>VXBP01003263.1:81047-141337 GCA_013400115.1 Rhinopomastus cyanomelas | reverse complement strand
CATTTGAAGGAGGAAGCTGTCATCAATGCAATCCATAAACAACCTGGATTGTTGGTGCCTCGCTCTGTTGTCCCTCCAGCAGATGTCGGGGTGGTTCAAATTCCCCATGAGGACCTGGGCCTGTGACCTGGAAGCCGCTGCTATCTGCCTATGAAGGGCCTTGTCTGCTTGTTTTTGCTGGTCAGGTGGCCTATAGCAGACCCCTACAGTAACATCACCCTCCCCTGTCTTTTCTTTAATTCTAACCCACACACTCTCAACCAGCTCATCATCCTTCCCCAGGGGGAGCTCCATTCCATTGATTCCAACTGTTCACTGATACGCAGGGCAACACATCCTCCTCTCCTTCCCTGCCTATCCTTCCTAAAAAGCTTGTACCCATCTATCCCTACATTCCAGTTGTGGGAATCATCCCACCAGGTTTCAGTAATAGCCACTACGTCATGGCATCCCAGCAGCACAGTGGCCTTTATTTCATCCTGCTCGTTGCCCAAGCTCTGTGCATTTGCACAGCGGCACTTCAGCTAGGCTGGCCCTGTCCTCCTCTTGTGCCAGTTGCTCTTGATTTCCCCAGACTGCCCTGGTGCCTCATTCCTGGCTTGTTCCAGGGCAAGTTGAGGGCCCTCACTGGCTCTCCGTCCCTCTGCTGCTGGTATACTGCCCCACTGTTTGTCATTAGCCAGCAGGAGACTATTCACCCCTTCCCCCTTCAAACCTAGCTTAAAACCCTATCAATAAGCCCTGCCAATTCCTGCCCCAGGATTCTCTTCCCCCTCTGCAACAAGTGCACCCCAATGTTTACCTGGAGCTCCGGTGCCCTGAAAACAGGGCCATGATTGTAGAATCCGACCCCCTGTTGATTACGCCAGTTCTGGAGCCATGAGTTGAGCTGCTGGCTCTTCCTAAATGTCTCCTTGTCCATTGCTGATGTTAGAGGGATAGAGGAGAACACCACTTGAGCCCCTGATCCTTTCAGCAGTTCCCCTAAGGCCCTGAAGTCCCTCTTAAATTGATCGTGAGCCTCTCATTGATGCATCATCACTACCCACTTGAAAGACCAGAAGTAGGTAGTAATCTGAAGGACTCACGAGGTTGGGGGCTTTACCCAAAATGTCCCCAACCCTGGCACCAGGGAGGCAGCAGACCTCTCTATGGAATGGGTCAGGTCTGCATATTAGGCCCTCTGTTCCCTTCAGTAGGGAGTCCCCCATTACATCATCCTTCCCCACGTCGAGCTCCATTGATTCCAACTGATCACTGATAAACAGGGCAACACCTCCTACTCTCCTTCCCTGCCTGTTCTTCCTAAAGAGCTTGTACCCATCTATCCCTACATTCCAGTCCTGGAAATCATCCAGGCTTGGCAGTACCAGACGCTCCCAGCGGGGAACGCTCACGAAGAGAAAGGCTGATGAGGAGGTTTGTCCCCAACAGGAAAAAAACCAGTCAGGTTTTAAAACTGGGCCTGTTGTAGGGGCGAATACCAAAAGAACTAGCCACGTGCAGGAAAAGAGACGAGATGAAGATGGGAGATGAGACAGGCAGGGCAGGGAAAAGGGGGCTTTTACAGCAAGTTCTCTGTGCCCTTCCATCCCAAAGGCCTTTCTGCAGCAGAGGGTTTAAGGGATATAGGGATTAGTGGTCCAGTTGGGTACCAGGCCAGCAGAGCCAGTGGCCCAGCCTGCCTTGCTGGTGATTCTGGAGTCACCTGTGTAAGACAGCATGCACACACTATTTCAAACAAAGTTCAGTGTTTCATGTTTACTTAAAGGTTTAAAAATTTTTAAAAAGTTATACAGTCATAAACAAGCATTTTTGCCACTCAGCTTTGTTAAAAGAAACAAACATAGGAAATAGGCACATCTTTGTTAAAGAACAAGACTTCATACCTTATATGAGGGTAATCAACTGCTACAATACAATTTATTTCCAAGTTTGTATTAAACGGCTCATATCAAGACAAGCACGAAAGTTGCAGTGGATTTACTTTTTTTAAAATACTGCACCACCAAGATTAATTTCAGTCAATTATCAGGTCAGTTATATGGCCAATCGGGTTCATCTATGATTTTGTAGAAAATACAATACAAAGGCAATTTCAATGTACTCTGGAGTAAGTTTGGGAAATCAGAGCAGCACAGGTGACCATTTTGTGTATTTGCATAAGCTGCCTCCTTATAACCCGGACAGCATCCTTAGCCAAATTTTTAACAGCCTATTGACAGATACTACACTACAGCAAAGCTAAAAAAAGGTCTGCAAGATGAGAGGGAATATGTGAAGAAAGCGGTTTCAAGTGCAGGATCCATAAAGCATAGGAAAGCCACACAACAGACAACTTTGCTGGGTTCAGCAAGGCTGTCAGTCCCTCTAAAAATCTCAGCTTGATTAGAAAAGTTTTTGGCCACCAAAAGTGATTTACCATAATCAGTAAAGTCTACTGTATCTAAAACTACAAATACAGTACACTTCCGCCAGAAACTTAACACGGCTGTCTTAATGCAAAAGAGAGTCAAAAAGAAGTATATAAAAATGAAAAGCTATCTGCATTTTGACACCCTGCAGTGCGCATCACAAAGAGCAGATACCATTTTTGCCTAGTTAAACATATGCAAAAGTGATTCCCAAACCAATTCCAGACGGAAAATTACTACAATTTAAAAGTCTGTGCATCAGTTATATTCGTAGAAGTGCAATACTTAATTTCAAAATCAAAGGGTAATGAAAATGAACAACACTGGTTTATTCAGCCCATCAGAACCAATTCTTACAAGACCAAAAACATGACATAAAGTAGGACTTGCAGCTGGTCCCTCATGTTAATATCTCAGTCTCAGGATTTTAAACCCAAAGCTTGACCTAAGAATGTCTTCTACCTGGAGATACAGCAGTACAACCTCGCTTTACAGGCACCATGTGTGACACTTGAGAATCAAGAAATGAAGTTGTACTTATACACTAGACAGACCAAACAATTGTCCAGCTTTGTTTCCTAAGATTCTGTGCATGTTTGTAACAGATGAATTACTGGGCTGAAGCCCATTGCCTTGGATTAGTCTGTTCTTACATTTGTAGCTAGCCATGGATGACATCTGAGTCATTGGCAAGAATCCCCATTAATTTTAAGAGTCCAGGTTTCAACTGTTCACAGAAATAATGCTTTGATGTCCAGTCTCTACCTGGAAGTGCAACCTTTGAAACTCAGTAAGCCATAAAGTTTATTTTGAAGAGCACATCAATTTTGAATGCAAAACTAAACATTTTATGACATACAGTTTACTGTCTACTAGTGCTAGACAAAAATGGAACTGTGGCTAATTATATCAAATTTACAAGTGCATATACTTTTCAATTTTCTTCCTGAAACATATACAGAAGCATTTATGCTATAGGTAATTGTAATCTACTGTTGCAAGCTTTTTTTAATATCTGCTCTCAAATTGTCATCATCATGGACAGAAAAGTTGGAATATTTAATGTAATTAGCAAAGTTTGCTACAGAGGTGACCTGGGAAGACGTAACCTATATACCTGTATCTATAGTTTCAACTGCAAAGTGAATTCTGTACAGTATATGCTAAGCTAACATGTGATAAAGAGCTTCATTCAGACTCTGGAACAGCATGCAACAGCTCTTAGCCTGTGCTCTTAATTACATGCACACATTTCTAAGGAAAAGGATTCTCATCCTGCAGAAGCACTGGGGAACTACTGTGCTAGAACCATATTAAGATAACATGCATGCACCCAGAGCTGGCTGACAACTCTTTCACTGAGCAGCATTGTGGTGTAGCCCACAGGATGACAAGAGGTCTTCTCAGCATTAAGCTACTGCCATCTCTGTGGACACAGGCCATAGAATATTACCCTTAGCATATTACAGAGCACCTACAGGTGTTTTGAGCTTGTTGGATTTGCATGCATTTAATCAGATTTATCTGCTGTTAAATGTAGCACATTGTAACACATTAAACTATTGTTTATCATTTACTGTCAAGTAATGGGGAAGAAACACAGCAGTTTTAACGCATTACCATTAGAAGGTGTTGATAGTTCTGATCAACTGAGGAACAACTGCAGATGGTGACCAACAAGAGATACTTCGGTCACTGAACTAATAGGTGTGTTTACTTACAGTGCATCAGTGAAAAAAACAAGCAGTTCCATAAAACTTATATGCTATATGCAGCCTAGCGTGCACTCAAGTGTAAAAATGTCATGAACACTGGCCCAAGCGCACGTCTACTGTATGTTGCTACTAGACAGCAGACAATCAGAATTCACTCCGGCTTTGAATTAATTTACATTAGTCTCCCATAATCATATTGATCCCTGTGCAAATTGCTTTCTATGACTAACTTTTTCAGCGCCTTAGTTAATTCAAATCGATTACAATTACAAGCATCTGACTATGATTTAGGCATGCTTATTGCTATAAAAGAAATAAGCCTATCTTTAAAATTACTGTGCAAGTATTTTAATAAGATTTGCACACATCTCAAAAAACTCTATTGTATGACTCCCTGGTCTTGGAGTTAAGTCAGCTGTAGAAGAGTCAAGCGAAGAGCTCACAGATGAGGTAAGAGATGTATCTACGGATTTTCCTTGCACATCAGCATCTGAATCCTTCTGACAGCTTCTGTAGTTGCTCACAGAACCCGATCTCTGTGGAGTAGCTGTGCCAGACTTGACTTCAGTAATTTCATCTGAGGGACAAAGGGAGAAGAAAATTAGTTCTATCAGTACCAAATCAGTTACAGGAACAATAAATGTCTTCTCCTTCTCACAATTCTAAATATTGATTTTTAATATCCGGATTAGTATGTGACAGGTTCTGCAAACTACGTATCTTTGATACAAATAAATGCTTTCAAATTGAGAGTAACACAGCAGCAAGTGCCCTTAGGCAAACTGTCTCTAAATTGCACTACAGAACCATCTACATTTAGTTTAGATTAGCACTCAAGCTATTTTTCATGAACTGATTTCAGTGGCTAATAGTTCAATTTAGGCTACATAAACAAAAACTGGATAGCATCCTAAGGTTAAGTCATGTAACAGTTCAAACATTTTGTAGAAACTTTTTGCTAGCACCTACTTTATGCTTTTTATCTACTTTATGTTTGCATTTTTATGCTTGTCATCATTTGTACTTCTATAATAATTCATACCATAATACTTAAATTGCTAGAATCTAGATTAATTTATTCTTCACTTTTGGAAGCTTTTCCCCACCTCTTCAAAGCACTCTGACACCCAGACAGTCTCAAGCTTACCTCACTGAAGCCCCCTGTGTTAGGTCAAGCCTCCTCTCCTTGGCAAGCCAAAGAACATGGCCTCCTCCAAACTACTGATAAAGATTAGCAGCTTATGTGCCCATGTCTCACTTGGCATCCCATCTCTGAACCTTTAACTGGAATGACCCAAATTCACACTCAAATGGAGTATAAATGGAGCCTTGCTGCACAGTCAAATTTGAGCCAGTCCTCCTTGGAGCCACAGAGCTGAAGTAGAGAACTCTCCCCTTGGTTGGGATGCTGTCCAACGATACTTCACAGGATTAAGTTATTCCTCACCCCCCTCTTTTCGTGACTGGCCTCTGATTTGGGTACCCTTGAGTGGGAGATTCTCCCTGGTATGTATGAGTACACACTTTTTTGGATCATGTTTTCTTATAAGTATTCTTTTATTGTTTAGGAATTTAGCTGTGTAGAAACATACTCCAAAACAGCATCTAAACTTGTGTGTTGTTGGGTGTGCCAGTTGCAATAAATCCACTTTTCTCTGACAGCAACTGTTGTCTAGTTTTGTGAATGTCTCCACAACACCCCCACCCCTCTTCTTTGCTAAGCATTATATTTATATGACACAGAAGATCAAAGAAACACAGAATGGTTTAAGTGAGAAAGGACCTTGAAGATCATCTAGGTCGAACAATCCCTCTGCCACAGGCAGGAACACCTCGCACTAGACCAGGCTGCTCAAAGCCTCATCCAACCCAGCCTTACACACATCCAGTGGTGAAGCATCCACAACTCCCCATAGCCTTTTCTCAAGAGCAAGCAACCACAAATACTTCAGCCTGCCTCTTCAGTCAGTCTGGCTTAGCTCCCCTCATTATGTTTCATCTCAGCTTCTTGCTCACTCCTGGCCTACCTATTGGGGATTTTATAAAATTACAGCTCAGCAACAGCCAGAACACAGGTGCGTTATCGACACTTTTAGTCAAAGATACACAACACAACACTGTCCAGGCTGCTATCAAGAAAATTAATTGCATCTCTGCCAGACCCAGTACAGCAATGCACAATCCAAGTCAAATTTAAATGCCTAGATGCCAAGCTTTATCTTCACATGGAAACAATATTCACATGCTTACTTCAGATCTACAGTAATGTTTAATAATGTGTGTGACACTCCAAAGGCAGTTTAGGTCGATCCAGAACATACCACTTATCTGTCCCATTTTTCACTAGTGGTATTAGTGGTGGTGCAGACAGAAAACAGAACAGTTCAGAAGCTGATATAACTAAAAGTTGTTATTTAGAAGATGAAGCAGCTATCTACAAAAACACTGGATCAGGAAGGAGTAAAGAAACACTAGCATAATCTAGACTAGCTTAAATTAAAAAATGGCAACACTTCACTTCTAAACAGAAGTGAATACATATGTTCCTTTACAATGATTTCTCGTACATATCAAAAAGTTATGAATTACGTAAGTCTTTGCATACCATCAATGCTACGGAAGTCCAGTAAGTAAGTCCTGCTGTCCACTTGATACAACTGTAGACTCATTTTGGAGTACGCACTTGTCACTGGATTCTTCCTTCGAACACGCAGATAGTATGGATTTACAACCTAGCATAGATGAGAGTTGATTGGGTTACCAGAACTGCTTGAAAAACATTACACATTGTTTCTGTCATTTCAACTCCCACATATTATCAAGTGATTTCAGGTTCACCTGTTGGACATTTTTTTACCCAATAAAACATTTCTAGAGCCTCAAAAGAAAAGTTTGACATGTCAGCAAGACTTTTTCACAGCCTCCCCCAAAACTCTTCCTGCATATCAAGCACAGGAAGTCAGCACTGGCACACAAGATTATTTTCCAGCACAGGAGAATATTGTTTCAGACTTAGTGGCTATGTAATAATCAAAATTCTGCTGCTGCCTTGCTGCTGTAAAGATCCTTTATTCTTTTACCTTCCATTCGTAATCCAGTTGTTTGATTGCTCTACAAACTTCAGCCATTATATCATTTGGCCTACTCTGACTCCGTATTCCCAAATGCCACTTAGCTCTTCTTACACCTTGGTGTTTTGACTTTTGTGGATTCAGCTCATCAAGTGTATGGCGAGGGCGTGGTGCTTCAGCTACTAAAAATGGCACTCTTTCAGGATGAGGGCGAGACAGATGATGATCATCAAGAAAAGAATCTGGAGGGCTTGTAGCCAAGTAGAAGTCTTTGGCCTCATTCATTATTCTTCTGTTATCTATAATGAGGTGATAGGCAACTGCTAAAGGGTCCTGATGATTTCGGCTGTACAGACAGCTTAGCACTTCCTCTTCAGTGCACTCAAACTTCTCACACACTTCTTTTAAGGCTTCATCATCAATCATGGTGGAGCTGTATGATGGATCTTCAGGAAACAAGTACTTTGGAAGGTCCTGCTTAAACCAATCATGTTCCCTAGATTTAAGAATAAACTATGTCTCAGTATATGCACATAAAGCAAACCTTTATAATATTTATTTATAAAACAAAATCATTCTTAGTCTGTAAAAACAGAATCACAGCTGTCAGTCCAAGCACAGACAATAAAACAGTACATAAATAAATCAACACCTTCACAAAGTTTTGCAGGAGACAGAAAATAAAATCCCTTTCTGTAAGTTTTTCAATTACCAGAGCCTGAAAAATACCAGTTTACCCATCAAACAGCTTTTTACAGAAATGGTGTATTTTTTCTTGTCACAGCCTACTTTGGCTTTTCCTCTCCAAGCACACACATAACCACCCCTTTTATAATCCATTTGCTAATGGTCGTATTCCTAAGACGGGATGCCAGCTGCCAACCTCATATTCCTTCCTATTGTTCCCAACAGCTCAGCATTGAAATAACCAGGTAAGAATTTGCTCATCTGGTTGATGGCCGAATGTTTTCCTGCATGCCTTGCAGCTCATACAGGCATAGGGACCAGGTGGTTTCTGTTTCATTTACAATTTCAGTCACTTCCTCCTCTTCCTGTTCTCAAGAACAGGCTGTATCTTCTGATTCTATCTACTGCACCTCTTAGGATACCTACTTCATCCCTTACTGAACTACTTCAATTGTTCCTTTTTAGCATAGGAGGAACAGATCACAGATAACTGAAGGCTGAGGCTCTAGCTTAGCCAGGAGCTGTTGGTATGTTTTCAGATCCAGAGACTCTCTCTCTTTGATGGAGTAGTAGGAGCAGGCCAGACCCCGGCACAGTCTGATAAGTTGCAAATCTCCAGAATAGCCAGATTTTTTTTCTTCTCTAAATATTCCATGTCCTCCTCAGGATCCAACACTCATTCAGGAGAAAGGTCTCAGATCACTGATGATGACGAGCTTCCTAGATACCTGCTCATATTCTCCTACATACCTTTCCTCCCATAACCGTATTTCTGTGGGACCTGGTGACATTCCTAAACAGCCTGTTAACCATACAAAAAAGCAACATAACATTCCTAAGGAACAGCAGTATATGTATCTTTCATTACCCAAAGACATACAAGATAATGACGAGTTATTGTCATGAAAAAGAAAATATTACAGAAGACTGCTACAGTGTTCATTCTTCACTCCTCTCAGGAACAAATAAGCACATTGGCTTCCTGAGATGGCATACAAAAGTACAGGAACAGCTTCAGCAGAAAGTCCAAACACCAGATTATGCTCAAGGCCAGTGTTTTAACAATACATCTCCCAGGCAAAGCATCACTAGCTGCTACAGAGCACAGCAAACTGCAAAAGCTAAAACCATAGTGAAAAAGGTAACGTCACAAATTGGATAAGCTAACATAAAAACCAGATAAATAAATACTGTGGCCAGGAACTGCTAACATATAAAAATGATAAATGCTGTTTGTTACAGTACAGTCAAGTCTGTTACTATCTCAGTTTGAACCCCACATCTGCTGCCAAAAAGGACCGTCGCAGTTTAACTCCAGTCAGCAATTAACTCCAGGCGAGCGACAGAATCAAAAGAGACAGAAACTTGTGGGTTGAGATAAAAAGAACTTCATAATTAGTAAAAACATTTAAACAAATCTTAAGGAAAAACAAAAGCAGTGCATCAAAATAAGAGCAAGGAAAACACAACCCAAGAAGAATGAGTTCTGCAAATTAAAACTATTGCTCACTACTAACTGACCTATGCCCAACTATGCCCTGAGTAGCAGTTCTCCAACACTCTCTATTTTTATTGCTGAGCACAACTTAATATGCTCTGGAACATCCCTTTGGGGGCAGGTGTGCCAACTACGTCTGCTGTCAGCTTCTTCTACACCTTCACTGATCACTGGCAGGATGATGTGAAAGTCAGAAGAGGGCTTGACACTGTGTAAGCACTGCTCAGTGGTAAATAAGTCATCCATGCGTTTATAAAACTATTTTCAGCATGAATCCAAAACACAGCCCTATACCAGCTAACTTGAAAAACTAACTTTATTCCTGCCAAAACCATAAGAACAATGGATCAAGCTCTAGTCAGTGTGATCCTAAGAACATGCCTCATCACAAATGAGCAAAATATACTTTCATCAAAGCAATCAGAAGTTAATTTACAAACAGAAAAGGCTTTTCCTACACCGCTAGAGAGAACAGCCCTAACCAGATGACTAAAGCCAGTGGAATGTTTTGCTATTATTCACTGCAGTGGGCTTCTCCCCTTCACAGCCTTCCACTCCCTGCCAGAAGAATTAAATTATAAACCAGGTTTAATTGAAACTGTGAGATGACAAGCCTTAAGGCTAAATGGGACAGACTGGTTATGATTAAAAAGTCATCTATGCTCTTTAAACTTTTTTCAGGATCTTTTTCATTACACAAGTCTCTTCGAGACTTAGTTTATCTGTCATGTGAAACAAGTTCTTATTCACTTATGTTTTGCAACACCTAGTTCTCACAGTGCTTTGATTTCCGCAGGAAAAGTACTTTGAACTGTAATAAAGCAGACAGATCAGTGCATCATGTTCTTTTGCTTTACAGAAATAAGAAACACTACCAAGCCTAAAAACAGCAGCATTTTCATTAAGGTAGTAAATCAGAGCTCTCTCCTTAGAAATTCTTACAAAGAAAGCAGGAATACCTAATTAAGCTACTGCATGAAATACAGCTGTTAGCTATCAATTTTGCTTGCAGGTTTTTCTTTTAATTATTCAATCCTCTGCACACTTGTCAAAGCAGTCACCTTCCTGAGAATCTCCTCCTGGAATCTGGAGCCCTTGATGGCTAGCTTTAATTTATCAATATTTGATGTCACGATTGTAACTTATTCACAAACTCATGACAAGACTTTGAAGCTAGTCTGATGAAATATGAATAAAAGCAGCAGTTATCAGATTAGAGAGTAATACCTTCCTCTCAAGACATTTACAGTACAGAATAGTAGTTCTTAAAAGACTCTTTGGGTTTTCTCAGAGAAGTCAATACAACGTAGCTTGTGCAAACCATTCTGCGAGTAAACAGCTTTGCTATAGCAGTCTTACACCTACAGTCTCTGAGAATTTCTATATCTAATATGTACAATTTGTTTTACTGTGACCTCTAGCAGACGCTTCTCTTGCTACTGAAGGTCAGAACAATCAAAGCTAAAGCCAAACCACCGGAGGATGTCTTTAAAAAAAAAAAGTCTATAAAACACAGGCAAGGTGTATGAATTATTTCTTTGTTCTGTGAATGTGCACTAAGATTATCATTCTAGCATCCTGTGATCACAAAACAGATAAACTTTTTACCTAATGTCTCTGATTGTCGCTCTCTTCATTGGATCCACTTGCAGCATGTGCTTCAAAAGACTGATTACAGACGGATTGAGGTACTGAGGGGTATAAAATATACCATCGCATATCTTCTTAAAAAGGGTTGGCACATGATCATCATCAAATGGAAGTGTCCCACATAACAAAGCGTAGAGAATAACACCACTGCTCCAAATATCTACTTCTGGACCTGCATATAGTCTGGCAAACAGTTAACTATTAGTGATTTCTTTAACACAATTAAACAAATGTTTTTCTCCTCTACTTTCTTGCATTGTATTACAGTATTTCAAAATGTAAGAACTTGGGATGACAACCTACAAGTGCTATACCAACAGTTCTACGTGACATCTCCCCCAAACTTCAGAATCCTTCCCCTTCAAACACGTAACAGGGCATAAGCATAGGAGTTTGTCTCCATGGCGTAACTATAATCCACAAATGCAATTTAAGACCACAGCAAACTGAAAAACCTTTCAACTAAGAAAGCCCATGTTATACATTGTTATCACTGTTTTAAGACAAACCCATGCAAAATCATCTATGTCCCTAAAACCAAGAGGCTGAGAAGTTTCAGACAAGTTCGTATAGCAGAACTTGTCATGTATTCTGAGCTACTGCCTGAATAAAACAGACATTTGGCTTCTGACCAGCAAGAGGTAATATTAGGGTGGGGAGCTAAAAGCAGTAGCCTTGACAATTACTGAGTCCACAGAAGGGGACTTTACTTTCCAACCAAGTATTTACTGCTCTGCAGCAGATATTTCAACTGTTACTCAACTTGATAGCAGACTCTGCCTATAATTCTATACATACCTCTGCTTTTAAAACTTGATGTGTGAGTGGCATTTTTAAACCTATTAAGTTTAAAAGCAGCCACTGTACACACTCAATTCAGGGCATCAGACATTACCTCCACCTTTCAGGAACCATTCAAAGCTAGTTCATAGGAGCCACAAACACTCATGAAAAATTATCAATACTATTAAAAGTTCAGCCTATGGTTTATCATCAAGCTTGTCAAATGAACTAGTTCTGCAGCCTTTAGAATTAAGCAGTAAAGTGACTAAAGTACATGCACACATGTATCCAATACAGAATAAACTACCTTCCTGAAATTACTTCTGGTGCAGCATAGTTAGGGGAACCACAGCTTGTTCTTAAAAATTCTCCATCTGACATCATATTTGATAGACCTGAAAGTATAAAACAGTAACTACTGAAATTCAGACAGTAAATGATTTCACACTACATATACCACCTAGAATATGTCACTAGTAACTCAAATGAGAAAACTGACAAATAAGTAATACAATTGTTTGGAATTACTGTAATTTTTATACAAGTGTGCCACACAATCTTCCACTCAGTTTACTATCAATCCATTACCGCACATAACCTAAAAACATTGGAGAACATACTCATTCCAAGCCATAAACCAGTACAATTTGGATCACAGTGGTATGACAAAGAATACAGTTTCTCTAAAGGAGATGGAACAGCATAATAAGATAGGATTCTAGTCCTTAAAAAGCAGGTATTAAAAAAACCTACACATTTTCTTCTAAATGCTGATGTAAAAAACGTTACCACAGTATTTGTCTGTAGCAGGTTATACCCAGTAACACAACTGAGGAATACATGACAGTTTAGACACACTGCTCAGCTTGTTCCTGAATCACTACAGTTCAGTACTTTATTTTAGATACTCAGTTAGTAAAGACAGCATACTTTAGAACTAGACCATCTTCCTTCACCGGTCCTCAAAATAGTCCAGTAAAGACTTACCACTGCTAGTATACCTTCTAGTTTCATTAGCAGAGACTGCATGACTAAGACTCCCATAAGCCACAGAACTCTGATGTAATTATGTGTTTTTAGGTGGGGGTGGTAGGAGTGAAAGAATATAGCTTGGCTAGGTTTCATATTCTGATATACAAAAGCTGCTGTTAAGCTCTTGTTTAAGACACTAGTCACAATTAATACAGTACTACCGCTTCACAAATGTAGTTACATAAAGCTATTTTTATAAATTCCCTTAACTTGGTTTCTTCACCACACACAAGAAATCAGTTCAATTTCCATGCTTACATACTTAAACATCATACTTTCAAAATACATTCAATTTCTCAGTGCTACCTAGGCTACTTAGAATCATAGAAGATGGCTGAACCCAGGTTCATTGGGTTCTGCTTGGAGAAGGGAGCAGACTGTGGAGCCAAGGTGGTGGAGAAGACCAACCCCACCGAGCCAGTTGGCGTGGTGTGTCAAGTGGACAGTGTCCACCAGGTGGTGGAGTACAGCGAGGTCTCCCTGGCCACTGCCCAGAAACAGGGCCCAGATGGGCGGCTGCTCTTCAACGCAGGGAACATCGCCAATCACTATTTCACCACCACCTTCCTGAAGGACATAGTCAACACTTATGAACCGCAGCTGCAGCACCACGTGGCTGAGAAGATCCCACACGTGGACGTTGCTAAGGGCCGGCTGATCCAACCTGAGAAGCCCAATGGGATCAAGATAGAAAAGTTTGTCTTCAACATCTTCCAGTTTTCCAAGAAGTTTGTGGTGTATGAGGTGCTATGTGAAGACGAGTTTTCTCCCCCAAAGAACGCAGATAGCCAGAATGGCAAGGACAATCCCACCACAGCCCGACACACATTGATGTGTCTGCACCACTGTTGGGTTCTCAGTGCAGGGGGGCACTTTGTGGACGACAATGGCACACGCATCCCTGCCATCCCTCGTGTCACAAACGGAAGGTCAGACGCCACCGGAGCAGCTGTCAATGACACCTTGAAGGATGCAAATGATCTCCCAATCCAGTGTGAAATTTCTCCCCTCATCTCCTACGGAGGAGAAGACCTGGAGAAGTACATAAAGGATCGGCAGTTCCGCGCACCCGATTACTGATGAAGACTGGATCCACGAGCTGGTGAAGAACGGGCTGTGGCAGCTGTGCCGGGCTGCCTGTCCCACCTCCTGGGCTGGGAATGTGGACACGTGAAGGTTTTATAGCAGTAAATTCCAGAGAACTAGAAGTGTTTTGCTAGAGCAGATGTTACTCACTATATCTACAGGAGATAAACATGGAGATCTAGCAATATGGACTGTTATGCTTAAATGGTGATGTGCCCTAATTCAGACAGTTCCAAGAACAAGCTGTCTTCTCAGCAGCTGTGTTCACAAACAGGTAGTAAAAAAAATTAAGCTTTCTGGTAAGATAGGGGAGTACACAGCAAAAAACAGGGGCATGCAAGATTAACTATTCTTATTTTATATTTTATGTATTACCTGTTTATTTTCAATCACTACTTTAGA
This sequence comes from Rhinopomastus cyanomelas, assembly GCA_013400115.1. Taxonomy (NCBI): domain Eukaryota; kingdom Metazoa; phylum Chordata; class Aves; order Bucerotiformes; family Rhinopomastidae; genus Rhinopomastus; species Rhinopomastus cyanomelas. The sequence goes on along the minus strand of VXBP01003263.1, from coordinate 126,999 downwards.
GTTTTTAAAGCAATTTTAGGGTAGCTTTTTAGGAGAACTAGCGTATTTTACTATAGCAATGTGGTTCTTAAACACGATGAACTACATCCAAGAGGGCCAAGTATCTACAATATAAATATTGAAGGAGAAAGGTTGAGAATCAAGTATATTTAGCATGAAATACTGTTAGTGAAAACCAAACAAATCATTTCACAAATGCACCTACTCACAGAAATTATCTGAAAACAATGCCTGAGAGCAAAACAAGTTTAGTGTGCAGGAACATCATCTTTCTTAATATTTATACTCTTCATGGTCTTCTATTGTGTCCTATCACTGGGATATTCAAGTAAATACATTAAATACTTCCCACAGTAGTTAAAAGAATTAAAAAACACCAGAAATGTGATCAGATACAAAACAGCAATCCTTACCAAAGTCAGCTATCTTCGCATTCATGTGTGCATCAAGCAGTACATTTTCAGGCTTCAGATCTCTATGTACTACCATATGCCTGTGGCAGTAATCCACACCAGAAAGGATTTGCTGGAACAGTCGTCTACTTTCCTTCTCATCAAGCTAAGACAGACAAAAGTTTTAAGCAATTATGAGATTAGCAGGTTTTCATTTATAAAAATTAAAGGCATTTTCCCCATAACTTAAATCACAGAATCACAGAATCATAGAATCATTACAGATCGGAAGGGACCTCGAAAGATCATCTAGTCCAATCCGCCTGCAACAGCAGGAGCACCTAAATTTATCATTTATAGTTTTTTATACAGCAGGTTATCAGAACTTGTCACAGAAAACTTCACAGCTTACATCATTTAGTTGTAACATAACTAAAATTACTAAAGCAAAACATACCTACCAACTCAGAAAGTCACTAGAATTTTTCAGTTTCAAAAACTAATTATTTCCCAAGTAACTGTGAAATTTGTCAATACTCTTTAAGATGTTATATATCCAGTAATTAGAAACTTTAGCATTCAAACATTATTTTTGCCTATCAATTATCATTTAAGCATAATACTAATATTTAAATTGACAAAAGCAGCTAACACAGCACAAGTAATAGGTTCTGGAACTATGCTATCACTAGCTAGCCCCAAATAGCAGACCTAGCATTTTCTGAAAACACACTCTAATCCATGCCAAAATTTGTTTCAACATTGAAGAGTATACTGGCCACCTAGATGGTTTGTCAACAGTTAACGCCAGAGCATTCACAGAAACTTCTAATTACTAGGAGAGAGAAATAAAGGCCCAATGGTAGTTTTCCACTAATGAGTTACACTGAAGAAATACTTTTCAGCTACTCTACATATCCTTCCATTATGTATCCAGTTACTGTAACTTACCAGTATTCAGGATAACATTATCAGAATCACATACTGTAACATACTAGTAACAAGAATTAGCTGACAGTCATACATATAAAGATTGGAAACATACCTACATATAACTCTTCCTACTTTCAGAACAAGATGCAGTAATAAAGTATATTTTAATTGCTAACAGCAAGATTAATGCTGAATAAAAATAAAGCTTAATTTAACATGATGTACCTCCTGCTCACAGGTCCTTCTAATATTGGTAGCATAACTAACACCATTTCAGAAGGCAAGCGGCCATTCTGCAAATAAGGGAGCCACCTATTTACGTCCTTTCCCTCTTTATAAGGTCCTGAGGCTAACGTGAACCAACTAGACAAACCAAACAAACAACTTCTTCCCGTCATTACTAGGCTCAACATTCCTGAGCACCAGGCTGATCACTTCCTTCTTCTATGGCCTTCAAGATCCCAAGCATCCAGCTTGGGTGATTGTCCCATCACAGAAAGGGGTGGACAAGGGCACTATAATCCACTATCTATGACGTTTAATAGTCACAAGCCTTGAGGTCAGAAACTTGGACTAGAAGCACTGCTGGAGAGGAAACAGCAGAGATTCTCAGGCAATTAGGAGCATCTTCATCTCTCTCTTGCTTCCTCCCAGACCTTGGTAAGTGATTTGTATTCCTTCATATGATTTCCAAGTCTAGACTGTGGTTGTTACATTGATACAGCAAACACATGAAGATTTTACCTAATCCTCAGAGGTTCCAAGTGATTAGAAACTGTAAGCTAAGTTGTATTATAAACAACTCTGTCTTACACTACTTCAATGTTAATTCTACTTGTAGAAATTCTATTCTACTGTAATCATAAATTCTGTGCTAATCATAATATCCTGAAAGATAAGAAAACAGAGCTTTAATTTTATAATTCTGCCATGGATCCCTTCAATGTTGTGTGACAGAGGAATACTGCCAAAGCAGTTAACAGAAGACAGAATTCACAGAACATTAGGGATTGGAAGAGATCTCAAAAGATCATCTAGTCCAATACCCCTGACACAGCAGGGTCACCTACACCAAGTTGCATAGAACATATCCAGGCGGGTTTTAAATGTCTCAAGAGAAAGGGATGCCACAACACATCTGGGCAGCCTGTTCCAGTGCTCTGTCACCCTCACTGTGAAGAGGTTCCTTCTGATATTTATATGGAACCTCCTATGTTCCAGCTTACACCCACTGCCCCTTGTCCTATCACTAGAGGACACTGAGAAGAGCCTTCCTCCATCCTCCTGACACCCATCCTTCAGACATTTATAGACATTAATGAGGTCACCCCTCAGTTTCCTCTTCTCCAAGCTACATAAACCCAGCTGCCTCAGCCTTTCCTCATAATGTAGGTGTTACACTTCCTTCATCATCTTCATTGTTCTACGCTGCACTCTCTCCAGCAGCTCCGTGTCCTTCTTGAACTGAGTGGCCCAGTACTGAACAAAATACTCCAGCTGTGGTCTCACTAGGGCACAGCAGAAGGGTAGAAGAACCTTTCTCAATCTGCTAACCACCCCTTTTACTTACCCTTCCATTTTTACAAATATAATCAAACAGCTCTCCTCCTGAAACATATTCCATCACCATGAAAATGTCAGTTGGTGTACTGATGACCTGGTACCTGATGAAATAAAGTGTCTTGTTAGTCTGCACACTCAATAAAAGATGCTAGTTATATTTAGTAAAAAAGCAAGTATATAAATGTGTACTTCAGTACCAGAAAAAAATGATCATAATAATCATTAATCTTACACAAAGGGAGGTAAATTTGTCATTAGTATTTAAAAGCATCGAGACTTTCCCCATTTAAGAGATTTTCCTCCACATCTCTGGCAGATGTTTAATTTTAAACCCTTACAGTAATTAGAAGTGACAGAAGGTCCGAATCTGATGAAAATGCACATTTTGAGGTACCAAAATCAGGCATGCAAATTTCTGAATTGTAATAAATATCTGAACTCACATATAACACTGCAGAACTGCAACATTCTTCAGAATGCTCTTTCCAAGACAGAGGGGAAAAACTAAGCGCTTCAGCTTAGCCATATACAAATTACTCTTGAGTTACACAGACAGCAATGAGTGCAATTACCTGGGTGAATGTCTGTGTGCACAGACATATGTGCAATTTCTCCATCAACTCCTACATTTTGTACTCTTTCTCCATATACAGAAGAAAAAAATTCTCTCCTTAATTTCATGTGAAAATTATTGTAAACCTCTCAAGCTTCTTTTATGGTTTAACAGCACTGTAACTACACATTTCTGTTTCACCCCCGTATCTCAGTATACCGACTTCCTACTTTGTTTTGGCTATAGATATGATTCGTTCACAAACTCTAGTGCTGCTAGTAATTCTGCAGCTAAATCAGCTCAACAGCCTTCTGAAAACCAACCCACTGATGAAGTCTGTCAGTTGCTCTTACATAATCCAGTCTAGCTCCAGGATAAGACCTGCTGAAAAATTAAATTGGTATGTATAGGGATGACTCCCATCAGTGGGGCCTAAAGACAAGAGTGCAAATTAAAATTGTGGCTTTTTTAAGTTGCTCAAAGTCACAGTCTAGAGGTGCAGTTTAATTTTACAGGAAACAAAAGTAGAAAAAACCTAGTATTTATCATTTATTTCCTAGATCAGAGCTGATTGGGCCCACCCTTTCATGTCTTTAATAGTATTCTATTGATGATCACCTAACAGGTGTAAACAGGCACACACTAACATTTAGAGAAGTGGTGGCAGCTATACTGAAGAATTCTGAAATGTTCATCACATTTAACAAACTGATCATCCTTTATTGAGAAGAACACCATCTGCATTCAAAAGCCATAGATCCCTGACTAGCACACCACTAAAATCATACTTCAAGTAAGACAACAAATTTACTACAAAAACTTGCACTTAACTCATTTTCTAAGCAGAAAAATTATTAATTGAAGCAACAGCTAAAAACAGAAAAGTTATCTATCATGCCATTACCTTTCATATTCCTGTCCAAAGAATTTGTAAGCAAAGATCTAATGGAAGTTTTCCATCTTGCAGACATCAGCTTTGTGAAAACACAATACAGACGACACTGCAAATGGCTGCATATTTGGGAACTGGTTACCTCCTGACTACTAGCAGTCCTGTCCTTTAAATATGTTTCAGGTCACTGAGAGCAAAAAGAGATTACTGTTCAAAAATTATTTATTACAGCAAGCAAAACTTACAGCTTTATAATATGCGGATGCCTAAACAGTTTGAGGTTCTGAATCTCCCTGCGTATTTTTCCTACAACATCAAGGCTGCGAATCTTCTGTCGATTCAGGATCTTCACTGCAACTTTATGCCCAGTTAACTCATGTTTACCAACTGCAAGGAACAAGGACAAGGATTTATTTAGTCAAGGTTTTCAAATGCTCTGTAAGTTGCCCATTTTAACTGCAGTCACAAAATACAAGTTAGGATGTTAGCATTCCATGTATCCCTATTATCTTTAGGGAATTTGACAACCAGATAGGAGCATCATTTCTCATGCCCTGTTGCAATTTCTCACACAATTCTATGATTAGAAGGCAAATAAGATACGTAAGAAAAACCCTAAACCTCATCACCCCCCAGAGGCCTTGAACTGTGACTTTTTGTATTACTGCAAACAAACCAAATACACTGGTATCCTTGCTAATCAGGGAGACGATTTTCTCTGCCTGCATAAGTCACTCTAAGCTTTTAACTCAATTGCTAACCCACTCAGACATGTTTTCCGACAGCTCTTCTACTTTATCTGCAGGGGTCACATCTCTTACTAAAGAAATCACTGCTATCCTTTCTTCAAGAAGTCCTTTTTGGCAATTAATCTAAATGACCCCTGAAGTTTTCTGATCAGTTTAACAGAAAAACAATTATTTACCTGTCTTTGGAGAAGTCCGAGCCTACATAAGCTCCTATATAATCCCTGATTCCTCCTCTCTCCTCAGCTATATCCTCCTCCAGAAGGAAAGAGAATCTGATGTCTGTCTTGTGCCCTAACTTGCCTCCTCACTATATAGGGATGTGCAAAGTTCCCCAGGAAAGGAGGTACTTTGTGGGAAGTCACTGCAGCTCTCTATGGGCAGTCACTGCTGCCAAGTGGCCACGAGTATCACTTTATAAGCCTGTCCTGAAAGAGACTGAAAGGCTCTACTATCATTTACCTTTGTTTTTCTAGATACAGGAAAATACAGACACAAATATACTCCTATTTTCTACATACTAGTAATTTCTTCAGACCATGCCAACAGTGAAATACTTTGTTCCTCTTGTGTGTTCTCTTTGTGTATAACCTGAAAAAAGTTAATGGTGTTAAAGGTCAAATAGCATACTAAACACAACAGGATAAGCTGTGGGTTTGACTTGTGAGCCTTCACATTAACCATTAAAAAAAAACCTTATGAAGGCCACAACCTGACTCTCATCTAACCCATGTGCAGAAGGCTGTTTTCAGTACCCCAGTCTGTTACAAGCAATTCTCAAAAATGCTATGGCACAAACAGGGTAAGATAACGCAGAGTTGTTTTCCATCTGCGATAGAAAAGGGAAAGCATAATTTTTATTTGTGCTAGGCCTCAAATTTGCAGCATGACATCTGCACCCTCACTGGCAAACTTTTTCAAAACTGAGCTGAAAGACACTTTGCTAACCACTGGTCAACGAGATGTAGCTCCTTAGCATGTGGCCCGTTAATCCAGCTGCTGCAGAGTTATTTGTTTTTGTGAAAGGATACAAGCTTGCTTTGTGCACAGAAATGCAACGCACAGAAGCTCAAGAGTTAAGGCTCCCCGCTTTCGTTACGAGTCCGGCGCAATTTTTAATAGCTGCAGCATCATTAGCTCTCGGGAGTAGTTTCCGTAAACACGGAACGCCGCTTCCCTCTAAGCCATCACTTCCCGCTACAGAGGCCGTAGGTACTCAGCTTTCTCAGCTAACCTGTCCCAGAAGCGTTCGCAGGGACGTTCCAGCACTCGCCCCGCTATCGGCCCGTGGAATGCCGCTATTTCTGGCCCATCGCCCTCCACAGCCCAGGGACTCGCTCAGTCCCCGGAGGGAACGGCCAGGCAGCGCCTAGTCCCAGGCGGAGCTCGGCCTGCCCCTCACCCACCGCACCCCAGGCCAGACTTCGGAGACATCCCGTTCCCAGGGGTCACCGTAGGTAACAGCAGGAGCAGCGGCCGAGCCTCTGCCCGACCCGCCTGTTCGGCCGCCGCTCCTCAGTCCCCGCAACCTGGCGGGGCCGCTCTGCTGCATGGTGCGGACAGACGGCGGCATCGCCCCTCACCCTTGACTTTGCCGAAGGTGCCGACTCCGAGCGTGTCGCCCAGGATGTAGTGACCGATCTTCACCCGCCCGTGCTCGTGCTTCTGTTTATCCGACGCCGCCATCTTGAGCCAAGCGATGCGTCTGCGCATAGTGCCGAGCCGGGACAGACCGCGCCGCCGGAGCGGAGGGGGTGGGGAGGAAGCACAGGGCGGCGGGCGGCGCTTTTGTGCGTTTCCCGCTCGCCCCGAAAGCAGAACCGCTTGTGGCGGGGGCTGGGTCCCTCCCGCAGGCAGGGCTGGAGGCACTAGGGAGCGGTATAGGACAACTTAAGGTCCGTTCCAGGTGCAGGGGATTGCTTATCCTGGCTCTGCCCACTACGCCGAGACAGTCGGTTGTCAGCAAAACCAGTTCGTACACGGTGTGTTCCCGACTCACACCTAGCATCGGGAAAGGTTTGTTGCGGTTGAAGATGAGACAAAGCGATGCAGTTATGTTTCTGCCTCTCTGGTGCTGGCTTAACCAAACACCAGTCCAGTTATTACAGTAATTCAGGAGCGGCCAGAAGCTCGATTCTACTGAAAAACGGGTACTGGGATCCTATTGCAGAAAGCGATAGCCACCCTCACAAATAAGACTTTTCAAGGCCTTTCAGACTCACAGAATGATAGGGATTGGAGGTGACCTCTCAAGATTATCTAGTCACAGAATCACACAATTACTGAGGCTGGAAAAGCCCTCTAAGATCATCAGGTCCAGCCTACGACCTAACATCACCACAGCCTAGGCCACGGCACCAAGTGCCATATTCAGTCTGTCTTAAATGTCTTAAACGAGGACTCTACCTCCCTGGGCAGTCTGTTCCAATGTCTAATCACCCTTTCTTCACCTCCTTTCTCTGAACTAGGTGAATGGCATCAACTAAAGTGTTTTCTCTTGCTCACTCTAAGCACAGCCCCTTAATGTGTTCGCAAATACATAAATATTATAGAGACAACAGAAGGATATTTAAGTGTGCAGACATTGGGAAGTTAAACTTTTTTTTCCTAGTAGTCTCTGATTCAGACAGCATTCAGTACTCTTTATATTACAGTTATTTAGCAGAAGTCAAAAACCAGAAATTCTGGTCCATGGAAAAACTACATTTTAAAACATCCCTCTTAAAATTTGCATGGCATGAAATAAAATGTTTTAAATGGTGAAATCCTCAAGGAAACTAAAACTATTACATAATTTTCATTTCAGTAATTTAGAATGTCAATTTCAGATGTTTTTGTGGACATTTTCATCTTGGAGTGGCAAGCTGAAGAAGCTTGCAGTCTACACTAGTTACCAGTGTAAAGCTTTGATATAAATGTAAAAAACTGATGTTATAAGGTATTATGTAATGCAGGAAAAGCAGGCACTAGTAAGCCTATGCTAGTGTGTAAAAGTGCCATACTTTTCACTCTCTGATGTCTGAATTCAGATTTGATAATTATGCCCTTTCTGGACATCATCTAACAAGTATTTCCACAGAAATGCTAATTTGAATCACAATTCATGTTCAGGCGTGCAAATCATGTTGTGCAAATTTTTTGTGTTTGTAATTGGAGGAGTCTGGAATACAGAAATCTGTCAATTTTGCTGTAGCAGAACTTCCTGTGTGCTGCTGCCAGACTCATCAGTTCCTAACAAGGCCTAAGCATATGTACAGAAAGAGCATAGAGAGGAGACCATCAAGCATCAGCCTTTGTTCCCATCTACATCCATGTGATTTCCAACAGTTCTGCTTTAAATGGAAAAGACATTCCCTATTTTTAAGGAAAACCAGAACAAGTTCAGAGCTGTTATGTTTGACATTACTTGGATTTCAGATCTAAAATAAAGCCTTTGCTTCAAAAATACTTTTTGCTTTAATTACATTAAAAGGTATTTGATGCTGACTAACATTTTACTTTGTGGCTTATTTTACCTACCAACATTCTGCCCGTCATATGCCACTGCAAAAAATAATCAGCATCAGAGCTGGATATTGTTTTGTTTGAAATGTTTTCTGCAGAAGGTCTGTTAGTAGATTCATACCTTAGAAGTCTTTAGTGGTGCCACAGAAGAAACTATGTAAGAGATCCAGGAACAACTATCAGGTCACACAGATACAAAACCAAACTTGTAAATAAAATCACAAGTTCCGTTCCAAGAGTTTAATGCCGCTCAGCAGGATACGTTTGAAGCGACAGCCAGGATCATCTGCAGCAACGTCAGCTGGCAAAAAGCCTGAAATAGCCTACCAAAATTACTAAGATACTCAAAAATCTATAATAAGATGCTCCTATTTAATAAAATAGCTGAAAACCGTCCCTGTATGTTTACCTGAGCGGATGACAGAAATACTTAAGTCCGACCTTTTACAGGTCCCAGTCTGCAACAAATGTAACAAGGCATGCAAAAGGCTGCATGAGCTTTATCCCACTCTCACATTAGCATTTATTGCTAATAAAAATAAGATACAAAGGAAACAGCTAACTTTTTTCTCTTCAGTTATTGATCTTTTGGGAAGGTAAGGTATATTACTAAAGTCAGGTGGGAACCCAGGTTTGATATTTGCCACTTTGTTCTACCCTTTTTCCTTTTCATCCTTCATCTTCCTGTAAAATGTTTTTATTTACAAAACAAGGTGATCTAATAGTTAGATGAGACCTGTCCCGATGAAGTAAGTAACTCCCCTTGCTTTACTCCAGGCTATTGTAGACTGGCGGGGTTAAGTCCAGAAAGGTAAAGTTGATGTTTGTCTATAAGTAGTCTACTTAGCAAGGAGTTATAGCTCCCAGTCAGAAGCTGTGTCTAAAGAATTTCAGTACTAGGCATCCGAATGTTCTATAACATTAGTGGCTTTGTGGAAGGCCTAATCTGTAACATAGCAGAAAAAGCAGTGTATACAGAGTCATTTTGGCAACTAGCAATAACAGTGTATTTCAAAATGCCCTGAATCATTCTCTGATTGGGATCAAATTTGCGGACATACTATTTCATATAACACTAATTAAACCAATGTGAAAGCAAAACAACTAATAAAGTGGACACTTGCTATGCATGCTGTCCCAAAATACTAAGACTGGAGAGGATTTGCAGTCAAGAGTATTACCAGAATTACCAGAATGGGTTTACTAGAATAGTTTGCTCATTTGTACGTGAACTTCTATGCTTCTTTCACTTCAATCAATTTTACTTTAAGGTTTTGTAATACTTTGAGCATTAGATTGATTTAAACTAAAATTCAAAGAGCAAATATAAAACCTAAAATAAGTGAAGTCTCCCAGGAAGAGTAAAATCAAGCATGACTTAGGCCAAGAATTTGGTCAGCCTTATAGTGAGGTAACAATGCGTTGATACTTGATGCATAAACCTATCTACACAGCTGCTACAACTTCTACTCACTGTAAACAGTAATGATAGAAGCTTTATTATACTCATCAGAAGCACTGATTACTTCCTCATCCTTTGTTTCTAAGAATAATTTTCAATCATAAGGGCTGGATGTTGTTTGGCCTATAGTGCAACTCAGAGTAATGTAATGTGTGTGTCCACATACAGCCTTCAGCCCAAGGTTGTCCACTACATGAAGAGTCCAGAGGAAGAATACATGACTCCCACAGACCTGGAAATGTTACAGCCGAAGACATTCCTTTACACAACAGAAAACTATGGCAGACATCAAGAACAGCTCTTTAGCTTCCTGGTGTAGGTTTGCGAAAAAGAAATCCAGAGGAATTACTCTCTCAACCTTTTGAGCTGACTTACTTTCCGATATCCTCTTCAAGATATATATATCTTTTTGTGACCTTGAAAAGCCCATAGACTACTTTAAAACCACTTTTTCTGTTTATTCACACTGAGAGTGCCTCTGTTTTTGACAAAATTTAGAAACAAAACATCAACTGACAGTTGCTAAATGATTTTTCAAATTATCTCTAGAACCATATTTTGAGAAAGTTGCTGTTATGTTCCTCTTGTACAACTACTTTCCTTTAGCTGTAAAGCAATGTGGTGACCTCCCTATTCTCCACTGAATGCTCCTCAGTCTTTTTTCTATCCAACATAGTGGAGGTGGTGTCCTGCAGGCTGTGGTTCCACCAGCTGCTCTAGCATGCGGTTCCTCCAAGTTGCAGCTGCCTTTCAGTAACTTCGCTATATGCCCTTGCCACTGCCAGCTCTTCTCCATGCCAGCTCTCCCAGGCTTCATGAGCTTCATGTTCACCACCACCTTTACATTCCAAGGTGAAGACTGACCAAGGAGCCTTCCCCCTCCTTCTTCCACAGAGTGTGGGCTGTGGTGCAGCTGTTTTCCTACCCACATTCCCAAACAAACATAGGAGTTCCCAGAAAAAAAGCTCCCAAAGCAGCCAAAACACCAGGCCAAAACGCTGAAAACGCATTTCTCCACTGAAGTATATTAATTTCCAGAGGTAAGTTCTGCCTGGAGCTGGGAAAAGGGGTGGTTTTAATGTCTTTCTGAAACTTCTTATGAGCATTTTTATCACTGCACTTATTACCAGACCCAGCTGTACTCAAACAATGGCAGTTTGTTTAATTTTCCTCTGAAGATTTTAATTTTTTGTTTGCTTGTACCAGAATTTGGTCAGGCAAAGCTTCCTTCAGGGACTTAGAATCAATTCTTCTAAGTCAGAAAAAATAATTTACCTCTTGTAGCCAAGAATCTGTTGAATTATCAAGCAATGTACCACGACATCCCTGAGTGATGCACTGTAACCATGCATTCCTGGCTGCTTCTATCGGGGTGCTGAATCTTACCGGGCAAGGTTGCATCTGCACTCCAGCTGAGCAAGTTCACAAGGTTAGGAGTGGTGAGTGAGGCCTTGATGCTGGTGTCTTGCTCAGAGAGCTGCTTCTTGCAGCTGACCTTGGAGCCATAGGAAGACCTTCTCTAGCCATGTCTGGTTCAGACAGCTGAGGAAACCAGGAGTCACGCTCATAGCAGGAAAGGTGAGCTGGGAGGAGAAACCTCACCCTGGGGAGCTGGAAGGGTTTACTTCTTGAGGGACCTCAAAATTTCTTTGCCCCTCTGTGGATCAGCAAATGACAGTGGGCTCTCTTCCCTTTCTAGAGTAACACCCACTGCTGTAGTGCCAGGGAGCTGTTCAACACCTCCAGCTCTCGCCAGCCCACCTGCGCAGGTGGTGAGCATGGCCAGAGCTGGACAACCTGTATCCAATAGGTGTGGACAGCTGGAAGGAGGCCAGCTATGTGACGCCATGCTTCCACCGCTTTTGGTACCCCTGCATCATGCAGTGGAGCTGCAGCAAGCCCGCGTGCTCCTCCTCTGCAAGCAGAAGGTGAGTGCCATCTTGCACTCAGTGCAAGTGGACGATGACTTTGAAGAGCCTGTCATCACACCTCCTGCTGCATCATCACCCAATGTGCACCTAGGAGGAGCTCCCATACAGCTGACTGCATCTCAGCTCCACCACTCTGCAGCAGCCCAGCCACCAGCCATGAGAGCACTGCCTCTGGCTCAATTGGGAGGCTTCAACGCCTGCATCTAGGCATTTATCTTCCGTGTCCACCCCACTGTCCTCCAGCCCATTATGCCCTGCCTGTGCCACAAGCTAAGATTGGTCTTACAGGATGCTCAAGAAGAAGAAGTAGCTTGGAGCCTCATCATATGCAGCTCGTGCCGGTGTGGCCTGGACGAGGTAGCTCTGGTTCTCGTGCTGTGTGATACTACAGGCAGGCACACAAGGACCTTTATACAGAGGCTTATTAACACCATCATGCACCGGCGCAGCTGACATCCAATATCTGATGAGCCTCAGTGGAACCCCTGCTGCCATGGAGCTAAAGGGCAGCACTGCAGCTGCCCCCAGAGCCACTCCCAACAGAAGGGGGTCCTCTGCCCTCAGCCCAGCACTCCCACAGCATGCTAGCAGCCCCAGCTCTGACCCCTTTCCTACCCTTGGGTAGCAAGAAGAATCACAGGATCTCACGGAGGTTGCACCCAGGCTCTCCACTCACAGCTAGAGCAGACAGCATTCTGAAACAGAGTCTCAATGAGCCTGGAAGAGGAGGGCCAGCAGCCACAGGAAACCCTGGGTTCCTTGCAAGAAACAAGATCCTTGCTATCAGTGAGAGCAGACAATGCTCCCTTGTGGAGTCCCAGCAAGCTCTGACAAGCCAGCAGCCTTGGTGAAACCCTGTACCCTGCGTGAAACCAGGAGGTACCTGAGGGGCTGGCTGAAAAATGGGGCTCAGGCCAGTCCCCAAGAGATTCTGGCCCCTTAAAACTAATAATTATGCAAGAAAATAAAGGCACATAATCAGCAGAAAAATTGACAGTATTACTAACAATGCATGTGGAGTTCCTATTCCTATTGGTACTGCTTTGCCTCCTTGTCCTGGTGCTACCCTGTTGTTTCCTCACATGTTGACTGAGCCCTACCACCTTCTTCATCCAGAAGTCTTGCAGATTCCATATGGAACCTGCAGCTTGTCCCCAGCACAGCATTGCCCTGTTCCAAGGTGTGGTGGTGTGACCTATTAACAGGTGGGATTCGGATGATCTTTTGCTTGTAAGACTAGTGCTGTTTGTATAGACAAGCAACAGCCTCATATCCCTTCCCTTATTCCTATTCACCAAAGGAGTTTTTGGTAGTTAGAACTAGGTTGCTCTCTGGACTTGCCATCTTTGGGATGTTTTCTCCAGCCAGCTACAGAGCAGCCCCTCTCATTGGTAGTTAGGAATGAATGATACACAATTAATTTTCTATCTGTACGTGTTTTCCTCCTCCTCTCTCTCAATAGAGTGAAATTTATTTCCTGTGACACTGGGAGCACAGTAGGTTTCCTCCGTACTGGGAGAATAGGGAAGAACAAGAGCCAGGCAGGGTGTTTTCTATCTTTCAAAACCCTTTCTTTACATATCTGTTACTAAATTCTTTACAAGAATTCCCTGTATTTTCCTTTTGCCTCTGAGAGAAATAAGCAAAACCAGGACACTGGCTGTGGTACTCAAGGGACAGGAGGCACCCACTGTGGGTGGCAGCAAGCCTCTCAGTGTCTTGTACAATACCACAAGTGTCACTGAACTGAGCATGGTTGAGAGCTGCAGTGGTTTAAACCATGTCAGAAACTTGCTACAGGCTGGGGCAACCCTGAGACCTACCAGGGGCCTGCAGCTCAGCTGGAGTCTCTGAGAAGACTTGGGCAGTGCCAGGAGCAGTGGCAGAACAGGCCAACCCCAGGAAGCAACAGGAGCAGCTGTTTGGCCATGGCAAAAGTGACTCATACAAACACTGGTGTGATAAGCAGGGGATAGTGATGGAGGCACCAGGCCTGAGGGATCTGGATCTGAACCAGCAGCATGCCCAGGGGCTTAGAGGGCCAATGGCACCCAGTCTATATCAGAAGCAGAGCAGCCAGCAGGAGCAGGAAATGCTGCTGCCCAGAGAAATCACTCCAGAATTGGTCCTGGCCTGCAGATCCGTGTTCAAGGAGTTCCTGATACAAAGAAACTCCAGGAGTGTGGAGTGCTCTGCCAGGAGCGGGCAAGTCTCACAGCAGCTGATGTGGTATGCGTGGCACCAGGACTGCAGCAGATTCAAATGGCTGTAGCCAGCAGTAATGGCTGGTCACATAGCCCTGCATATCCTTAAAAAAAAATCATGGGTAACACAGAGCAGTGAGGAAGTATAATCAAGCTACTCAGATAGAGCTCTGGTGAGAATACATAGCAACCCAGATGTTAGGGTGCAGGGACTGCCTATCTCTGACCCTGGTATGGGATGACAGTGGTGAGCACCCTTGTTAGAGGTGTGCCCAAGTGGTAGAGCTCAGAGAGGAGTTAAGGTGGTTTGGGGCCACAAATGACAGTGAAAAGACAGTGAGAAGACAGATGCCTGGCGTCACATCTGCTGAAAATACAATATAGCAGAAACAGTTTAAGAGGTTCCTTGGACAAGTGGAAGGTTAGTTTCTTGTATAGCTGGTGAGTCTACCAAGGGAAGTGCCTTCCTAGACCTGTGTAAGGGTTCAAAAGACCCTTTTCTTTCATCTTAACGTATCTCTCCTTATTAACAAAACTCACACCCTGTGGTTGCTGGGGAGATTCTGTCCTGGACATCTCTCTCCTTGTTAATGAAGCCCACCAAAAACCCACATCCTGTGGTCGCTGAGATTTCGTCCTGGTACCAAAAAAGAGGACTTTTCAGAACCAGTCAGCATACTACCTGCCATTGCTCTCCGCTCTGATCTCCCCCAGACAGACCACTGGTCTCAGCTACAGATCTCCAAGCCTCTCATACCTGCCAGTCATGTGTACTCCAAACTTGGGGAGGCTTTTTGCCCAAGCCCAAAACAAGGACTTTTTTTAATGAATTCCTTTAATTCGTATGATCGAGAAACTGTGTGTGTAAATACATGCATTTTCAGGAATCTTGCATTTCACTGATGTAAAACAGGTATGCAAAGTGGTATTTGCTGGACAAGACCATTTATTTTAAGAAATACATGAGTCTTTATGATGAACTGGAGGCTGCAACAGCTGCTCTCTTGGGCTTCGGTGTGGTTCCCTCACGGAATCCATTCCTACAAGTAGAAATATGATTAAAATTTTTTTTGAAGTATGATTACTGCTCCAAATTATTGTGTTGAGTGGCATGATCTAGATATTAGATGTTAGAATTACTGGGTTTATTTGGATTTAGGTTGGACTGGATGATCTTTAAGGTCTTTTCCAACTTTATCATTACTGTGATTACAAGTTATACACAAAGCTCACCAGCTTTTTTCAGCTTATCTCAATAAAGCTGTAAAATCACAACGGAATTCCTATGTTCCAACACCTTTAATAAGCTATATGGTTTTCAGTCTCTTCTGATGAAGTAAATTACAGTTTTCCAGCCAACATTTCAGCAGCTGAGTGAATGCTGCAAGACTGCAGCACAACTGTTGAGGGCTTGTCCCTATTAAGCAACTCAGAAGATTTTCTGTACAACTTTGAAGTACAATTTTTTACAAAAAGCCTCTTAAGTCTCCAACCAGCTTGCTTTTACATGACACTTCCACATAACCAGGCTGCAGCTGCACACCCACAGGTATTTTCTGTCTGTTGCTGGGAAAGACTGCCCTCACTGACAAAAGCAATGAATGGATCCCTCAACTAAAAAAAATGTCTGAGACTTAAGAGAGTCCTACTTCTCACTGTTAAAACCAGTCTACGTTTTTACGACAAGTCTTTAATTACTTGGTACTTTTTCATCTGGCTTTCTAGTGGATTACACCAGAAGCTACAAAGTTCAATTTTAAAACATGGAGATCATAAAAAAATTTCCTAGTTAGTTTCAATGTACAATAACCCTTCCACTACCTCTCAAGTACCAAAGCTTTGTAGCAAGTTTTAGGAACTTCCTGGAATTTGATGTTATAGCTATTTACTTCTAACTGAACTCCAAGTAACAGTTCAAGTCACTATTGAAGTGACTCAAATCCTGATTTATTTTTTTTTTGGTGAGCACAAGGGGACTGGCATGCATTTCAAGATTTCTCTTTTCCTTTGGAGCAATAGGCAATTCATTTGACTGTCACACAGACAACATTACACAAAGCATTTATTTTTAAATGTGGGCGCTTTACTACAATACCCTGTGTCCTGTACTATCTAACAAAAACATCTTGTGATGTACTATATGCCTTAACAGTGTGGTTTCTTTATCCTCAAAGGATTATGTGGCCAATTAGAAAGATTACTTGTTTTGTGATGTATTTAAGAAAAAAAGACCACACCACATTGCATTCACCTTCTAACTAAAAATCTTAACTTTGAATGATAAAGTTTTAAATTAAGGGGTATATAAGGAGGATTTTTCACACTAGTCTGTAATAAAATGTTATACCTGAATCGACGGTAGACCTTCTTCAGGTGCCTCATTCGACCAGTACCAGTAGTGTTGCGTCTTTTAGCTTTTGCACTCCAGTTATCTAAAAACGTACAAGTTACTGTTACTTATCTATATCAAACAATTCAGTTGCACACTGCATTTGTGCAGCACAATTCAATGACAGAAACAAAAATATAGCTATGTCAGTTTTTATATAGTTACGCAGCATATGAGCCAAAATACAGTTAAATCAGCATTGATTTTGGGAAAAAAGCTTCAAGCTTCACAAGAGGGAATGTTCCACTTTTTTTGGGAAAAGAGACTGTTATAGAGCAAAAAAAGGCAGGCTTTTAAATTCTAGTCAGTTATGTTTGCTACTTACACTTTCTCTTACGCTTAGCAGGGTAACCACACTTGCCACAGGTAGACTTCTGCAGGTGGTACGCCTTGGATCCACACCGACGACACAAGGTGTGGGTCTTATTCCGTCGCTTACCAAATGACGATGTACCCTTCGTCTGAAATCGAAATACAGCGCGTTGAACATATTACTAACGATGGCGATTCACGTAATAAACTCCAACGAACACCATGCACCAACAGACGTGTTGGATGCACAAGGAACTCCGAAACACCCACTCAAAACGTTTCGCCTACAGGAAGCCTCCATTTTCAGAAATTATTTCCTGCAGCGTCCCGCCGCCAACCCCTACCCGTGCTCCTCCGCCATGTGCTGAAAATAAGCCATGCAGCGCTTATCTACAGCTCCCTTCTCACCACCCCGAACGAGCCTGTAATCAAGGTCTAGCGTCCCCCTTCCCGAACAAGGGCGATCGGTTGCAGCCATGTCTGGCACAACCCTCACCACCCCCCTCTCTCAAGGTCCTCCGCATGGCCACCTCGAACCGGCCCGTAACAGTAACGGAGAGAACCCTGAAGGAAGCCTCCGAAGCATCAACTCCACACTCTTTACCTTCTCCCACCATCGCCGTCCCACCCTCGCCCAGGCCCCGCAGACTCCGCCACCGGGCCCACGGTCCCCCCCCGCCCGGCACCGCAGCGCCAACCAAAAGCGGCTGGAGCGCGGATGCAGCGGAGCGCGGATGTAGCAGAGAGCAGGTCGTGGCGCTGCAGGGCGCTGCGCGGCAGTCAATGGATGGATGGCGACGGATTCCCCGCGCCCCCTCTACAACACTCACCATCTTGCTCAGCCGCCAGCACAGAAGAGACCGAGCCCCGCCCTGCTTCCGACACTGACCCACAAGCACTTCCGGGGACGTAGGGCAAACCCACTTACTTCCGACGCCGGGAGGGCCTTCAGGAAATGGTTGGAGATCTTTGGACGGTTGAACGGTACTTGGAGTCACAGCTCATTGAGTCTCACTGGTCTCCTCAAGGTCCTGGTGTCCTGGGTGAGCACTTCGGCGTGGTCGCTGACAGCTGCGAGACAGGAGTCAGCTGGCTTAAATGCTTTTACAGTGAACTGCTCTGACTAAGCCGCTCCCGAGCTCTCGGCTTGTCCGTGTCCATGCCAGGCACCACATCCCACGTGGTGATGTGCCCGCAGCCCACAGCAACTCGGTGCACATCAGTGCGGTAGAATCGGGCTTTGTTCACATGCACGTTTAAACTCCTACATGCCAGCCTACCGTGCAGCTTACTATGCATACTCAGGTCGCAGCGTGGACACGCAATTGTATCTTAGGAATTAATTTTGAAGAAATGCATGTACAGAGAAATTGAATACGTTACTGTTGTGACCAGTTTAACACCTTAACATCTCAAAGCAGAGTCAGAAATCAATGGCAAAGCTAGTTTATCCAGCTGTTACGCTAGAATTATACAACCTCTCCTAGCACAAGTGATACGACGAGGAAATGGCTTTAAGCTGCACAAGGGGAAGTTTTAAGTTACACATTAGGAATCATGGAACATGAGAGGTTGGAAGGGACCTTGAAAGATCATCTAGTCCAATCCCCCTCATCAAAGGGATCATCAGGCCTTGGAACAGGCTGCTCAGTATGAATCCCCGTCCCTGGATATGTTTAAAATGTCATGCAGACAGGCATATTAAGACACATGGTTTAGCAGTGGGCTTGGTACAGTTAGCTTAATGGTGAGCTCAAAGGTCTTCTCCAACCTTTAATGATTTTGTGATTCTCTGGTAAAAGCATGTATTTACCTGGCAGGATGGATCTTACCCCTTCCTCTATTGGTTTACTGAATGAAAATGCAGTTACTTTAAAATGCAGCCATCTGTGCCTGTAAACAGGCCAACAAACAGTGAGGAATGAAGTTGTACATAGCTGCAGTCCAGTAGCATGGAGCTCACCCAGAAAAAGGGAACATCCCGTGGCACAATCCCTTAAAAGCATTCAAACTATCCAGCTGCTGCATTTTTTTATCCAGCTGTTGTACAGCGCAATGAGGATGATGAAGGAAGCGGAACACCTCCTTTATGAGGAAAGGCTGAGGGAGATGGGTCTCTTTAGCTTGTGGAAGTGGAGACTGAGGAGTGACCTCATTATTGTCTGTAAGTATTTGAAGATGAGTGTCAGAAGGCTGGAGCCAGGCTCTTCTCAATGCCGTCTGGTGATAGAACGAGGGGCAATGGGTGTGAGCTGGAACACAGGAGGTTCCATATAAATGTCAGAAGGAACTTCTTCACAGTGACGGTGACAGAGCACTGGAACAGGCTGCCCAGGGGGATTATGGAGTCTCCTTCTCTGGAGATGTTTAAAACCCACCTGGATGTGTTCCTGTGTGACTTGGTCTAGGTGATCCTGCTGTGTGAGCGGGATTGGACTAGATGATCTTTCGAGATCCCTTCCAATCTCTAATGTTCTGAAATTCTGGATTGTTTATCCACACTTGTTTACTGAGCATGGTCTTTTGTTGAATTCCTTTAGCAGTAATTTGTGTGTTGCAAGGCTTTTGACTTCTGCTAAACTCCTTTTTTACTTTAGCCACTTTATTTCCAGACATACAAAAGTGTGTCCCAGGCTGTTCCTTCAGCAATTTCATTTTAGTTGACAAGGTCTGTGACCTGATCACACTGTAGTTAAAGGGGGGAAAATAAATGGTTAAAAAGGGTGAATCAGCCCAGCTTAAATTCTATGTCTAAAGTAGGCTGGAAAAGTCACCCTTGGGAGGAACCCTTCTCCTTCCATTATGTCTAATAGGAGCCTAAACACCCTCCTTAGGCTAGGCATGTTGATAGTTGAAGTTAGGTAAGTGGATTTTGCCCTGGCTGACTTAATGAAAATACTTTTATAAGAATTCTGTCTTCCTTGCTAAAAATAATAGGAAGAAAATAAGTGTCCTGTGGATGAAATCTCATGCAGAGAAAATCCCCAAACAATTCATTCAAAGAGTTTGAATGCATCCTACAGGCTAGAGTGTAGTCATATTCCTCCCAGCAGCCTTGCTGTATGTCCTTTAACTAATACTTCTTTTATTCTTTCTTTCTCATTAGATCAGAGAAATCTGGAAGAAGCTGTGACAACTTCGGGCAGATGCCATGGCAACAGCCTTTAAAGAAAGTACATTGATTTATCTGCCTGCAGCGATCTGCTGCCAAAGGAGTTATTCTCATCCTTGTGGGATAAAAATAATCCTACACATTTATATGTCTTCAAACCTGTTAGAAACGAAGGATTGTGGGGATCGTTTTGCTGTTGTCTTTAGGATTCAGCAACACTGGATGCTTTTTCCTTAAAGAATAGGCAGAACTGCACTTGACACAGCATCATCCTTGAAGCTCTTAGACTCTGTGCAGGTTGCGAGTGAGGACAGAGGTCACCAGTTCAGAGTGAACTCCAGCCTGCTCAAAAACCACAGACTTCTGTGTTGGCAGCTGCAGAGTGGCACTATCCTGAATTCAGCACTGGCCAATTCTCACTTCTTTGATGCACAGGAAGTAGCCCCAAATTTAGAAGGAAACATATCTAGATTTCAGCACTTGTTTTCTTGGTGTAAATAACAGTGGTCCGTCTCTGCAGCTGGTGTCACATCACAGCTTCTGCACAACATGTTTGATGCAGCTAGGTACCATCCAGTGGTAGGGTGCTTGCCAGCAATCATTGATCCTAATAAGTATCTGGATTAAGGTTTACTGGACACCATGGAGGCCAGTGAGTTTCTGTGTACACTATTACATGTTCTACAGCCTGTCTTGCTGCCTGAGTCTGGAATACTGAGGCAAAATTCAGCACTGGCTATGCCCATCCATTTTAGCTTCCATCTCTCTGGGATACAAAATCCCCTGTTTCAAGCTGATGCTATCCAAGGCCTGTATGGGTTAACAATTGGCTAAATATGAGCCAGCAGTGTTTTCAGGTGACCAAGAAGGCCAATGGCATCCTAGCTTGTATCAGAAACAGCGGGCAGCAGAAATCACACCTCAAGTACTGGGTTTAGTTTTGGTCACACCACTATAAGAAAGACATCCAAGTGGTGAAGCAGGTCTAAAGAAGGGCAACAAAATTGGTGAAGGGTCAGGAGAACAAGCTGTATGAGGAGCATCATAGTTAGGTTAATAGCTGAACTTGATGATCCTAAGGTCATAAAGAACATTTCCTCTTTATTGACTTTCTTGATCTCCTTGCTCTGTGCCTTGGCACTGTGCTGGGAATGAGGAGAATCACCCACTTCGGGGCACTTCCACAACTAAAGCAGATCAGTCTTACAGGTAAGTTTCGCTCAAGGACAGTGAGACCAAAACCAGGGCTGACTGGGCAACAGAGATAAAGGTGGGTATGAGGGTCAGATAACTTCAGAGGTGTTTGTTTGGCCAAAGCTTGGTGCTGCAACGTCCCATTGCCACCAGGCTGCAGTGCAGCCATTCAGTCCCTCGTGTGATAGTGGTTGGGTTTGCTCCAAAAAATAATCTACAAAATTTGAGCACTGCTGAAGGGACTTGTGTGTGGCAAATGCAAGAGTGATAGCCAAGCAATTTCTGGCTAATGTTACCGTATGACATCACTTACTTGTGCATGTGGGTAGTCCCCTTTTGATTATAAGGAATAGGTATAGCGAACAGCATCCTGGGGTGGGTCGGAAGGGGGGTGGTTAGCAGATGGAGAGACATTCTTCTCTCCCTTTGCTCTGCCCTGGTGAGACCACATCTGGAGCATTGTGTCCATTTCTGGGCTCCTGAGTTCAAGAGGGACACGCAGCTGCTGGAAAGAGTCCAGCATAGAGCAATGAGGATGATGAAGAAAGCAGAACACCTCCTTTATGAGGAAAGGCTGAGGGAGCTGGATCTCTAACCTGGAGAAGAGGAGACTGAGGGGTGACCTCATTAATGTCTATAAATATGTGAGGGGTGCATGTCAGGAGAATGGAGCCAGGCTTTTCTCAGTGTCATTTAGTGATAGGACGAGGGGCAATGGGTATAAGCTGGAATATAGGAGGTTCCATATAAAGGAAGGAACTTCTTCACAGTGAGGGTGATGGAGCACTGGAACAGGCTGCCGAGGGGGGTTGTGGAGTCTCCTTCTCTGGGGACATTTAAAACCCACCTGGATATGTTCCTATGCGACCTGGGGGCAGGGGGCCACATTGGAGACCCTGTGGGGCTGTGGCCCGTGGGCCGGGGTTTGAGGGGATTGGAGTAGATGATCTTTTGAGGTCCCTTCCAATCTTCAAATCCCTAATGTTCTGTGATTCTGTGATTTGGATCAGAAGCACTGGACACCACAAGGTGACAGTATAGTTCAACTAAAAGTTTTCTCCTCACAAACTCAGTAAAAACTCTCTGAACAGTAACAGTAAATTGGATTAATAAACTACACAATATTATACCAAGTTTTTTTAATCTCTACGGCATAACATTAAATATGAACAAACAGCAGTACTTATGCTTGTAAAAACTGTTGTTGCATTCTGCTAGGAAATTAATGTAATACAAAAGCTTTCTATTTGGTTAAGGTGAAAATGGATAGCAGAAAATTAAAGACCTGTCATTAGCTTACAAAATTGCTTGTTAAAATGTAGTGGAGATGCTAAAAAAGTTATAAAAGCTCTTTGTGTAACAGAGCTTATGCAATGTGTGCAATATGGTATTGTTGCTTCCTTATTGGGAAAGGAAAAGCCCCTTTATCTCACGTGGTGAGATTTTTCTTTTCCAAAAAACCCGGCAGAAAACATTACCTCACATGTAGCACACAGAAAACAATACTAGAGTTTCAGAGAAACTCCACTGAAATCTTTGTAATTCTGTCTATCTAGGGGAACAAAGGAAGCGTTACCAAGAGAATAACATAGAAGAGGCATAAACATAAGTAGCGAAGAACATAAACATATATGTTTTATTTTCTTATATTTTGATATATTTATATTGATCTTGTTTTGCTTGATACCTTTTGTCTTAAACCTGTGTTGAATTATTAATCCACAAAGATATGCACAGTCAAGCAAAAAGAATTGTTACTGGAGGTGCACAAAAAGCAGTCTAAAACTGTAAACTGCGTCACATTCCAGGTGAGGAGGCCCAGCTTCTAACCACACTCCCCCTACACTGCAGCAGCAAATATTTTAAGTAGTCAGTAGGACATTTTTTGTACCAGTACAGGTTGCAAAGCACTGGACTTAATTTACCTTCATATGGTTCTGGAGTTTTGGAGAAAACACTGGGCAGATATTTGTCCGGGAAGATCTTGTAGTGGAAAGGCAAATGGGTTGGATCTTCTGAGGTTCTTTCCAGCTATAATGTTTTGATTCTGTGTTTATACAGGAGGCCACTAAGTAGAAACACATAACTCTGTCTCTCATCTCTGTGGCTGTCATGTTCTCAGAGAAATGTATTTAAACAATTTTATGCTTGGAAAAAATGGTCAGATCTGCCTTCAAATTTTGCCTGCTTTTCCTGCTTTGATGACTGGGTAAATAAATGCTGTGCCTCTACCTTACAAGCTTGCTTTTTCATCATCGTATCATAATTTTAAACATTTGTCCTTCCCCAGGGTAATGTAGGTCTCTGGCTTGTCTTTTCAGAATTATTGTGAAGCACATTAAACCCAGAAGATTTATTCTGGAATGAAAGAAAAACCTGTGCCACCCAGTTATATGTATATGTGTCTCTGTGTATGTGTATGTATCTCTCTGTGCAGACACATACACATGTGCTCACTTACCAGTACTAGCAAGATTTTATTTTAACTATTTTTTTAAACTGAAAAAGTCACCAAATATTTAGTTCATGACTGGACACAGCCTACATCAAAGCCCAGACATTATGGCTGAAATTTGTGTATTTGGAAGCCAAGTGCCTAAATGTAATTACAGTGTCAATTCTTTTATACTTCCAAATGTTCTAGTATGAATGATACATAGGCTTACTCTTTAGGAAAAAAGAAATTAATTTCATGTGGTTGGAAGAACAAACATTTTCCTGCATAAATATTAGAAGTCTGCCAGCAGCTCAGGAAAAGAAGCCAGCTTAAATCTGAAATTAGATTCAAACAGTTGGGTATCTTATCCTCTCAAGTTTCTCACTTTTTGTGTGGAATTACAAAGCATATCTGTGCTATCAAATACCTTCCATGTGCTATTCAGCACTTCTTCAGTGCAAATGTGAAAGATTTTATCTTTAGTAACTGAAGTATGTGAAAGATTTTACTTCTCACCAGCCATTCCAGCCATTCCTTAGAACAGGCCTTCTTCTTCTGAAGTACTTATGTGTAGCTGGAGAAATGCCTTACAGTGCCTTCTGTCTCTGAAGGTAAGAAGATAATTCAGTTTTACAAGACCCATCCAGGTTTGGCACCTGTTACTGTTAAACACTTTTTCTTCAGAAATAGGTATTCTCACAAATATTTAATATTTGTGCATTTTAAGTTTTACATTAGTGCTAATCTGTGTCTGAAGTAAAGTTCAGAGAGGAAAACATTGCAGAAAACTGTGGCAGTCATGTTTAATCCAAAAACCAGTAAAATTAACTTACTATTTGTTATTTATATACTTTCTCTCACATCTTACTTCAGACATCCTAAAGAGTTTACATTTATCTTGCTCTGGGACTACGACAAATGATGGCTGTCCCTGTTCACTGTGTCCCTTGAAGCATTCAAATGTACTTCTGCTCTTTCTGCTTGAACAAACTTAAATGTCTTGCCCAAAACTGTAAGTGAAGCCCAAGAAAGACGAGGAATATATAAAATGCAGCATGGTTTCCATGTGGAAAGGTAAACCGAAATAACATAATGGCCCTAAACTGAAGGACAGTAGATTTAGATTAGACCTAAAGAAGAAGTTCCTCACTGTGAGGGTGGTGAGACACTGGAACAGGTTGCCCAATGAAATTGTGAAGGCTCCGTCACGGGGTGCTCAAGGCCGTATTGAATCGGACACTGGGCAACCTGGTCGAGTGTGAACTGTCCCTACCCATGGCAGGAGGGTTGGACCTAGGTGATCTTTAACATCTCTTCCAACTCAAACCACTCAGTGATTCTGTGATTTCCCAGAAATAAGAACACAAGCTCATTTTAAAGTAGGAGAAACAGTGACTTGAGTAGCTGTTTGTCCTGTATGGAATTGTGGGGCTTACCTTTAGTATTTAGATGTGAGACAGAAACTGTTAAGTACAAAAAGCTTTGCAGTGAAACAAAGTGGGCAAATGTTAGTTCTGTATTTATTAAAGATAAAACCTGTTTACCCAGCTAAAATAAGATCGCCTTTCTTCATCAAGATCACTGTTGCATTTTATTACTTTCACCAGCTGAGAATCTTCTCTAAAAAGAAATGCTTTGCTAACAAAGGTCTGGTCAACTCTGCAGTTACAAATGTTATCTTCTGTTTGTTCTGGAATACAATTTCCCTGAATCAAGCTTTTTCAGCTTTCCATTTACTGGAATGAAGGCATACTGGATCCATCAGGGAATTGCCTAACACCCATGTACAATTTCCCTCTTTCACTATTTCACTTTAATAAAAATAGAAGACAAAACTCTGCCTGGCCTTATCAGTGTGTGCAAAGAGGACAAGAAAAGAAATTCAGAATTTTGAATTTGTTCTTACCTGGTCACAATGTAGAGGTCACAATCCTGTGGTACCAGATCTGTGTTGGGCTAGCACATGCTGTACAGCCAGTCTTCCAGAGAGGAAGGCTGGTAGGGCGCAGTCTGATGCTGTTGCTGGTTTGTGTGCTGAAGAGGCAGATATGCAGAAAGGTTTTCCGAAGTGTCCAGTTAAGTATCTCCTAGTATTATGATTAAAGCTACAGTTTAGCACCTTTGGATGAAGCAGAGCAAACTCAGCTTTGCCACCACTTACGCACAAATGGTGGAGAACAATTCAGTACTTACAGTTTCAGATTTGTTTTAACTTGCTACTTCGTGTCTGTTAGCTAATTGCTGTAAACAAGAAATGCATTTCATTTGTTCTTGAATATGTATTAGGGAGAGATGTACCCTGAAGTGCAGCTGCTTGAGAAGGAAGAAATGCCTTAGGTAGTGTTGCACCACAAAAGATCACAAAACTTTGTGACAAGTCCAGCCCCATTATTCGTTTTACTGTATTTTAACAGAAGAATTCAATGTAGTAACCCTTGAAACAACAATGTTGGTAATTGACTTTTTCTGATGAGTCTCTTATTAGAAACCTACCTCTCTCAAGGTACTCTTCTTACTTTTATTTTTTTTTAATGTGGCAGTGTTTCCCTGCACTGACTCCATTACTGCTGCAGAAGACACAGTATTTAGTCAACAATAAGAGGGCAGAAGTAACTCTCTTGACTTGAACCCACATAAAGTAAAAAACAAGGCTTCCTTGTCTGTTACTCCTTAGTCTGTGAGATGTAACTTACATATTGGAATGATCAGTATTTATCTCTTTTTTGATCATTTATAAAAATGTCAAAGTCATTTGCTAGTTCTAAAGAGTCTGGACATTGCTGTATGCTAAACACTTTTTTCTAGCTATTAAATATTTTACAGAACCTCCACACATTCTGGGTACATCATGCTTCTAATCACTGTTGTGATGGTCTTTCAACCAAATAAACTCAGAATGGAAAGTGTTTTCAGGCTAATTATGAACATCGCCATCTCCAGAAATGCAGATTATTTCAAAGATATTTAGTGATATGCTCACCACTACCAGACTGAAAGATTTCTGATGTAGACAACCCCAAGTTATCTTTTTCCAAACTAATCAAATTTGATACATATTGGTAATTGCATGGCTCAAAAGGCTGAAATTGTGAGGGTTTTATCACAGAATCAAAGACTCCTCAAGGCTGGAAAAGACCTCCAAGATCATGAAGCCCAGCCTATAACCTAACATCACCACAACACAACCTAGACCATGCACTAAGTGCCACATCCAGTCTTCTCTTGAACACCTCCAGGGATGGGGACTCCACCAACTCCCTGGGCAGTCCATTGCAATGTCACCCTTTCTTTGTGGAACTGCTTCCTAACTTCCAACCTAAACCTCCCCTGATGCAGCTTCAAGGGTAAGTTATATCTGCTAGAAACAAATTACATCATTAATATGGGCATAGAAGGAGAAATGTATTCACCTACATAAAAACATACCCCCAAACATACATACACAGTAAGGGAACACTTTGACCCTGTGCTCCAGTGCTGCTCCTTTGAACTGAACAGCAAGTACAGACAGAAGCCAGAATGTCTTGCAAAAGGACATCATGCCAATTTTAAGGGCTTATAAGCTTATTGTAGGAGAATTAACAAATGTTAAGCACATCTGAACTTCTTTGGAGCTCAGGTGGATCTCTGTATTTATATCATCCTGTTCTTATTGCTGGTATAAGCTTTCATTTATTGCAGTCTGAAGGTTGTTTTATGAGTAGCCTGCCCAGAATCAGGGAGGGCAAAAGTCAATGCTGTGTCATTTCTGTGTATACACAATGCTCTGCATCTCTCTTCTCTGTAAAAGTTTGCAAAGGCGTTCTTTATTTGTTGAACTTTGGTTCCAGTTGGAAGATGTCTACAAAACCTTGTTCCAAAAAGTTTCAGTTAATTACTGACTTTCTGAGTAAGCTGAGAAAATGTTAATGAATTTCAGGAGTTACTAAAAATGTTGCACTTCAGAAAGACATCCTAAAAATATCTGTTTCTTTGAAGTCCTGACTTTACTGTCTTCTGTAGCTGTCCTTTATAGGAGAGGAACCTTGGTTCTGCTTACTGAAAAACATTTTTGTTTTAATTCAAGATACTTGGAAATCTTCAGAGGAAGATTGATGGACTTTGATTAAAGATTTTAATTAACTGATTCAGATAGAGACGTGTAAAAGCATGCTCGGGATTGCTGTGTGGCTAATGTCAGCATTCTATTCACTCTAAAAAGAATAATCAAAAAGAAATTATATTTTGAAAAGCATGAAGACACCAAGCTAAAACAGACCTAAGATACTTCTGTCTTAGGCAGTCTTATAAAGCTGCTTTTTAATTTATTAAACCATATGAATTAAAAGTTCATTTCTAAACATGTCTAAACAATGTAAAGAAAAAAAAAATCAACGCAAGCACAAGTCATTAGATACTTGTATAATTGACCTTGTCTGGCTCTGGGGATCAATTGCTTGGGACGAGTGCTGCAATCCCCCATGTAATTTAGTCTCTGACAAAGCCCTGTGTACGGTATATGTGGCTTTCATAGAATGGTTTAGGTCAGAAAGGTCTTTAAAGATCATCTGTTTCCAACTCCTCTGCCATGGGTGTAGACACCCTATACTAAGTTGCTGAGAACTCCAGCCAACCTGGCTTTGAACACTTCCAGGGAGGGGACATCCACAATCTGTTTCAGTGCCTTACCATCCTTATTGTAAAAAATGTTTTCCAAAGAAATTCCAAATCTTCCCACTTTTAGCTTGGAATTCTTTCTATCACTAGATGACCTCATACAAAGTCCCTCTCCAGCTTTCTTTTAGGCCCCTGTCAGATGCTGCAAGGCTTCTATAAGGTTATCCCAGAGCCTTCTCCAGGCTGAACAAGCCCAGTTCACTCAGCCTGTCATCACAGGAGAGATGCTCCAGCATCATCCTTGTGACCCTCCACTGGACTTGCTCCAACAGTTCCATGTTCTTATATTGGGGGCTCCAGACCTGGACACAGAACTCAAGGTGATGTCTTACAAGAACAGAGTAGAGGAGAAGGATAACCTCCCTCAGTCTGCTGGTGACGCTTCATTTGATACAGCCTGGGATGTGGTAGCCCATGTAGTGGGCTGCAGTCACACGCTGCTGGCTCATGTTGCATTTCTCATCTACCAACACTCCTCAGGAAGGCCTATTAACACACTGCAATATATTAACACGAATGAAACAATCTTTTCTGTGTACTTTATGTAAAGTGATAAAATCACTTTATATATGTGTGCAGAAGCATGTCTGTTGCGGGTCATTCCTTTGAGCCGCACAGCTGGCAGAAGCCCTGCAAACGTTACACAGTTTGTTTGGTTTGGAAGGGGCCTTCAAAGGTCATTGGGTCCAACCTTCCTGCTCAAGCAGGATACAAAATACTGAAAACCTTAATAGCCTAAAAAGCCTAAATCAACTACAAAAAACCACATCAAGACAGGTCTGAAACATCTCCAGAGAAGTGGATTCCACAGCCTCCCTGGGCAACCCATTCCAGTCTTTAATAACCCTTACTGTGAAGAAGTTTTTCCTCATATTGAGGTGGATCTTCCTGTTTTCAAGCTTGCATCCATTACCCCTTGTCCTGTCCGATGCAATTGAGTTATGGGCATACTTTTCAGATTTAGAAGGATTTAGGGTGGGCCTAAGCTTGCCAATCCTCAACGAACCCATTGAAAATCTCACTAATATTTACCATCCATACTTTATTTGCAGTCCACTCTGAAGTCAAATGTGCTGAACCTTAGCAGGTTCAGATGTCTCAGGGAAGGAAATGTGATATCTCAGGGAGGGAAGTAATAAATTTTCAACTACAGTGAACACCTAATAAAACCTGTCTCAGAAACAAATCACTAGAGAGGATAGTGAATTTGGATGTCACTGTCCTGTTCAGGAGAGTCCTGTGAAATAGAGACCAGTGGAATGGTCTCTATCTGCTAGTCTAGGTTGAGAAACAATCAGAGGAGTTTGTGCAAAGTGATGGTTCAGTGTAACTTGAGCAAATGCAGTTGTTGGTAACATCCTTGTAGGAGCTCTCTAGAGAGAATTATTTGCATTACAGTTAGCACAACATTAATGCTATTTGACATATTTCATAGAGACACATCCCAAGGCATTGTCTTTAGTCCTTGAACCATGACAAATATATTAAAAGTAAACGAGGAAATTATTTTTTTTAAAAAAAAGTGACATGGCATCAACAAACAGAAACAAATCCAAAACCTCCAAGTCAGTTTCACAGTTTAAAATTATAATGACAGGGTGTTCTTTCTCCATTCGTCACTGAATTCTTCACATTTGCAACAGTCACAGAGCACAGACTGTCTTTAGGGCCATAATAATTAATGAACTTCTACAATGAAGACACAGGCCTATTAAGAGCTTGGTAGACTCTTGAGAAACCTTAGCATCAATCCTATAAAAGGCTGGAAACCTATGGGAAAGTACCACTGATACAATTAAATTCTGCATGACCTTAGTGTGAAGTAAAATATGGGCAATACATTTCATGTTGTCCCCAGACCAGGCAGGATATCGTTAGCCCAGTGAGTGAAGCATTACGCTAATCATTCTTCTGCTGGAACTATCAATTTGTACAACACAACAAATACTTTTCCTTATGGATAACCCTTCACGTCTGTCAAGCTGCTTTTCTACCCCTCCCTAAGACAAAAGTTTTAAGCCCAAGTTTATTTCTGAATAGACAGTGGAAATGTTTAGCAAGAACTTAAATTTGCTATGACAAAACACCATTTTAGCTTCAACATTTTTAATTTGTTGCTATTTTCACTAACAGTAAGGGAAAATCAGTCCCATATTCTCTACAGGTTCCACTCTGTCCCTCACCACCACACAGTCAAGGAAAGTAATGAGGGAGCTCATTCAGTCAGGGCTTTGATTATTATTTATCTTATTGTAGAAGTGCCTATCAGTCAGCCTAGGAGAGTGCTAAGTGTTTCAGAATCCCTTGTCATGACATTTCAGTGTGAGTAGATTATCATCACCAATCTGAGTGGTGCTGTCAATAAGCCGTAGGGGTAGGAGGTCAACCATAAGGCCCTGGACAAGGTGAAGTGGGCCCAAGTGAACCTCATGAGGTTCAACAAGACCAAGTGCTGGGTCCTGCACCTGGGTCAGAACAATCCTCACTATCAATTCAGGCTGGGGGAGGTGGTGATAGAAAACAGGAAGAGGATTTGGTGGTGCTGCTAGACAAGAAGCTGGACATGAGCAGACACTGTGCGCTTGCAGCTCAGAAGGCAAATCATATCCTGGGCTGCATCAGAACAAGCATGGACTGCAGATCAAAAGAGGTGATTCTGACACGCTGCTCTGCTAAGACCTCACCTGGAGTATTGCATCCAGCTCTGAGCCCCCAATATAGGAAGGACGTGGGTCTGATGGACTGGCTTGAGTGGAGGACCTGGAAAATGATCAGGGGACTGGAGCACCTCTGTTACAAAGAGAGGCCGAGGAAGCTGGGGTTGTTCAGCCTGGAGAAGAGATGATTCTGGAGGGACTTGATAGCAACCTTCCAGCACCTGAGGGGGCCTGGAAGAAGACTGGAGAGGGACTGTTTATGAACACCTGTGACAATGGCTTCAAATTAGAGAAGAACAAATTTAAATTGGATCTTGGGAAGAAGTTATTTAGCATGAGAGTGGTTGAACACTGGAACAGGTTGCTCAGGTAAATACTTCAGAGCCCATCCCTGGAGATATTGAAGGTGAGACTGGAAAAGGCTCTGGGCAACCTTGTCTAGTTTTGACTTTCCCTGCTCACACCAGGGTGGTTCAGCTGGATGGACTTTTGGAGGTCACTTCCAACCCTGAATTGCGTAGGCATGATTCTGTGATCATGCTACTGCATATAGCCTGAAGTTTCAATAAGTAGGAAACTACTTAAATGGTCCGTAGTGAAAGTGGTAAGGAGAAAGAACTTGCTGTAAGTACCTCATGAAATGAATGAAGAATCAATCATTCACGGTCCAAATGTTGTAGAGGAGGCTGAATATCCACCCCCTGCAAATGACTGAAGTGCTACTGGACCTGGGCACTTGCAGTCCCAGAGGTGAGACAAGACCATCTCTAACCTCCCTATGTTTTCCCTGTGTTTTGAAGCCAGGGTCAATAAAGAAGTAGAATCCTGTTTTCAAATGAAAGATGAAGTCTTTGGGCTAAGCTACATGAAAATGTTTGCTAAAGGAACTGTTTTATAGCATCTGTCAAAGCAATTATTTTGTTTTACTAAAATGTTTCTTGCAAAAACACATTCCATCAATAAAAACCTATTTGCATACAACAACCGTAAGTGCAGGCACCCCCCCTTACTTTCTTCACTAGCTGCGCTTGTCCTCTTCTATGTTTATTGGCATGTTTGATTTGTGAGCAAATTACCATATATTGTTATCTTGAGGGTTATTGTAGATAATGATGTACTTACAGAAAGTTAAATTGCTATCTAAGCTATTAAAAACAGCTCTCAAGATTCTCAAGACACATGTCTGCAGAGATAAAATATTTTTCAGAATTCCCATATCCTGAGCCAACTATTAAAAGCCTTAACTCAGTTTTGCTCATTTCCTTCATAAGCAAATGACCACTGACAGTGCTCCTCAAATAGGTCATGAAACTTTGAAGGAGAATGAGGGTTTTGATCAAAAGCAATAAATATGCACAAAGTGATGAAAACCTATGAATTACAGTATTGGAGAGATTCATAGTTCCTAAACTTTGAAAAGCCTAGCTAAATTATCTCTGGGGTTGCTAACCGCTGAGGAGAGGACATAGGCATCCCTCTTGAGTGTAGTAGTCTGTAAAGTTTGTACCAATGGAATAAAGTTTGTACCAATACTCCCCTACTAGAGCGGATTAACGTGACCAAAATCTAAGTATCTTCTTAAGGAAGGTCAACTGTGCTAACAGAGTGCAGGGTTTAAAATTCACTATCTCACTATCTAGTGATGCTGTGACATGAAACATTTAGTTTTCTGAGGACTCGGTTAAATGATTCAAAATCAATGTAGTATCTAACACATAGTACATGGAGAGTGTTCAGATGGGAGTGATGCTTTTCCATGAGGGCTTCATCTCCTATCTCTCTTAGGATAAAATCCATGGAAGTTTCCGCAGCAGTGGCATTTACCTGCTGGTACTGGAATAGAAAATAAAAAAAAAAGGAAAGCTTGTCAAGGTGAGGAAAGAGAGAGTGAAGTTCTCTCTCTTCTGCAAGAGCATCCCTGCAAGAAGCCATCTTTTGATATGTCACAGAAACTATGGGCTGTGTACAGTCTCAAGCTGTCTTTCACAGACAAGACTATGGCAATAATACCTGCTCGTTTTCAGTGTAAGAACTGGTACGCAAAAGTCAGCATGACTGCAGAAGCAGAGGATATAGATTCACGATCAAATTCAACTTCAGGAGCATCAGCTTAATTCTGGAGCAGCAATTCCTGGTGAAGCTGGGGACTCAGCTGTGGTGTAGCGTATGTGATGCCAGGACTGGCCTGGGATCTCTGAAAAGTATTTCAGAGTGAAGAAACTATGAGAAGGAAGATACAGAAAAAACAATTGCTCTTCCAGTAAGTGCTCTTCACAGCTTCGTGCCAGCCGCAGTCAGTACTTGCAAGGCTTGATTTATGTGTATTAAAAACACTGAGCAGCTCCCCAAGAAGGCTGTGTCCCTGGAGAGGACTAGATGGGTTAAGATTAAAATTCCTTGGCGATATTCAGCCTTTTTAGGCAAAGAAAAGCAGAATAGCAAGGCAGAGTGAGAACAGTCGTACAGTAGCAGACAGACTGACTGACTCCTTTGGCTGCTGAATTGGGTGGAAGTGCATTTTCCCTGATAATTGCTGCATATGCAAGTATTTCATCTAGCATGAAGGTAAGACAATTGTTTACTTTATTTTTACTGATGAAGTGAATATGGCAAGGACAATGAAATATTAATTTATGTCAAGAAATACTTGACTGGAAATGTAATTGGGCAGTACTAAAAAAAAGGAAACTATAAAACAATAAAAAGAGGAAAATTGGTGTGGTACTTTCCTTTCAGTTGACTAGTGTAAAGTGCAGAAAATTAGAAGAGCTGCGTGGTCTAACAGAAAAATCAGAAAAGCAAAGTAAGTTTGATTTTCCTCATCTTTTTGCAGGTGCTGGAGACTTTTCTGCTACTGAAAGTTTCAGGCTTCTTCTGTGTTTTTTCCAGGTGACTATTTCTTTAGCATATTACATGCTGAACACCAAGCATATGTAATTTAACAGACAGCATCTATACATGACATGGAGCAGGGCTTAAAGGGCTCTTAAGATACATAACCTGAGAGAGGAGACACAGTTTGGTGTCAGCACTGGCACTGCCATCGGTAGTGAAAAGAGTGTAGCTTTGCCCAGAGGAGTCAGCTGCTCTTTGGGGAAGTAGCACACAGTAGTGCTGTGAGCCACAGCAATGCACATCTGTGCACACGGCACAGCTTATCTCAAGCTAGCCTCAACCTGGGAGGTAGGTAGCAGCCTCGGAGACAGGTAGCACCCTCAGTGCTTCCCTCTGGTAAACCGGCTGTTTTGAGAGTTACCACAGGAAGGTCTCCTACACACTTGGTACAGACAGCCCTTGGGAGCTGCAAATCTTTAGATGTGGTCTGGCCTCTCTCTGTTTTGCTTTTTGAACATAGTATTTGAAGCTTGTTGTATGGTTGCATAAAGTTGTTGCTAATCTTCAAGCAAGGTCAATCTATCTATTTTCTTCTATTCAGAATCCCAAGCTAAGGTTAATTTCATACTTGTACATGAGAATTGAACCCCAGTGGTTTTTACAGGGGCCATACCCCTAATTGTTATTGAAGGCCTTCTTTGATGTTTAGGAAAGTTTTGCACTAATTCTTATGGATTCAAATTCCTGATAATTTTCCTCTCTCTCTTTTATTCAAAAAATACTACAGGAGCAGCCCATCCCCTCCAGTTCATTGCCGCTGGAACTCTTTTGGCCCTTGGTCAGAGTGCGATGGCTGTACTCAAAGACAGGTATAGATGGACACACTCCTTCTATACGCGTGACTCATAAACATGACTCATAAATATTACTTTTTTCCCAGTAATGAAGGCGTTGCTGTGTCAGACAAAAGACGCAGCAGAATGGGAATGTGAAGAACTAAGAACTCAGAAGAAAATCCTCTAGCCTATCCCAAATATGTTCCCTTTCAAAACTATGATACTCAACCTGTAAAATAGTTTGTGGACCTTTTTGTTTTGGTGGTAGTTCCAAAACCCTCAACTGAACAGTTAAGTAAACCGAGACGTTTTTCTCCTGATGCTGGTTTGTACCCGTGCTTCTAATATTTCATTAGTGGAGTTGCATCTCAAGAAAAAATTCTTAGTTGCAAACTGCTATCCTAGATGAATGAATACAACTCTATTAATGTGCAATACACTTTTCTTCTAATTTACTTTGATTTTGCATCAATTAAGGATGGATTAGTCAAAATTAAAGATGCAGCATGAAACAGTACTTACTCTTTTTAAAAGCAGAAAGTAACCCAGTTGTTGTTAGATTTTATCATCTTCCTTAATTATACTGTTTACTTTGAAAAGGTTGAGCTAATTCATATCAGATATGATTAGTCCTATTAAAAACGTAAGAGAAAACAGAAATTTATCAGCAGTTTTCTCTTGGTTTCAGTGACATATTACATTTTTGAACAAACAAGCCAAAGCATTAGCCTAAAAGCTATATAGTTAAAATATTTATGTTTGTGTTAAGAGTTTGTGATCACATTGTGGTAACACGAGTCTCAGAAAAAAATAGTGACAGTTTAATTTCCTTACTGCAGTAGGGTGGTAGCATTGTCTTGAAATTAGTAAAGTATTCTGCCTTATACTTCGATTTTGCATTCAGATTCGGAGGCGGACGGTAGCAGTTTATGGCCAGTATGGGGGAAACCCTTGCTTTGGGGATGCTTTTGAAACAAGACCATGCACTCCCACAAGGGGGTGCCCAACAATGGATGGCTGCGGTGACCGGTTCAGGTGCTTCTCAGGTACCATTCAAGACCTTTTTCACCATTCTCTGGTCATAAAGTTAAGAAGATAAGCTTGTTATCTTTTAACTTTAGTAAGTGGGAAATTGCTTTGCAGAACAATTGACCTAGAGATAAATTTAATTTAGAAGGATGTATCTTTTTTCCTGGACTCAGCTGCACATGCTTTCATTGTCATCTGGAGTGTTGCAAAGCTTTGCAGATAATACACTGTAGCCCTAGTAATCTCCCTAAATTATTCTACATTCCCAATTTGCCCAATTACAAGAAGATAATTAAAGAATGCAACCTTAGTTTTGATTGATTGAAACTGTTCTATATCCAAACATCTTGAAAATTACCTGGATTGTGGAAACTGATGCTCCCCAAAACAACTTTCATATCCATGCATTTTCCATTACCTTTGCAGAAAAGTACATCATTTCGGTAGGAAGATGTTTATTATAGAGGACATGATGAATATATTTTGTTGCTGTCAGAAAGGCAGTAACAGTTACTCACAAGTGATAGGGTCAAAGGATGCAAGCTCAGGAAATAAATCTAGAAGTCAACTGTTTTATTAATGTATCATAAGCACTGAATGGCTGTGGTTCCCTGAAGTGTACTATACAATATTTCTTTATGTCTAAATTTACTGTTGTTTCACAAGACATACTGGGCACAGACATCATTATGAGAGCAAAAAAGCCAATTAATGTAGTAGAAGAGAAGGACTTCTGTTTTGATTTTTGGTTATTTTCTTCAAATGGACAAACACTTTTCATTTTGCTCTGCATTTTTTTTCTGGTTTAGGTCAGTGCATTAGTAGATCTCTTGTGTGCAATGGAGATCAAGATTGCGAGGAAGATGGTGCAGATGAAGATAGATGTGAAGAAAAGAGGACTGTATGTGATATTGATAAGACACCTCCAAATTCAGAGCTCACAGGAACAGGGTAATGTTCTGTGCTGGCTTCATTAGTGCTGATGCCAAATACATTTAAATTTTAATTGTGTTTACAAGCTCTGATTGTATAGATAGTCCTCCTGGGCCACAGGCGGCTCAGTGCAGTGCTTTGATTTAAAGGACAGAATAAAACTTTTTATCTTTCATTCCTGCTGTTGAAAATCTGAAGATATGAAATGTCAGCAAGTAACACAGGATCATCAGCATCAAAAAAATGAGCCAGCGATGCTCATTGTTTTTCTTCAATGCTGTTTCACTTCGTACTGTGGCTTCATTTGGATTTCTGTTTGTACATCCCATCTGCAACCTAGCTAAATAAGAATCTTAAGTTTCTTAAGTATTAGTTCATATATGATATAATTCAGATATAATGCAACAAACATTTTGTAAGAGATGCCCTGTTATTTCTGTGTTGAATTAATCGCCAGGACAATAAAACTATGTGAAGTCAATTGTGATAGATAAATTAGATAGATAAAGCTCTCAATACCTCTTGATATTGAGAGGTATTGACATGTTCATTTTTACTGATAAATCAAAAGCAATAATTTGCTTTCCATATTGTAACCTGATATACACTTGCTATATTCTGCAGGTATAGAAGTCTCTTAAGTTGATATCCCTTTTCTAGCATAAATAATCTTTTGCTCTTAATCTGAAGATACCGCATTCAGTTATAATTGCTCTGTTATTTTTGCCTCCTGTAAAGTAATTTACTATCTCTCTGTCTTAATGAGCTTCATGGTTTTTTTTGTTGTAGTTTTGATGCCATTACTGGTGAGACTAGAGGGAGAGTCATTCACACAAAAAGCTTTGGAGGACAGTGCAGAAAGGTCTTTAGTGGTGATGGGAAGGAATACTTCAGGCTGAGTGAAAGTGTTCTTGCTTATACTTTCCAGGTATGTTTCCATCAGGAAGGACTTGCTGTACACTGCAAGTTATCATTCTTAACATCCTTCATGAACCTCATTATTTGAAATTCTGTCTTTCAAATTCTAGGTTAAAATTCAGAATGATTTCCTTTATGAGTTTTTCAACAGCAGTTGGTCTTACATGAAACACATGGAGAGGTATGAGACATCAAACAGTGGACACAGTTATTCACAGAAAAAAAGTCCGCAGCACAGTCAAAAGGTGTGTGTAAGTTGTTGCTGTGGCTCAGCGTTTTGCATAAACTGTTAAATAATTGTAGGAGGTTTTATAGTGAGAAGCAAGTATTTATTTTTATCTATATATTTTTGACACAAAGTGCATTACAGAAAAATCCCATAAAACCTTTACAAAGAGGTCACTGCTTTGTCTATCAATTAAGGTTGGCTGTTTTACTTCCTCTATTTAACCCCTTTATTAATAATCAATTTATTTACTAGCTATTTCCCCCTCATTTGAGGAAGAAAAACATTGGATTCTTCTCATAATTGGTTTATTTTTTAAATTTTCTTCTAGTGATTTACTACCTTTCCCCCACCTTACATCTGTCAGTATCTTGGAGCAAAAAATTTGAAATAATTTTGTGATTAAAATAAATTTATTTTACCACATACTTTCCCTTAAGGATGAGACTTGGTGTCTTAAACAACCAGGAGGTCACAGTACCTATACCTTCGGCTTCTTTGAAAAGGAGTGTAACATAATTAGTTTGAGAGTAACTCTTGATTATAAAGTACAACCTCTGTCTTATAGCAAATAAAATCATGTAACTAATTGCATGTTTATGGCTTCTGGACTGACAGAGGACAAGCTCATTTTACCACACTAACAGTGAGTGGTTAGAGACTTAGCACAGCAAAGTTCAAAACCAACTTTAAGAAGCAGACTTGAACAGTATTGTATAGGCATACAGCATTTTACAGTTCAGCATCAACCTCAAAATTACAAATGTCTCTTCTTGTTAAAACAAGGTGCAAAGAAGATTGATGTAGTGCCTCTGACTAGCTTTCAGACAAGGCTGTTTTGTTGCTACTGTCCAGCTTCTAGTATTGGAAACCACAATTAGCTTTGTAGAGTAATATTTTCCATCTGTAGTTGTCCTTACGCCAGCTTTCAGGTACACAGAAGGAGAAGAAAGATACGGCAGCAATTATAATAAAGTTCAAAGGACATTTCCTAGCTTTAGGATATTATTTTTTCCATTCTCTGAGTTGGTTAGACAAACTAACAACTCTGTAAAGATATTGGTTAATAGTTGGTGTAATATGCATGTCGTCTGGCTAGCAGGAATCATCCCAGTAGTAACATGGAACGTGACTGACATCTTTTCCTTCTTTCAGAGTAAGCAGCTGATGGTTATTGAGAACGCTGTGGAAGTTGCTCAGTTTATTAACAACCGCCCAGACTTTCTCACTCTTGCGGAGACGTTCTGGAAAGAACTGGCTAACCTTCCAGTCATCTATGAGTACAACATCTACCGACGACTTATTAAACATTTTGGGACTCATTTCTTACACTCAGGATCTCTAGGAGGACATTACAAAGTAATTTTTTATATGGATACTGATAAAATGAAAGCAGAAGGTAGAGTACTAGAGTGTTTGTTACAAGAAACAAAGTAAATAAGCAAAACTAAAAATGTATTTGCATGTACTCCCAGTTAATATTTAAACTTAAGTAAGAGACTTCTGCTAGTCAGATAGTGTCCTAATGGGAAAAAAGGGTATTCGAAAAAAAGGTGCTCAGACCAAAACATTTGATTCTACATGTAGATCTGTGACCTGTTGTGCTTTGGGTAGTGAAAATTTGATAGTTGGTTCAGGACCTAATCAGGGTAAACCTGAATTCTAGTGCCAATCTAGATCTCAAATTGTGTTAAAGCTTAGAAGTTACTTGAAGATGAAGGTTGGATATAATGTGTAAAGTGGAATAAATTGCAAACAGCAAACACCAGAGTGACACACGTGATTGTACTCAGTGTGGAGCAATGTTGTAGAAAAGTGGTGGAAGGAACAATAAACTTTTTCCAAATACACCTCCTATCTTTCAGCTTGTACATACAGCTTTTAGCAATGCGTGGACATTCCCACAGGATGTGCTTGTTAGTTGCCTCCTAGTTTAGGCATGATACTTCATGACATCTCAAGTAAATGAGAAACGTGGAAATGAATCCAACACACTTTTTGTGTATAGTATTATCACTGGCTTCATTGTCTGCAGGTATGGGCATAACAGACATGTACCAGTGCACCACATCAGGCTGGAATGCATTCATAGTGAAAAAGAAGAAAGTAGAGTGTTCCAAACTGGATGAACTGCTACAGACTTCTTCAGGTAAATGTTCAGCAGTGACTTGTATAGTTGTCAAGTCTCCATCTTAAAAACCTCCTCCTGAATAGCTGTCAAAATGAGGAGCAGGTGTCAATAGCGTTGTGGCCCCGTGTCTTGACTGCTGATTCCAGACTCAAGTCTGGATTTGAAATCCTGATTTAAAAGGTTCTCAAACACTTCATCAATCATTGCTAATACTTTCCCAGTAACTGATACTTTTCTAAGTCAGGGGTGCCAAGATACCTGTGAAATCAAATACTTCTTATATGTTATGAACCTAGGAGCTCTTGGTTCAAGCACAAGTACTTGATCTGCACTAATGACTCTTTTCATTACTTTGTAGCATAGCTTTTGCATGTATTGTTTCTGTTTCTATTTGTAAATATAACAGTGCTGGTATTTTCTCTGTTTCCTGTCCTGATCTACAGGAAGCAGTAGGAATAGGATTAAAGGAGACTCCTACATAGAAGGAGGAAGCCCAGATGCTGTTGCTGGTCTTAGTTATCTAGAGCTGAATAATCCTGCTGGCAACAGTCAAAGATACTCCTTTTGGGCCAGATCGGTGACAGAATATCCCAGAGTCATTAAACAAAAAGTAAGTCTATTTTCCTGAAGCAAAGATGAGCCAATGGGATCAATATCAGGGGAAAAATGATTAAGGTATTGCTTGTGATTAATCAGGCTGTAGACTGCAATAATTTAGTTTTCAGATTATCTTACTGAAAAGAAAATAGAGGTTCAGAAGGAAGAAAATGTCATCAAGTTAACACGATCAGCTGCAAGTCTAAGTCCTCTGACAGGTGAATACTTAACAATCTTACCCAGCTTCAGTGACTTCTGTGGAGTTCTCCTTAATAATAGTCACCTCAACATTGAGAAAAGCCCAAATCTGAGATAAACCTATTCCTGAAATGTGTATTGGCTAGTGAGTTCCTGTCAACTTTTGTGTATCACTACTAACCCTCTGCCTCCTCTGAGCATCCAGAAGTTCAGGATAACTGGAGATTATGGAAGCCAGACACTTGGAAGTTGGACATGGCTGTATTCACTGTTACCTCGTTTAAGTCCCTTTTGGGAACTACGCACATGGTATAAACTCAAAAGATTGC
This sequence comes from Rhinopomastus cyanomelas, assembly GCA_013400115.1. Classification (NCBI taxonomy): domain Eukaryota; kingdom Metazoa; phylum Chordata; class Aves; order Bucerotiformes; family Rhinopomastidae; genus Rhinopomastus; species Rhinopomastus cyanomelas. The sequence continues at coordinate 86,030 of VXBP01003263.1, read as the reverse complement.
TGTCATGAGGTTTTCAGTTAAATATAAAACCACAGAATGTAATAAAATCATAGAATCACAGAATCATTAGGGATTGGAAGGGACCTCGAAAGATCATCCAGTCCAATCCCCCTGCAACAGTAGGATCACCTAGACCAAACACAGGATCACACAGGAACCAAACATTTTTGTTATCTCCTACCTTCAATCACTGCTCAAAGAAATACCATAATGCAATGTTTAAGTGTCCAGCTTTTTAGTCTGGGAATAGCAGGGTGAAAATTCAAGTTACTGTATGCTTGTGGTCTATGTAACACTTTTATCACAACTACTATAATCTCATTTATCAGATATGTTTAACATGACTAATCTACCACTAGCTTTAAGGGATGATGTTAGGCAGAGCTGACTTTTCAGAAAAAGGATAATATTAAATGCTAATGTAAGATTTTAGCTAGCTAGCAAATTAGAGCATCTGTCAACTCCTATATGTGGAGCATGCATTGAGACTTATTTTGCTTGATGAGATGTGCTTATAAACTTTTATATCCTAATTATAGCTAACACAGCTGTTTTTCTACTGTGTGTAGCTAACACCATTGTATGAGCTGGTAAAGGAAGTGCCCTGCTCCTCAGTCAAAAAGTATTACCTAAAACAAGCCATTGAAGAATACATGGCTGAAAATGATCCCTGCAAATGTCAGTCTTGCCAGAATGGTGGTGAAGCAGCTGTGGAAGGAACTCAGTGTGTGTGTTACTGCAAACCTTACACCTTTGGAGCAGCTTGTGAGCTGGGAACTCTTGTGCAAGGTCAACCAGGTCAGCACTGTTTATCAGCACTGTTTAAACATCTGAGAGTTTAGGAGTTGCAAAGTGTGTTGTCCAGCTTCCAGAGTCCATTTGTCCCACCACACAGGCTGAAAGCATGGCTGTTTGGATCAGATATCACTGCAGACATGGAGCATGAGAAGGATGATGTTGAGCCTGAGTTTTTGCTTGACATATCCAAACCGTACTTAACAAATAACTGATTTTGTTATTATTAAATGTAACCTTCTATAAATAGTTGCATATACTGAGTATCACTAACTTCAAAAACATTTGCTCTTTAGTTTTATTATTAGATTATATTTTTATGTTCTCTCAAATGCTGGTAGTGCATAAACACTGTGGAATTATGTAAAAAAGCAAGTTTGGGAAAGGTGAAAGGCTATATCATTGTAGTTTGATTCAAGCTGTGCTCTTATAGAGAATTCCTTCACTAGCTTTGAACATCCTGTGCCTTTAAACCACCAAAAGAGTGTTTTGATGTGAAACATTCTCAAATATTGTACAGGTGTTACTGATGGACACTGGAGCTGCTGGTCTTCCTGGAGTCCTTGTTCAGGGGGGAAAAAATCAAGAAGTCGAGTCTGCAACAACCCAGCCCCACATGGTGGTGGGAAGGCCTGCATAGGAGAGCAGAGTGAAAGGAGACCATGTGAAGATGAAGAGCTGCAGCATTTACGGTAAGCAGAAACAAACAAAAAAATCCATTAAAATCTATTTCAGAAGGATGCATAAGGTCCTGAATTCAAGGAGATTACTTACTAAGCTTTCATATCTAAGCTGAAAAAAACATGAAATTCAGAAGCTGGGACTCTAATACAGAGTAAAACAAGAAAACCCAGTAAAAGCCAGTAAACTTGACATCAGCCTGGCAATGCCTGATTTAAGTAAAATTGTGATGTGAATGTAACACTTAATAGTCTTGAAAACGACCTTCACTGCGAATTTTGAAAGGAAGGGAGGCTAAATTTAAACTAAATTGTCCTTGTCTTTGCTTCATAGCTTGATTGAACCACACTGTTTTGATTTATCTATAACTCCTTCAGAATTCTGTTCGCCTCCTCCTCTCTTGGCAAATGGTTTTGTTCAAGTAAGTAAATTCTATTACTTTGGTATCTGTCCTATCTCTACCTGCATTGTCTGTATAATGGTTAATACCGATAATTCACTTGCAAATTGACACGTCTCTTGGTAAACTTAGTATCAGAGGTACTGTAGGGCAGCTTTCTCAATATTTACACAACACTAACCAAGTCTTCTTACTATAAATAAAAGAAACCCCAAAAAATCCCCGCCTCCAAAATGAGAACAAAATATTTGCTTCACTGGACTATAGCACTTACAGAAGAAAATAATACTTGTCCTTTGCCCTACCCATACAACAGAAACGTTGTGAGCCACATAAATTACATATTAAAGCACAGGAAACTAGAGAGAAAAACAGCGCAGAAAGTAAACTGCCCAAGGTGATCCAGCAGGTCCACAGCAAAATTAGTATAAGATCTTAGGAATCAGTCTGCTCTCAGTAACTCACCATTACCCTTTCTTATTACCTGGTAAAACTATCATCTGAGAAGTTATTTGTCTGTAACTTGGCTTTATTTAATAAGAGATATTAAATTCCTCTCTGGGAGGCATGGAATCTGTCTTCCATCTGTGTAGTCTTTTTGCACAATAAATAGATGAAAGGATTAGTTAAAAATCACATTAGTTGCTGCTAATGTCACAACTGTGACCTAGGACTGGATCCAAGACTTTGTACTCTGTCTGTAGTCAGTGACTTTTTTAGGATTAATCAATAATTGTCTCCTATCTTGATATTTCTGGTTCACAAGCTAAAGGTAAAACACTGCAGTTTGTCGAGTAGTCTCAATTTTTCATAAGATTTCTCCATAGAAGAGAATGGGATATAAAATGAGAAGAGACCTGTGTCTTTAAGTCCAGTTCTTTTGACTAGCCATATCACGTTAGCCTTTAGCAAGCTGATAACATGTAGGAATCAGCAAAGCCATATCCTCTCACTGATATCGCTGGAAGGCAATTCAGGTGTTTATATTACCCCTCTACTGCTTGATAACGGCCAGTCAGTTTATACTGGCTTTATACTGTCTCCATGATTGTCATACCACTGCCAGACCCCTGTCACTGGGTACCTTAATTGCTAGTCCTTTCTTTGCTAGGTTAAGATAGCCCAAATATTTGTATTTTACCAACTTATTTTCAGCATCATAATTTTGAACATATTTACAGGCTATTGATAAACAGAATTACCCCCAATATTCTAGACACTGTAATTAGTGTGTTGTAGAGTGGCGCTGATAGTTATAATTGTCTTCAGCTACTGCATCCTAGAATCACAGAATCATTTTGGTTGGAAAAGACCTTCAAAATCACCAACGTCAACCACTGACCCAGCACTGCTGGGTGACCACTAAATCATGTTCCTGAGCACCATATCTATACGTGTTTTAAATACCTCCAGGGATTGTGACACCATGACCTCCATGGGCTTCCTATTCCAATGTCTACTAACTCTTTAGATTTAGAAATTCTTCCTAATATACAATCTGAACCAACCCTGTTACAACTTGCTACCATTTCCACTGGTTCTATTGCTTGTTACTTGGGAGAACAGACAAACACCCACCTCACGACAACCTCCTTTTAGGTTGTAGAAAGTGATTTCTCATCTCAGCCTCATTTTCTCCTGGCTAAACAACCCATTTCCTCATCTGCATTGGTCCTCATGAGATCTGCTTCCTACCCTTCATAAGCCTTGTTGCTCTTCTTCAGAGACCTGCTCCATTACTTCAATATCTGTCTTGTAGTGGTGTGCCCAAAACTGAACTACTCAAGGTGTGGCCTCATTACCGCTGAGTACAGGGGGCAATCACTTCCCTACTCCTGCTGGCCATACTGTTTCTGATACAAGCTTGGATGCCGGTGGCTTTTTTGGACAGCTGAAAACACAGCTGACTCATATTCAGTATTATATGTGGTTTTAAGATTGTATGCCAAAAATTTGTCTTTCAGAATGCTGAAAACTCATACCCTGTTGGGAAAAGCATTGTTTATGCTTGCAGACATGGATATTCTCTTGTTGGTGATCCTCTTGCTAAATGTGGCAGTAATTTACAGTGGCAAGTTGGAGAAAGGTATTGCCAAGGTATGTCTAATTGATTCTTGGTTTGAAATAAACTCCATTCCAGTGAAACATCTCTTAATGTTTGCTTTCCAATGAAAGTACACATGCGCATTTCCTCGTTACCTAAATATAATCATGTGTAAGCTGGCTTTTATTTTCAATCCAGATGTCCTGATCAGGAGGATTCCCTCCAAGTGCTAGTGAACACTGTTTAAATGCCATCTTTTTGTGCATCAGTACATGGCCTCGTTGGGTCCTGTGTGTATGACCTCTCTCTACTAGGATGTTACAGTTTAGTATGAGCTCTCAACAGATACACGAGCCTTAAGAGCAGAGATGCTCTTTTCAAGGTAGAACTGGATCTGTAGGCAGTAGAAGAGATTGTCACTCTGTCTTTGGTATTGCCCATGTTTGGCTGATGTGATGAGTTAATATCCTGTGCTACCATGATTGATATGTTTCTACAGGAAAATCAGCTAATCTTATCATTCAACTTGTTAAGGAATTTAGGAGAAGATAAAATACATTACTACTTTCTGCAATCCAGTGATTTACTGTGACTGTCTCAAATGCTTCAATCCTTAGAAACTGCTTGTCTCCTGCCCATCCTGGAGGGCGGTTTGCAAGCAGAGCCTTGGAAACCTGTATATGAGATCGGCGACAGAATAACTCTGTCTTGTCCTCATGACATGCAATTAGAAGGTCCAGGCTCCATTTTGTGTGGGTCCAGTCTGAAGTGGACTCCTGACATCAAGACTACCCAATGCAAGAGACCAGGTAAGCCATTGCAATCTTGAAAGTGCAACACAAGAGTTTCTTTGCTGAACAGACTATGGCTTAGGTAGATAAGTTCTAGATAGAGCTACAGTTGGTATAGTGATAGAGAAGCCATACTTGTGAACCAGCGCAGAAAAGTTGTATTTTCTGTGAGCTCTTCAATGAGGGTCATTAGGGACAGTCAGCATGGCTTCACAAAAGGGAAGTCATGCTTGACCAACCTGATAGCCTTTTATGAGGGTGTAACCAGGTGG
>VXBP01003263.1:47570-77530 GCA_013400115.1 Rhinopomastus cyanomelas | reverse complement strand
GTCCACAAGCATCCCCAAGTCCCTCTCCTCAGGGCTACTCTGCAGCCAGTCACTGCCCAGCCTGTACTTGTGCTTAGGATTGCCTTGACCCAGATGCAGTACCTTGCACTTGGTCTTGTTGAACCCCATCAGGTTGGTTTGTGTCCACTTCTCCAGCCTCTCCATGTCCCTCTGGATGGCATCTCTGCCCTCCAGCTGTCTGCTGCACCACACAGCTTGGTGTTGTCAGCAAACTTGCTGAGGGTGCACTCAATGCCTCTGTCCATGTCACTGACAAAGATGTTGAACAAGACTGATCCCAGGACTGATCCCTGAGGGACTCTGCTTGTCACTGGCGTCTACTTGCACATGCATCCATTGACAGCCACTCTCTGGATGCGGCCATCAAGCCAGCTCCTTACCCATCTAGTGGTCCACCCATCAAAGCCATGTTCCACCAGCTTGGAGACCAGAATGTGGTGCAGGACAGCGTCAAAGGCTTTGCTGAAGTCCGGGTAAATGACATCAGTTGCTTGCCCATCATCCATTAATGTTGTGATCTGTTCATAGAAGGCCACCAGGAGTGTTAGGCAGGATTTGCCCTTGGTGAAGCCATACTGATTGTACCCAATCACCTCTTCACTATTCTCCTGTCTCAGTAGTGCCTTCATCTGCTCCATGATCTTATCAGGCACAGAGGTGAGACTGACTGGCCTGTAGTTCCCTGGCTCCTCCTTCCTACCCTTTTTGAAAATAGGGATTATGCTGCTGAGGAAGTTTAGTAGAAGCAAACAGCTATTACAAAAATGAGAGAAGTTTTTAGGCTTGAATAGAGTACCTGTCTCCTTCCATCTGACTCATGACCCATGGGTAAATTACTGAACAGTAAGTTTGCAAGGAGTATGATATATTTGTAATAGTGTCAATTCCTTCCATGAAGTAGATACTTTTATTGAACTTGCATGATGTGACTTTATGTCACGGTTGTATAAATCAGTGTCTCTTAAGCTCAGCTGATAGGATAATTTCAGAATAGACCTTCAACAGCCCATTTTTTTCCTGAACCTTAATGCCACTGTCTGTGTTATTCTACTTCAGTGCCCAGTGTGAAACCAGAAGTGACAGAGCTTAAATGTCAGCCATGGGAGAAAGTTCATCAGTCACAATGCGTGTGCAGGATGCCCTATGAGTGTGGGTAAGTTCAAGCTGAATTTGGCAATGACTTTCTCACTTTATTCAGGACCAATTAAATTTGTTAAATCTTCAGTCCATGACAGATGAGGCGGCTTTACTCATATGAGAAGGAGGGATAGTACTTTGTTTGCTTTACAGCTCAATCAATGTCCTGTTCATCATTTACCTGCTTTGTCAGATCTGTCAGTGGGTTTTAGCATTGATAGAATTTCATTGGATGACAGAAGGTGAAGGGATAATTTCAGCCCCACCAGATCAGTGAAATAGATGGAAAAACATAAAATGGTATGTTTAGAGAACTGAGGGTAAGTTAGAACAGAGGCCCTTAGGACATAAATCATCAAAACAGTAAGCTAGTGAAATAAAACAGATTTGTTTTCCCTGGTGAGAGACTGGAGCATTATGAAAGGCAGAATAATCTAATCTCCCATTTACACAGCAGTTTGCACAGACCAGTCATGTCACCTTTCCTGACCTCATAGCTTGCAGACCGTAGTTTATTGTTTCCTGTTTGAGCTAAGCCTATAAAAGCAATGCAACAGAAACCCAATGAAATGAGTGACTCTTTCAGTTCTTTACTAAACATTCATGTAACAGAACCAAAACAGAGAAGTCACAAGAATGCAGCTGAGACCAGTGTCTGATGGCCGGATGTGCCAAAGAGTCCAGCACTCTTTCATCTAGGCTGGTATTCATAGACCAGATAAATTCTCCTATAAAGGAATCACAACAGGTGTGAGCTCTGGATAAGAAATCTGGACACATTTATGCCACAGCAGGAGCTGAGCACCTTGATAAGAGAACAAATTTGACTTACCCTTTTGTACTAGACAGACAACATTTTAAAGTAATCTCAAGTTATTTCAAGAACTTCTCAGTGGAGTAAGTGTACTTTGTATTAGGCGCATGGTTCAAGAGTGTTCTGAACTGTTCCAAGCCAAAATTAATGCACTTCAAACATCTGAAAATTAGAATGGGTGAGCTTAGTTCAGGATTTCATAGGGCCATTGGACACTTTACTAGCATCAGACGCCATTGACTTGAATGAAAGATAAATGCCGGATTTGTAACAATTCTCCTAAGACTCTTTTCCTGTCATTAACTGCCTAAATATGTTATTAACCTGATCTTAACTCTCTTAGACTCAATACTCATTAGAGTGAAGCAATACCCGCTTTTGTGGTTCATGGTTGTGTTGAGGTTAGTTACACAGAAGAAAAGGGGAGTCCACAGTGCTAGGGAAGGCTTTGGGCAGAGTAACTATAAGCTTGGAAGTTAAATTAATTACATAAAGTTATGCATTCAGATTTCAGTTTTAATTAATCTACTACTTGTCTTTTTCTATTTTTTTAAAAAATTGTGTTCAAAACTGCAGGAAAATAGAGAACAGTCATTTCTGTTACTTGATGCCATCTTTTCATCCTGTCTTGAAGTAAGACATCTAATAATAGAAGAATAAATCATAATCTGTTCAAACAGACTAATTTGCCAGTCTGTTAAGGCTGTAGGAGTAAGGCATGCAAGCACATCTTGGTCGTTCCTCAGAGAGCAAAACTTGGTTTACTTTGCTGTGGCAGTGACTTTCATCAGCAGTCTCTGTTCAGAAGAGAGCTGGGAACAAACGTTCATGAAGGGATTCAGGAACAGCATGGTTTCAGACCCATCCTACATCCTTTCAGTTTCTAAGAGACAAGCAGCCTGAGGCTTCTGGGGGACAGAATAAGAACCCAACAACAGACTGGTGATCTGTAATTTGTCCTTCATGATGTGATGCCTTAGCCTACATCTGTTCTTATCAGTTAGAACCAGGGAAAGATTCTGGGCTCCAGAGCTAAAGCAGATCCTGTTAGAGCTTTGGCAAGAGCCAGTTCCCAGACATGTCACAGGAGTTACTTGGTTCAGGGATCATTTCTAACAAGCAGTCTGATATAGTCCCTATCTTTTGAGTGCAATGCTAGTTTAACAGTATGGACATGAGATATTCTGTGTGAATTTGCCTTACTAGAAGGAAGGAGCAGAGCATTGTTAGTGTGTTAATACAGATGATATCTCGGCTTCTAGTAGATAAAGACTATCCTCACAGTGAAGTGTTAGACTTGGTAATTTTTAAATTACTATCTCCTCTTTTTTCACCTCAGCCCTATTCCCATATATGTGTCCCCTCCAAGAGTTCTTGGACTGTGCAATATTAAAACTAATAGTATTGAAAGTAATTTGAAGTGAAAATAGTTTTCATCAATATAAATTTTTAACTTTTTATTTTCCTGAACTTTGTCTGCCTCTTATTGCAAGTGAAAAGAAGAGAGAGTTTTTGCAGACTTGCATCTGCTATTTAGTTTTTTCCAATACATACTTTAGTAAAAGCTTGTTTCTACCTAAGCCTTCTTCTTCAGATGGAAGGTATTGCATTCATCGCACTCACTCTGCACAAAGATTCTAGCCTCTAATACTTTTTGTTGTGCTGCTGCCAGCCCAGTAATATCTTTCGTCATTAATGTCTTTAACAAGATAAAAACCTCCATCCTTTTCCATCCTTTTCCTAACGCATCTTCAAACATTTTGATTTCCACTGGCTTTCTCACAACTGTAGCACATATGTAAAGCACCGTTAAAACAATTTGAGGGATTATACCATAGCTAGAGTTGACCACATGGCCCATGAACTCCCTGGGTTCAATCTTAGTGATGCAGAATAGACAGATTAAGAGAGGTCCTTGATCGACAGATGGAGAGAGGTTCTTCTCCTCCTCTGTTCTGCCCTAGTCAGACCACAGCTGGACTATTATGTGCAGCTCTGGGCCCCACAGTTCAAGAAGGATACAAAGCTGCTGGAGAGGGTCCAGCGTAGAGCAACGAGGGTGATGAAGGAAGTGGGACACCTCCCTTATGAGGAAAGGCTGAGGGAGCTGGGTCTCTTTAGCCTGGAAAAGAGGAGACTGAGGAGTGACCACATTAATGTCTATACATATGTGAAGGGTGGATGTCAGGAGGATGGAGCCAGGCTCTTCTCAGTGTCATCTAGTGATAGGACAAAGGGCAATGTGTGCAAGCTGGAACATAGGAGGTTCCATATAAGTATGAGAAGGAACTTCACAGTGAGGGTGACAAAGCACTGGAACAGAGTGCCCAGGGGAGTTGTGGAGCCTCCTTCCCTGGAGACATTTAAAACTTGCCTGCTTGTGTTCCTGTGCAACTTGGCGTAGGTGATCCTGCTGTGTTGGGGGGATTGGACTAGATGATCTTTCGAGGTCCCTTCCAATCCCTGATGATTCTATGATTAATGCAGATTAATGGCCTTAATCTTATCAGCTGAATTAAGCTGCCTTGTATATACCTGTTTTACCTTAAAACTCAGATATTGAGATTTATCATTCAGGCAAGTTTAAAGGCCTCTGAGCACTTTTAAGCAGACTAAACCACGTAATTACAGATCAGCTACTTTCCCTGAATCAAATTTCTCCCAAGTTTAGAATAATATTTAAAGATTACATCTGTCTGTAAGGATGTTTCACATTATGAATCAGTATGCTACTATCTCATAGGCTGTGCAGCCAGGCAAGCAAACAATATAATGCAGGCAAAAGCGTAGGCTTCCTTTATTGTCTGCTTGGTGTTGTGTATCCATCGGGCTATCATCTTCTTGTGTCTCAGAATGAGTGTTAACCTCATTCTCTGTGAAACATTAAGGAAACATGAAAATTCAGACAACAAACTTTACTAGAGGTTTTGTGGCTGGTGTTTTGATTAAGCATAGCAGTTAAATGACCCATTGCACCTGAGCATGCTAACTTCAGTAGGACATGTAATACAGTTAATAATCTTTGAAGACATATTTGTTGCAGGTAGATGCAGCAAAGTTTTCAGTGTCGTCTGATTAACTTGGTGCCAAACTATAAACCTCTTAAAGGTGTGTTGTGTTACAGATAGTTTAAACATTCTGTAAAGCCAGATCTTTTAAGAGGTTTCAAAACCGTCTCTTAAAGAACTAATCCCAAAACATGGAGCAGGCACATTCCTCAGTCCCTTGTTTGTCAGTCTACCAAATTCACTTCCCAATTCCCAGGGGAAAAAATCAAAACATTATAGATTCATTAAGGTTGGAAAATATGTTTAAGATCACGAAATCACATGACTACCTCCACCAAGCCCATGGTTAAACCATGTTCTTAATCTCCATAGCTGCTTGACTTTTAAACATGTCTGAGTTGGCAATTCTACCACCTCCCTAGCAGCTTGTTCTAATGCCTGATGTCCATTTCAAAAAGGAAGTTTTTCCTAACTAAAATTCCCCTGGTGCAACTTAAGGCGATTTCCTCTTACTAGTTGTGAAATTAGCGTAGTGCTTGGCTAGCACACAAGCAAGGTTTGCATCAGGACTTTCTCACCAGACCTGCTCTCTTCAAAATTCCTCTGACAAGCCCTTTGACAGGAACTGTTACTGTCTCCATCAGACAGATGCATGAAGCTCATGAAGGCCATTTGACTACTCTTTATCAGCCTTTCTGCGCCACCTCTTTAGCTGAGGTTGACCCTCAGGACTAGACACTATGAGTTTTAGTTCAAGTGTTTGTGAGCTCAAAATGAAGAGCTATGCCTTTAGCCCTGTATATTCAAAGCTCACCATTCCCTGGGAGGGCGTCTCTCATCTCTCATAACCTGTGCAGCACCTTACTTGTAGCAGCAAAGTGCATCCAGAAGAGCACAGGCATGACCTGCTCCAAAAAGGCACTTTTTAATTCCGTCAGCAAAGATATCAATGATTGCATTGAGAACAAGTGGAGAAGCTTGGGGTTTGAAATTCCAGAAATAATGGAAGAGTATTTTTGTCCCCTCCTACACGCACAGCACGAAGCACAAGTGATGACAGCTTATTGGAACTGTCCCCAGAGCAAACACTGTTTATGGTTGTCCAAGAATTGTTTTTACCACTTTTAGGAGCTAATTTTTGTGGGTGTTAGAACAATATCTGTATTTGAAGAAACGAGCAAATTCCCTGGATAAATAGAACAGCTTTTCCAACAATTTCTGTGAAGATGTATGTATATTGCCAGAAATATCTTTGGCCTCTGATACTGGAGCATAACACTTCATTTAGTAAAAGCTGAGTCTTTTAGAGGACTGCAGAGAAAAGGTCTTTTAGTGTATTTGAATGTCTTGTCGTTCTTGTAACTCTTGTCATCAATACTTAGTCTTTTAATATATGTGCCTGTGTGTGTCTCTCATTATATGTATATTGAATGTTTTCTGTGTATGTACCTATGTGCATTCATGTGTAATATATTAGTGACTGAGACCTCAACAATTTTTAACTGAAGTCTCTCTGCTACTGAGGTCAATGGCAAATGGCTAGTAATATCCCTGTCCTTCAGAGTGGGTAGATCATGACTCTGCTAAGGTGCCACATACTCTGGAAAAGGAAGAACTCAAAATTATTCCTGTGCCTCAGATTTCCCTGATCTGCTCCTAGGCTGTACTTCAGTAAACAGGGAAATTGTAACTGGACTCTCAATATTTTCCACTCCCTCAGCTCTTTTTACAAGGTACAGGATAAAACATATTTAAATAGCAAGGTCTACGTTTTTCTTTTCAGCCCTTCTTTGGAAATCTGTGCTACAGATCAAAGAACCAAGAGAAACACACTTCTAACTGTTTGCAAGATGCATGCCTTGGAGTGCGTTGGCAGAAAATATGCTCTCACTAGTGCAGAAAACTGCACGGCAACTAAACTAGCATGTGGGTCGTGCCGTTCATGGGAAAAATGTGATGGTAAGGGATTCTTCACAACTGTAAGCAAAATCATTTAGGTGAATAAAATGAAATCTTTTTCCTCAGTAACCTGTCACTTGTAAGTCTACCCTGGTGTGGTATCTCCAGACTCTCCCAGATGCATCAGGCACTGCTAGGCTGATTTAAGCCATCAGCCAGTGTTTGGTGTCCAGACATAGCAAGAAACTCCAACCATTAAAAGGAAAATCTCACAGGATATTGTAACAAAAAGCACTATCTACAGGGAGTGTGTGTTTCTGTTGTCTGTTGAGTTACCCCATTGGTACTCTAGAAATTAAGCTCTTGTCCTACTCTTTTTTCACTGTATCTACCATTTTTAAATTCCTGAACACAGTAACTGTGAAAGTTCTTACTGCTCACTGGATTAGCTAATCCTTATCTGAAACTTGCTGAGCAGTCTCCCCAGCAGTATCTTGTCTTATTTTGTGCCAGCTAAGAATGCTACTTTTGGTTGTACTTCACTGTCTACTGGTAGTTTCCCATATTATTGTCAAAGGTGAATGTCTTTTGCCTCAGAGGAAATAGCCCCAGTCTTTTGCAATCTGTCTGCAGTGAAAGTTTTCACATTCCCTGATCTAATTTCCCTGAGTGTCCTACACTACATTGCATTTAATGGAGTGTTGCCATAGATGGTAAGATGAAGTAAATCAGTTTTTTAGAAGTGCCATGAATAGACACATAGTTATTATAATATTTTGAAAATAGAAAAGATTGCTTGGTAGGATTTAATCTGTTTTGATGAAAAAATGGTTGAATTGGGCTGATCAGACAGAAGTAAAGAGAAAAGATAAAACTAGCTGGAGTTTCAGCAGAGACAGACACAGGTGAAGCACCAAAACAAAGCACCATTATTAGAAAAAATCTTATATGGGACATTCTTATCTAATTATTTAGCTATTGTCACTGGCAAAACCATGCGTACATATTTGTAGGAGTAGATCCTTTGATCTTAGTGAAACCTCCTGTATGTAAGTAAAGGTACCCGTTGCAAGTATCTGCATGATCAGTTTATTTCTATACAAGGACAGATCTCTGACCTAGCACATCATCTGTACACTGGAGCAGTAAGTCTGGACTCTGCAGCAGTAGATACATGAATTGGTTCAAGCAATAACATCAGAGAAACCTTTGAGGTCAATATCTCACACATCTTAGTAAGATTCTCCCACAACCTCTCCAAGCAGAGAAAGTCCCAGGAGTGCACCACTCCCTTTCTCCTCTAGTTTTTGACTTCTTGTTTATCCACCGAACCTGAATATCTGTTACATCCAGTTTGGAAATGAACCATAGAATAGCTTGGGTTGGAAGGCTCCTGTAAAGGTAATGTAGCCCAACCCCCTGCAATGAGTTGAACATCTTCAACCAGATCTCTTTACTCCAAGTCTTGTCCAGCCTAACCTGCAATGTTTTCAAGGATGGGATATCTACCACATCTTGGGTAATCCTGTTCCATTGTTCATAGTAATTCATAGTAAAAATTTTCTCATTTAGATCTATTCTGAATCTGCCCTCTTTTAGTTTTAAACCATCAGCCCATGTCCTCTCACAACAGACCTTGCTAAAAAGTCTGTCCCCAAGTTTACTGTAAACCCCTTTTAAACATTCAAAGGCCTCAGCAAGATAAAGTCTTCCCAGAGCCTTCTCTTTTTCAGGCTGAATAACTCAAACTCTCTCAGTCTGTCCCCATACCAGAGGTGTTCCAGCCCTTTGATCGTTTTTGTTGTCTCCTCTGCAACCACTCCAGCAGTTCTTTGGCTTTCTTAACCTGAACACCCTCGAGAAAATTGGTCTCAATCCTAAAGTTTTGCTGAAAACATTTTATTCTGCTGTGTTGGACTCCGTTCTGAGTCTCTTCTTTGTGCTTTTCCTTAGTGCAATCCAACAGCTGTGCCTGTGATGAAGACAGTCTGTGTGAGGATGGAGGCATTGAGATCTGTGCTGAAGTGAATAACTCTGCTGACCATCAGACCATGACCGAATGCAAGGCTGGTCAGCTCAGATGCCAGGGGGAGACTGTCACCCTTGTCAGCATAAGGCCATGTGATGTACAGAGCAAATGAGATATGTTGAGGCTCATCTTGCTTATTGCCACGGGATCTGTCAAAATGTCTCTCTTTCAAAATGTCTCAACTGTTGGGCATGATATACTTCAGACATAACTTTCCCAAACAGAAGCTGTGCTGTGCACATGAACATGTGTGCATCAGCTCTGGCTAGCTCTGAATCAGAGCCTGAGCTGCACTCACCTCTATGGCTAACAAAAGGGAGCTTATTTATGCTCTGGTCTGAGCACTGGCAAGTTAGTCTACATTTCCATCAGAATTTTAAAAATATTGTTGAAAAGCAATTGCCGAAGTCTGATGTATAGTGATTGAAAACAGTGTGTGACAGGGTAAATACATTTTTATTAAAGCTACACAAACATACACATGCACCTGAGTAGCGTTAGATTGAAAAAATAATAATAAACGGCTTTACGGATTAAGAGGTATGGTTATTTTAATAAAGTAGGTTCTTCCTACTTGGCCTTGTTCAGCTGAGCAAACAGTATGCACAGAATGGAACCTGTCAGCAAGCCTGAAGCTCTTAAAGGGCAAAACAATGTGCATTGATAGTAAAGCCAGCTTAGAGTAATGAGAAAACTCCTCTGCTTGCAGATTCTCAAATGCAGAACTACTTTCTGAAAACGTGCCTTTTTACATTGTTGTAATTTTCGCTATGATCTACATTTATAAACACCAGAAACTTAGCGGCACTTACTACATACATCTGTGTTTATGCCAAGTCTGCCCACAGACTGTGGCACATCGAGATCTTCCACCACAGCACCTGTTAGGAAAAGTGTATCTGCACAGAAATAGAGGCACTGCAAATCCTGTACCCCTTGGAGATACCTTTGGACAGTCCTCTAAGTCTGTTCCTGAATAAAAGAAGACTCTTACATTCTTTCATTGCACTGCTAAGTGTGCTGTCCATTGTAGTCAGACAGCGATGTCTTTGCTCACTTATGGTGCACCTTGCAAGTCCATTCAGGTACCAATAACAGCAGTCCAATCCTTTTAGACTATTCTCAGATGCAAGCAAAGACAAGGCCTGGATAGCAAATGTGTGATGAAGTAAGTGCAGTACTATCAGCAGGAAGACTCTATGCTTTTTAAGGAATGTATGTTATTTCTTAATATCAATAAATACCTACCAGATAAAACATCTCTATTGCTTGTCATGTTTGTACATGTAGCTTCCCAATAGAAATCTTACTCTCAGCTAGGTAAGTGTAAAAGCTGGGTTTCCCCCGGTGCTGGTAATGAGTATTAGCCTAAAACAGGAGTGGCGTGCTTTCCTTTGGACACTCCCTCTCCTGAGGCACCTATGTGGAAGAGAAAGGTTGGCACTGTGCTAAATGGAGGGATTTTTTCATAGAATCATTAGGGATTGGAAGGGACCTCAAAAGATCATTTAGTCCAATCCCCCTGCCACAGCAGCATCACCTAGACCAAGTCACACAGGAACATATCCTATCTGCTAACAACTCCCCTTCTGATCCACCCCAGGATGCTGCTGGCCACCAGACCAAGCCATAGAATCAGTCAGGGTTAGAAGAGACCACAAGATAATCCAGTTCCTACTCCCTTGCCATAGTCAGGGACAAGAGGTGCTCCAGCCCTCTGATCTTCCTCATGGCCTTCCTCGGCACTCACTCCAGCATGACCACACCCTTCTTGTAATAAGGGCTCCAGAACTGGATGCAGTACTCCAGGTAGGGTCTCCCCAGAGCAGAGTAGAGGGGGACAATCACCTCCCTCCACCTGCTGGCCACACTTCTCCTGATGCAGCCCAGAATCCAGTTAGTCTTCTGGGCCGCAAGTGCACACTGCTGGCTCACGTTGAGCTTTTCGTTGACAAGTTGCACAGGAATATATTCAGGTGGATCTTAAACATCCCTTGAGAAGGAGATTCCACAACTCCCCTGGGCAGTCTGTTCCAATGCTCCATCATCCTCACTGTGAAGAAGTTCCTTCTCATATTTATGTGGAACCTCCTATGTTCCAGCTTGCACACATTGCCCCTTGTCCTATCACCGGATGACATTGACAAGAGCCTGGCTCCTGACATCCACCCTTCACATGTTTATAGACATTAATGAAGTCACCCCTCAGTCTTCTCCAAGCTAAAGAGACCCAGCTCCCTCAGTCTCTCATCATAAAGGAGGTGTTCCACTTCTTGCATCATCCTTGTTGCTCTACTCTGGACACCTTCTAGCAGATCTGTGTCCTTCTTGAACTGAGGGGCCCAGAACTGGACACAATACTCCAGAAGTGGTCTCACTAGTGCAGAGGAGAGGAGGAGAAGAATCTCTCTCACAGAATCACAGAACCATTAGGGATTGGAAGGGACCTTGAAAGATCATCCAGCCCAATCCCCCCGCAACAGCAGGATCACCTAGACCAAGTCACACAGGAACATATCCTATCTGCTGACAACTCCCCTTCTGATCCACCCCAGGATGCTGTTGGCCCTTTTGGCTACAAGAGCACATTTCTGGCTCATGGTTATCGTGCTGTCCACTAGGACCCCCAGGTCACTTTCTCCTACACTGCTCTCCAACAGGTCAGTCCCCAACCTATACTGATACCTGAGGTTATTATTGTGGCACTGTTTTGCTTTTTGAGCAAATTGTAATTTTTTGTAGTAGTTCGTAGAGGAAAGAAGTAGAATAAAAACCAAGTGAATTTAATAATGTATTTGCTCTGTACTTTTTGCTCAGCAGAAACATGTTTGGAGAGCAACTGGATGTTTATGCTTTGGTTACTCGCAACTCTGTGTACAACTTCCAGCCTTTTTCTTTGGGGCACTTGTGACACCATATGATTGGACCATGAGGCAAGTGGGTAGCAATAGCTTACACAGCTTCTGGAGGTAAGAGAAAGTCACATGGAAATTTCCTCACAGATAACACAGAAATAATAGTGACTTTGTGATTCATGTCTTCAAACATAGGGAAGTGTGGAAAAGCAGCACAGGGCCTCAAGGAATGTTGATGGTTCCTGTTGCCTAGTAATCATCTCGATACATCAGCAGGAAAGATCTCCACATCTGCAAAATAAATTAGTCTGAGATAAGACAGACAAAATATTAATGAAGACTGCATTTCAAATGCTTCATTGAGTCCCTGACATCTCATTGTTTATCTAAGGCATCTAAATCTACATGGGGATCCTTTTTTTCTCCTTCTTTCTAATTACCCACTCCATCTTTTCTCGTCCTACTCTTAGTCCCACCATCTCCTTTGCTGTAGACACTTCATAGATGCTTTGCCTCCCCATCGCCTGCCTGCAGGTTTCCAGCAAGTGTCTTCTGCCCTGCAAACTGCAACACTGCAGTCGTGTCTCTTCCTGACTTCTGCCACATACTGTGCACAGTCTTGTATTTGCCCAGGTGAGAAAACACTTCAGTTACATCATAACTCCTGAAAATCTCAAGATACCTTGTAGATACCACAGCATTTTGGAACAGATATGATGCCTTTTATTTCTTTTTCTCAAGCAATCAGCCTACTGCCTAATGCTGCTTGAGACTCAGGAAGAAATATGTTGAGTAGGATAAATGAAGGAAAACTACGATTGTGTAGGACCAGTGGCTGGTGTGACAATCTGTCATGTCACCAGTTCATCCCTATGGCATGCACACCTACTGGCTGCACTGTAGCCCTTTTGGTACAGAGGCATTCCCAGCAGCTGTTATCCACGTCTTCACCACTCTGGTGTTAAACTAATCAGGCATGTTGGATACTTTTTCTTAGTTAGTCATAAAGCATTTAGGTGAATTAGTATCAGATGAGCAGAAATGTGTTGCTTACACCTCCCAAGAGGGAGCAACCTAATGTCTATGCAGTATTGTAAGTACCTGTTCATTATGAATGAGATGAGGTCCCACCAGGGATGTGTAGAGGGACCTGCAGTTTCATATACTATGTGAAGAGAAGAGAAAGAACAAAGGAGAAAACTCACAGCAAGCTGGTAAATTTTTGCAAATGGCATTCAACTAAAAATCTATTATCCTGTAAAGAGCTGCTGAGATACAGAAACCAACTGGGAAATTGAATGATACTGTGGCAGATTAAATTTAAGCCAAGTGAGGTTATGCACACAGATGAGCATGCTCATGAGATTACCCAAGGCCAGTAACATGTAAGATACCACACACTGCTCAGTAGAAAGGCTTGTCTGATGCAGACTTGTAGGTCCAAGCATAGAATTAAGGCCCTTTTATAAATTGGTGACACAGAAAACATTCCTTTCAGTTAACTTTATCTGGCAAACAGCCACAGCATGCAGGGTGAAGTTCAACCTTTGTTTCTTTCTTCTGTAATGTGGTCCCATGAGCAACGACAGTAGGAAGACCTGGTTTTCTAGGATTTTTTTTTTTTAAATATGTTATGTGATTAGTAAGTACCAGCCTGCAATGTGTAGTTTCCCTTGGAGAAGACATAGACAACTTCTTCCACCCAGATGCCCATTTTCATGAAAGATACTGAAGATACTAAAGAGTCAATAACTTTGGGACATCTCACTTTCAGTTAGTTACTTACTGTTGAAAGGTAGACAGTGGGTTCAAATATTGTTGAAGGGACAAGACAGGTAGACTCCGGGTAAAAGGGCCATGTGACAGGCTTACTTTCTGGAATATAGCAAGATGGAAAAGAAAGATGCTTCCAAAGCAAAGGTGGAGAGATACAGACGATGCAGCATAGAGAAGTAGTGATCCTATGTTAAGCAAAAAATATGGAATATTCCCCAGCAAAACAGAGAAGTAACCAGCAGAAACTTAGAAAATAATAAAGCTGTTTTCATGTACCTTTTTCTAAGCTGGAAGCAGCAGATTAACATGTGAAGAGTGACAGACACTTTGTCTTCTTAAGCAGTGACATGGTAGAAGCTTCCCAGCTTCCTCCCAGATGGGATCTTGTCTGCATGGGAAAGATTTTGGACCGAGACTAACTGAAGGAGAGTAAGTAATGTCTGCTAATCTGCTGTTATTAAACTAATAATTGTAGCACAGATTATGTAAGCTGTGATATGCAAACCTCTTTTTTCATTGAAAAGTGTATGTCCATGGTGGGCTTCTCATGACTCCTTGAGCTCACACCTTGGTATCCGTAGGTAATCTCTGTCTTTGAGTGAAAGACACCTGGAGCAGGAGGCTGTGGACACCAGAGCACTCCCTGATCTGCAGTCCTGGGTAGGAACCACCCATGTGATGACAGATCAGCACTTGAGTGCTCTGCCTAAAGAAAACCACTACTAACCAAACCAAAAAGTTTTGAGGAAAAAAACATAATTTGAATATATTAGAAAACCAGAGTAAATAACACTTACAGGCTATATTATTCCCTGCCACTTAGACATTCCTGTTCTGTTGAAGTCTTCTTTACACAAGTTTGGTGAAGGACACTTCCACAGTTAAGCCTTCTTCTTGTAGGACTTAACTTGTTTTCTCTCACTTGCCAGTTCATATCCTGAGGAAACACACTTGCAATTTCTTTGGGACGGATTTTTTCCTGATGATATTACCAATTGCTTTCATCCTGGGTGCTGTTGCATCACATCTTTGTCCATTCTTTCTCTCTAGTTCCAGTAGAAGCCTAATCAATAACCTCCTGCTCGAGTCCTGTCACACCTGAAGCCATTGCATCACCAATGTTATTAGAGATCAACTACATTTCCAACATACTGAGGCTCCGTCATGTTGCTCAGTGTGATGAGCCACCAGAAATATGAACTGCTATTGATCGCTTTCTACTTAAAAAAAGAGGAGTTGTTTCTGACTAGTAGAACTATGACGCTGGTACTCTGAATTTGCTGGCCAAACTCAAAAGATACGTTAAGTGCTTGGGGTTCAACCTCTAGGTCCTGCTCTCCTGCATGTGTTCCTCAGGCACTTCTTTTCATTTCCTGTGGTCAGGAGCCCCCACCGCAGGCAAAAGAAAACTATCAACTCACTTTAGTACTTCTCTAACTGTATTTTTGTTATATTAAAGACTCTAAGAACTGTATTAAATGAGCATATACAAAAGAAATTATAGCAAGAAGGAAGCAGTGACAAAAAGCTGCAAATAGTGCTTTTGAACAGAGTGATAGTTTAACCAGACTAGATCACTGGCTTCTGGTAAAGCAAAATCAGAGTGTTATATTTTACGCTTGACCATAATTACACAGGGACTTTTACAGTGTATTATTCACTTCCTGAGAATTACACAATTGTACCACAGGCCTTATCGATCTAGAGGCAACCAACAAACACAAGCAGTGTTCTCACATTTTGAGAAGAGTTAGTCAGTAATAAAATCTGAGGATACCTATGCACTGCCACATGCACAAAGCAGGCTGTAGCATTCTTCTGGTTCAAGTAGAGCAGGCACAAGTAACAGCAAAGACTGCTGCAAATCTTTCCAAATAGAAAAACATGCCAAGGCTGGCATTTCTTGAATGAGAATGAATTTATTTGGATGATCTCCCAGGATGTGGACAAGCTGATACTTCCCTGAAAACAGGACTGCCACCTTTGTTTCACACCATGTCATTGCTCCCAGCACATTGGTACTGAAGCAAAAGGAAGAGTGATTGTGATTCTCAGTGGGAAAATTTAAGGACATTATCTACAAAGTTGTTAGAAGTCTATTCTTTCTTTCCTTTCTAGATTGTTTCCTCTAGCGGCGTTAATAAAAGGTCACCAGCATCTTTCCAAGAAGGCTAAATCCGTCACAAGTTCCAAAGACAGCCTTAGGCTGTGCACATGTTCTAGGCACAAGGTGCCCAGATCTGGAGGCCATGAAGATGCACTGGGATAGCACAGTGGTTGGGCTTTTAAGCCCTGGGGAGATAGGACGGATTAACTTCAGTACAGGGTGGTGCTCTCTGACTAAGAGCTTCATACAGCTCTTAGTCTGAGAAGAGGTGGCACAGATACAGAACTATAGCCAACGGTGTCAGCTATAACTGCGATGAGATTGTTACCCAAAATCATCTGATAACATCAGATATTGTACCATCAGTTTTACCTAAGAGTCTGAAAGAACATGTAAAGTACACCTTGAGGTTTTAAACAATATTGAGAATGGGTCATAGAATCATAGAATCATTAGCAATGGGAAGGGACCTCGAAAGATCATCCAGTCCAATCCCACCAACACAGTAGGATTACATAGACCAAGTCACACAGAAACACATCCAGGTGGGTTTTAAATGTCTCCAGAGAAGGAGACTCCACAACTCCCCTGGGAAGCCTGTTCCAGTGCTCTGTCACCCTCATTGGAAAGAAGTTCCTTCTCATATTGATATGGAACCTTCTTTGTTCCAGCTTACACCCATTGCCACTTGTCCTATCTGTAGATAACATTGAGAAGAGCCATCCTCCTGACATCCACCCTTCACATATTTACAGACATTAATGAGGTCTTAGTGCCTTAAAATTTCTCAGCCCGTTTTAGAGATCCCAGATGACTGAAATACTGCTGTCAAGTTTCGTTTATAGTTTAAAAACTAGAATGTTTCTCTGGCCCTGAACAGTGACCCGTTGGACAGTTGCCTGTCCCTAGTGCATGATAGAGAGTTTCAAAACAGACATGGGCTTGGGAACAAAGTCAATCAAGTCTAGGAATTCCTGGGAATGAGCTTATAGCAGTAAATAAGAACTGGACAGGCCTCATTTTACAGTCCCAGATGCAAAGGGTTTTAGGCTGGTTCACACCCCCTGACACAAAAACAGCTGTCTTCCTGGAAATAGTCCTTGGCCTATGTCAGTAGATTGGATTGAGCCCAGATACTCTTTGTTGGAGGGCAAACCAAAGCCATATTGAACAGTTCAACAAGAAGGATAATCATGTGCTCTTTCCTGAAGCCATAGGACTTTGTGAATCCAAGGACTGATAAAAAAGGTCATCTTTGAAAATGTAAGGCTTAGATCAAGGCATTTGAAAATTATACCTAATGTATTTTCCAGTGGCAGTAGCTGTCATATCCGTAGGGCTGTTTCTTCCCAGTCCACATGGAAGATTTCATCTTTTCAACAGCCTAATTCATGTCAATGTCATTACAGGAGAAAGGATGCAGAAAGAGGAATTCCTGAGTGTCTAGACATTTTCAACTGAATATGGCAATGCAGCTTCATTCTGTTTATCTGGAGAAGGCTGAGAGGGGACTTTATTAATACCTACAAATGTCTGAAGGTTGGGCATCAAAAAGAAGGGGGTCTGTCTATTTTCAGTGGCATCCTGTGATAGGATGTAGGTCATTGGGTACAAGATGGAGCACAGGAGGTCCGAGATCAATATGAGGAACAACTTCTTTACTGTGAGGGTGACAGAGAACTGGAACAGGCTCCCCAGAGAGACTGTGAACTCTTCTTTGGAGACTTTCAGAATGCGTTCCTGTGTGGCCTGCCTTAGGTGATACTGCTTTTAGCAGGAGGGTTTGGATTAGTTGGTCTCCGGAGATCCCTTCCAACCTTCACAATTCTATTATTCTTTTCTATTCTGCGACTTTGACAAGGATGCATATGTCTCCAGAGATGTCACTCTTGAAAGATAACAGGCCGGTTTACTTCTACCTCTGGAATGCACACTTGCTGAAGGAGGCAGTGTGACCACTGTGTGTCATGGCTGTTTGTCCCTGCTCCTGTTGCAGTCTTTGAACGCACCTGGTGTGTGACTCTGGTGCACAAGCACCATTATTTCTTCTGTAATGCATGTCTACCTGGCAGGTGTTTATGTTTGAAATCATGTCATGTTTTAGTTGAACTGATTTCCAGGAACAGATCTAATTTCCACTCTGCTGTTAATTTCAGCTCTCTCTCTGGACTGGTAATCTGAAGCTTTGTAGTGCCATGTCAGGAAGTCTTCTCAAGATACAACTAAACAGCCAGTGAGCCGAGGAAACAGCAGATAATCAGCTATATTTGCTCCCTGAGTGAGTTTTAACACACAGGTCACATTGACTAAAGATTGAAGTCTCTGGGAAAGCATTTGACAAGACCTGCTCTTTCATCGGGGGCCTTGAATTCCCAATTGCTTGCCAGTTACCAGCAATCATTCATTTGTGATAGGATTTATAGGTGATTTTTCTGAAAAATAGGACAGTAGCAAGGAAAAATAGGGCTCTCTTATCAGCCTCACTATTTGCACTATGCTTGCAGATGGATTTAATACAAAAAGGAGACTTTTTATTATTTTAGCAAGATCTTAGAAGCAGAGAGAAGTAGAGGAAGAAAAAGTCCCTGGTAACTGGTTTTTATGGGCAATAAATAAAACAGCATTAGTAGTTTGTGCTTAGAAACATAGAATGGTTCAGTGTTCCCTTAGTTCCAAACCCCCTTATCATTGTTCTATCACTGGAGTCCTTTGTAAAAAGTCCCTCTCCTGGTTTTCTGTAGCCCCCTTCAGGTACTGGAAGGCTTCTATAAGATCCCCTTGGTGTCTTCTCTTCTCCAGGCAACAACATCAGTTCTTTCAGCCTTCATAACAGAAGTGCTTCAGCCCTCTGATCATCCTGGTGGCCCTTCTCTGGACTCACTCCAATCATTCCATGTCCTTGTACTGCAGATTCCAGAACTGGATGCACTTGATGACATAGTTACTACTTCTGACTAAATTGCACTTCTTGACATTCCTGTTGGGTTGCTGCACAGGCTGAAGCTTCCCTGGAGAACAGCAGGGCAGCATGCAGCACATGGAAGCCCAGGCTACCCGACACCTCGGGAATACAGCAGCCCTAGGTGACTATTGTGGGGCCAAGGTTGCCTGTGAGACATTGGTCAAGTGACAGGAGTCCAAATCAACAAGGTCCATGGCAAGGCACAGCAAGGTCTGATGGCCTCAGGGGGCTGAAAATAAGTCCTGGACTATGGTCAGGATTAGGGAGGCCTATGGGAAGCTGGTCTGTGCTGTAAGTGTGGCTGGTTCCTTCAAGAACTGATGCTTGAAATGCCTTATATTATCTAGTAAATTATTTCATCATCTAAGAATGATGCTGGCTAAAAGGCTGAACTACATTGCGAGTTATGGAAGTAACAGCTTCCAAAACCAAAATGGGTATTTTAGCATACCGCTACACGGCAATTTCCTGACTTCCTTTAAGCTCATCTTTGTCAGAATAAAGACTCCTTGACTCTCACCTTGTGATGTATGGAGGCTCTAAAGAGGGATAAATAAAGAGTAAGCCAGGCTTCATGTAGAAAGCAATATGTTAAAATCAAGTGTCTTCTACTCTGCATTTGCAGTTGCAGTCCTGGAAAAACTGGTCCCCTAGCACCATTGGGTAATGAACAGGGCAGGGACCACTGAAAAAATCTCATCCCTGGTTTGCTGGTCGCTGACTGTGTCTCATTCAGACAAGCCTGTCTTTCACTCACATGTGGCTAACAGCACCATTTGGAAGCCAGTTTCTAACCCTGAGTTATCACAGTACAGAGTCCCACAACATCTCTGTCCTTTGCAGAAAGAGCCAGATATTCCTGAAAACTGGCAATATAAGTGGTACAGATGTGGAAGACAAATAATTGAGTACTGGAAAGAAAATGTTAAAAGTGTGTATATGTATATAAATATATATAGATGTACATGTACATATGGTTTTGTGTTTTGCTTGTAGGCTTTTTTTTTTTTTGTAATAGAAGAGTTAGAATTAATTTAGTCTAGTTTTAGGTATCTATAGCATACATACTTGTATTAGGTCTAGTCACCATCCACTATCTTTAACAGTCAACAGTGGAAGACAGGCACTTACAGAACATGACTTACTCAGCCTGCTTTTAGATGTCTACCCAAGATGACAGAAATCCTGTCCCGTAAGAAACTATTTCTCTCCTCCCTGGCTAAAATGACCGTTAAAGTTGTCTACTAGCTTGGAAGCAGATATACACTTTTAGGGACACCTCAATCCCAGTAACCATGGAAGATCAATTTATGCACACCCCTACCCACACATGAACACACAGAGCCGTGGGAGCTGTCTGAAAGACCCCCTATATCAAAATTGACACATCTGAGCAGAATATTTAATAAATCTGTTTAAATTTTAGCTTAAAAATAATATTATTTGTAGCATCTTTATCCTATAACACTTCACCAGCGCAGCTGATTAAGATCTGTTACAGGTATAGCTGAAGCCTCCTTTTTCTGAAAGAGGTGCCAAAGCCTATCACTCCGGCATCTCTGGGTGAGGAGAAATGTGATGGACCTGTTCTTCTGAATACATAAACTGAACATGTTCAGCTATCAAGCATGTCACAAATTGTGCTGCTGCTGGAGATGTACTCCTGGTGTGTAAGCTCTGGAGTGCATTGGACAGCAGTGAGCTCTACAGGAACATAGTGGGGAAAAAATGACCAAAATTGCCCCTGGTTTCTTACTTACTGGGAAAATGTCACTGGTAAAAGATCTGGTACCCGTCTTCTACTCTGCTCACTGCATCTAGCAGCTGCATTTAATTGTCACAGTCATATTTTGAACCAAATTCTGAAATTAAGAGATGCTTACCTCTCCCATAGCAGCTGAAATAAAGACATCAGGACTCAAGCATTTAATACAACATGTTTTCTCTCATGGCTGTAACAGTTCTCATCTATATTTGCTCAGATTTTACCTTCTACATTACAATTGCAATAATGATTTTTACCGAACCTCACAACAGCAGCTGCTACTTGTCCAGTTGTTGAAGCATGCTTCAGCAGTCTCACTGTAGTTAAGTGTATCCCACATACACTTCACGTACTCTCATTCTTGTGAAAAATTAGATATTCTGCAATGTTGAAAGGGCTCATTGTACTAATTTTGTATAATGCCTCCTCTCTGATATTACGAACAAATGTAATTTCTCTGTGCAGTAGAGAAGCTGTGGTAATGAGAAAGCTGCCCTTCAAGAACTGGTAAGGTCTCTGTGATCCTGTTTACCGTGACAGATTGCACTCAGGTTTGCTTCATCTTCCCCACTTATAATTTCTATTCCAAGGCAAAGATTCATCGAGCCAGATACTGTGGAGTTTGCAAAGGCAAAGGATGGAAGGCATTTCCTGCCACCACAAGAAAATTCTATCTATACCTACCACAAGTTACCGCAGGGAAAGAGAGCTCATCCAACAGAGCTCTTGCAACAGAGATATTGCAAGAAGCACTGAATAGCTACAGTATTTGATGTGTGGGGATCCCAGTGAGAGACCACAACAGCAAACCTCAAGTCCTTGCATGTGCAGTCAGTCTTGATCTTACTGAAGCCAATAGATGAACCCCCACTAATTTCAACAGGCTGCATATTTCCAGGTTATTCCGTTTCTGGCTGAATCACCACCTTATTAGTGAGTAGCGGTTGATATCTCCATTCTGTGCTATAATGCTCAGCCAGAAATTGCTGGAGTCCTCACCAGCAGCAAGTCAAGGCCAGAGCTTGCACAGCACACAACCACTCGGAAATCAGGTGCCAGATAAATGGGGGAAACTCTAGAGCTGCCTGCTTTGTGTAGGAAAATACTTCGTCTGGCAATTCATCATGGTGAAAACGATCAGGGAAAAGAAATTTCTCATCAGAAACACTGCTAGACTGTCACACATGAAGAGTCTGGAACAAGAAATCTTCGTTTCTTGTGGGGGGTGCATGCAGCCATTCTGAGTGATTATCCTACCACAGAATGCAAACAGCAAGAAGAAATAAGGACAATAAAAATAGCTGGGGAACAAAGAGATTTGCAACCCTCTCCTAGACCATCACCAGCGTATTAGTAAAAGTCTTCAGTTGGAGGAAAGAGCTGCAGAACTGCAATGATTTTATAGTGTGTGTTTTTACAGTGTGATAGTGTTACACCTTTGGCCAGGCTGAAATGCCCCATGGATTAATGTTTCTGCAAGAGTGTATAAGGAATTTGCTTGTGATGTATCTTTACACACATCTTGCAGTAGGACGCCGCCCAATGCAACATTCATAAACATTTTCTTTTATACTTAAGAACAAACAGGTATTTAATTCACCTCAGGAGATAACATAACAATTCCTCAATAGTGTTTAAGGCTTAAAACTAGCAAACAAACCCAGAAATCAAACACTTATTCACTTTAGTTATTTGATAAAAATCAGATGATTTTGAAGACTTTGTTCAATTACTGAATATTTGTGGTTTTCAGTATTTTGTATTGCTCCTTGAATTTAAGTGCCTGCATAGGTACCACCTCCATGGTCTTTTAATGTGTCAAAGAGAATGTGCAGTGATGCTGAAGTGCTTGATCTGCCTGCTTGGATGATACAGCAGGTACTCAGCCAGTGACAGAACCCAGGTGCACAGCATTCACAAGCACAGGGACAAAGCAACAAATGGCCAAGGGAAGGAAAAGCCTCATCCAGCACCAGGAGGTGGCAGAGTCAATATTCCTCTTTCTCTCTTCTCATCCATTCCTGTAATTTGTTAAGTGAGATCTATTTATTTCTTATGTTCAACCTTAGCTTTTTATCTACTGGTCCTTTTGTAACTAGCCATGTTTTTCCCAGGATGTCTTAGTCTGCACACAGTGGGATGATCTTGGTGGCTGGCAGGAGAGCTGCCAGGTTATGCCAGGCAGCCCCCCTGCTCCAGCACCTCCAGTGTGATGCCAGCACACTTAAAGGCTGCCAGCATGCAATGACCAACTGCTCTCCTCTTCCCTGTCGACTTCATCCGGATGCAGAAAAGGTGTCTATCTTCTTTGGGACACTGGTAAGGCAGCAGACAGGAACACCGTGTCTCTGGGAACAAACATGGAATTTTAGCTGCAAACATCATGACTAAAGATGTGTATTTTATAGTGTGACAACATTTCAAAGTCCCACAGGGAAAAACACTATTGGAAGTTCATATTACATTAGTTACAAAAAGTTTATAGTGCATACACAAAATGGTAGCTTATTAGGAAAAAAGACAAAACAAGCTTTAAATATCAGGTTTTTATATCAGTAGCCCACATGGAAGCAGAAATGGAGGATTGAACTGGGTTTTATCCTCTGGTTTTCCCTGACCTTTCTTCTAAACAAGAAGATACTGACTTTCTGTTCCAAATTATCCTTGCACACAATGTTGCTGTGAAGTGGAGTCTTAAGGTCCATGTTGTGTCAGCTCTTATTTCATTAAAGCTCCCTTTATGAATGCTAAGCTACCTGCTGCTGGCCTGTGGTAAAACTCAGTCCTGCCAGTTATTTCATTACTCATTTGTGATCTAATCAGATTCTGATTCTATATATGTTTTCCCAGAAATTCCCTAGGCAGAAAACTAAATTTCTGCCTTCCCTTTTTAAAAATATCTGGAAAATATGTGTCTTCCTTTGCTTAGCTGATTTCATATGGCACAGTGTCTTCTACCTATGTTGATACCAACTGCTTATTCTCTGGAAAATGAGGATTTCCATTTTCATGAGAAAGAGGAGTTTTGTGAAGATGGTGATGAGGAAACACAAATTCAAACCTCTCAATCACCACAATGAATGTATTTTATTTACTGTGGTTTCTCGTCTCTCTCATTTTTCCTCACTGGACAGGTGTCCTCATTAGTCTTTTGATAAAAAAAAACTAGGGTTTTTTTAATCACATAGGGTTTTGTGTTTTGTGTTTTAATCACATAGGTGGTTTTTTTAAGGTGTTGCACATGATCCAGCTTTAATCCACTTCCACGCTGGGAGCAGATCTAGGCTTCTTAAGAGCTTTGGAACAAATAAGCCAAACATATTTGAAAATTGCTGCCACTTTCCCTGGAGCCCAAGATGCCTAAAGGCTCCTCCACCGCATGTCTCTTGAGAGGTACATCTGGTCATGCCCTCTACTTCAGCCTCACTGTCTCATGCAGTAATTTTACAGCTACAGAAATCTTGCATCTTCAAAAAGGGTTTTTATGATTGCAGCATGCTGCTCTTGCTTAATTAAAGTAGATAAGATGTGGTAAGGACCATACTTGTCTCTGGAAGCAAGTGAAGGAATGAGTGTAGAGGCGACTTGGTCCTTTCCTGGCAAGCACCTGATGTGCATGAAGCCAGCTACCACCTCAGACATTTACAGGAAAACTTACTGCTCTTAACACCAAGTTATACGGTAAATAGCCAAGTTGCACAGGATTGTTTACAAAATAGCCCTCTTAGCGATTTCACCAGATCAGCTACTTCATTAGAATTCTTCATAAACACAGTTTTCACATATGTTTATTTGCAAATTTTACCATTAAAATCCCATTGCGCCTGATGGCCCTGGTCTTGCTTTTTAAGAAGTACCACAATTTAATTTCTTAATTTAACTGTAAACTACAGAGAGTGTGGCCCAAGTTCACTCCCAAAGTACAAACTAATGGCCGTAGTAGCTGCATGGGGAATAGGTAACAACATTTCTGACTGTATATTTTTGACTAAAGATTCAGATGTTAATTCTCCCAAAGAAGATTTTTAACCTCCAAGTTCCTTTTGTACCTTAATAAAGGAAAATGGCAGGGCTACATCTCTCATGTCTCAGGGAAAAGGCACCTGTTTAAGTGTAACACCTGGAAACAGGGACACAGGAATGACCACACTTACATGCTTCTTTCCCCATAAGTTGCTCAGATAGATCACAAGGCCTGTACGTTCCATTCTTGGAGCAGTGAGGGAGTCAGCACAATTTATTTTTAAATGCAAAGAGTTGGATAAATACTATTCAGAAGTCATACCTTGACACTCCTCCCAGTCATAGCAGGTGTCATAGCCACAAGGCTCTTTCTTCAAGCTGTATTTAGATAACCTTGCCCTTTCAATAGCCCAATCTATGTTGAAATCACTGTGGCAAGGACCAGTATGCAAGAAATGAAAGGAGTTGTCTCCGAGGCACATCTCAGCTGAATACTGACAGCTGGGCTTGGTCACACTCTGTTCAGAAACAGCATGTAGCACACAGATGTCTTCTGAGTAGTGGCTGACCCAAGGAAAAAGCAAAAATTGTTTTAGCAGGCTGTGGAGCAAGTCCATGCTTCTAAATGCTCCACTGGCATCAGATAAAACACAGCAAAACCATGGCCAGTTTGGATATCTGTCTAAAGAGCTAAGGTTGTCCCCGATAGTGCAGAACCTGCACTGGACACAACTTAGTATTATAAGATAAGGAAGTTTTGGTACTGTCCAACAGATGGGAAGTGAAGAACATGTTCCTGAACAAGAAAATGGGAGGTGCTGTTACCTCCACAAGGTGTGTGAAATTTCCACATGCTCTGAGGTGTCTTGTCCGAGTTAATGCAGCCCTGCAGCTGTTTGTGCAAGTCTGTCTCTGAGGCACAGTTATTTTGGAACCAATGACAGGAAAACCTAGCCATACTGCGTGTAGATTCTTTCACTACTGGTCTGAGTTCCTAAATCAATTCATTCTCAGCATTTCTGAGAAGCACCATTTTTCAGAACTTAGTGACTGTCCAAAGAAAGGGAGCAATGCATCTCACCTTGTTTAGGTTCCTGAGTTAAGCTTTCAGCTTTGGCTGACAAAATATCTGTAGTTTTAATAGGATTTGGCCTATGTACTTTTAACAGTGTTTGTCATTCTCTGAACATGCTACCTCTACTCCAGAACTCCTCAGAGAGAAGACACCTGGTTATTTGGGCACTGACATGAGTGATATGAATCCCATTTCAAGGTACTTGACTGTGGTCACACACAAGTCTTGTGGTGGAACTTGTGCTGATCAGTTCTACAACAGCCCAGCTCATATTCGCTCTATGCTCACTTTTCCTATCTCCAATCCCACAGCATATCTCTGACCTGAAAATGGTGAATCTCAAACATAAGGATCATGACAGTGAGAATACAGAAATCACAAGAACGAAGAGAAGAAAAAAAAGTTGGGAACCTCAGCAGCAGATGGTAACATAGATTACAAGGCTATGTCACTGTGTGCCATTTGGTTAATGTTATTTATTGTTCGTTTATCTTTTAGGCTGTAAATGGGGCTGTAACAAGGATACAGAGGCATAGCTAGCTAATATCTGAAAATACAGTGGCCCTCTTGGCTCTATCTGTGGAGAAACTTTGACTTTATCATTAGACAACTTCACTTACTCACAATCTTCTTCTGGAGACATACAAACACACTGAGAGCCAACCTGCTTTTGTCCTGGATTACAAATACCTCTAATTTTAGTCTGGACATCTGAAATGAAAGGGTGAGAGTTATTTTAACTAGTAACACAAAGAACAGAAACATATTAGACTTGGGCTGTAGAACCTAAACTGAGTGAGAGTTATTTTAACTACTAACACAGTGAACAGAAACATCTTATACTCATGCTGTAAAACCTAAACTGAAATTTTTCCTATTTATCTCATATTTCTCTCTCCAAAAGCTGCTTTGTCTGGGATTCCACAGGTATGCATCAGTCTTTGAGAAAAATCAATGGAAAATCCTGTAGAAGTAGAGAAAACAAAGTTTTAAAGAAATACATTCTCCCACTTGGCTTTCATACAGCCTTGTTAACACGGCTGGTGTATGGTGCTCTTTTTTTTAGAAAAACAGTTTTGGCATCTGAATTTCATAATCAAATGTACATTGCACCCTAAAATTCTGAAATTATTGGGGAAGTTTGCAGGTGAAATGATATGGCACTGTTATAGGCACTCCAAACTTAATGAAGAATGGCTGTGTGTGTTAGAACAAATCATGTGCCTCTGAGGTCTAGCTAGATAAAATAAACTGTGCTGTTAATACTAGCAGTATAGAAACAATAAAGTATCTGCAGGCATACCAACCTTTATCACATGTAATAGATTTCAAAACAGGAGGTTTCCAGTTCAGGTCTTTCCCACAGGTATACTGTGTTTGACCAGTGACTACAAACCCAGCTTGGCAGCTCAGCACAATGATTTCACCAATGTCATACTGTTGCTTAAATGGGGAAATGATGACACTGTCAGATGTTGGTGGCCTGAGGCATGCTGACGCTGCAGTAAACAAGAAAAAAGTATAATTCTTCTTTGTTTCATGGTATGCAGCTATTTACAGTAGATCATACTGCTCAATCACAGAAAATCACAGAATCATAGAGGTTGGAAAAGACCCTTGGGATCACCGAGTGCAACCATCAACCCTACTCTACAAGTTTGCCTCTAAACTGTAGCCCCCAACACCACATCTAAGTGACTTTTAAACACACCCAGGGATGGTGACACAACCACTTCAGAACCTCAACTGTTATGAAGTGACCAAACCTGTCCCTGTTTGCAAAAAAAAAGTAAAATGTTCAAATTCTTGTGCTCTCCACAATTACACCCAACCACTGCTACAAAACCTGCTCTCCCTTACGCATTTTCTGGGGCATTTTTATTCTTACAGTGAGGGGTTGAGACAACCTGCACAATTCTTTGTTCTTCTAAAATTTTGTGGGGGGGTGTTAAAGTCCATACTGTGGTCTTTATTTCACCATAATAATCCAAATCACCAACATCAGGTTGGATGAACAAAGCCTGTATTGTTAGACTGGATCTTCCTACCATAACCATGGAAGTTCCAGAAGGTAGTGAAGCAGTTGTCCCCATAGGGATGGCCGGCACCGCAGAGGTGATAATCAGTGCATCATGGGCTGCCGCCAAGTCCAGCCCATTGCTTCCTGCTGTTTTTGGTTGGAGAGTTGTGATTGCATAGCACTGGGGGGGGGTGTGGGGGTGTGGGGTGTGTGACTGATGTGGGTGAAATATTGCAGGGTTCTCTGGCGACTGAGACATTTACTACACCCTGTTGTGTTGTGGGGTGCCAGGCCACGCGCCCCCCTACAGCTTCCCCTTCAGTGGCTGGCCCTAGGCATTAAATTTTGAATGGCACCCAGGCAGAAACTCAATGGCACTGGACATTTGCCTGACATTTAAAAGTAATAAAGATTTCGCATAAAAATGTAGATATTCTCAGTGAACTGTCACAGACTTTGAAAATGTTTTTCAGTCAGTAAACAAAAAACAACAATGTCTTTCTAATGTATGCTAACACAAGCAATTTAATGTTTCTGTTTACAAATAATAATGACATTAGCAGGATATTTTAATTTTTCTTTTTTAAATAAAGCTATTAGCAAAACTATTAAAATTAACAGAAATGAAAAGCTTGTAAGTACATTCAAGTGAACTTTCTTGCTAAAATGAACACTAAGTGGATGAAATCACACTGAATTATAGAAAATTACTGGAATCTTTGCTGTTAGCAAACCTAGGTCACTGAGGATCTTTAATTCTATAAATACTTCAAGATATTGATTATTGTGATGATTATTTCAAGGCAGTCTGGAGTGGTGATAGTGGTTAGTTACACATTGTCCTTATACTGAATATTCATTTACATTAAACAGATGCTTAAAATAAAAAATGGTAGCCAAATTTTTTAGGAAGGATTTTCTTCAGCACAACAGTCATCAGCTTACTGATACTTTCCTAAGACTGAAAATGAAAGATGACTTTGCTAAAGTTATTTAAATTGAGACAAGAACCTCAAAGCATCCCCTTGAGAGTTTCCTAAAGCACTGAACATTACTACATACTTACAAACCGCATTATAGTAACATTTCTGATTTGAAAGAGGAATGACATAGTGACTCAGTAGGTTTTATCCAAATATAAAGTAAGTTCCTTCGTAAAATTTAACCTTTTTGGATATCTGTACTGGTTATTTTGTTAAAACTTGTTCTTTTTGTTAAATATATTAAATTTTGTTTTGTGTCTTTTTGTTCCCTTGTTTTGTTGCTGGACTAAATAAATTTTGTGTTTCTTACGTTGACATACAACAGGTTGTTGCATCCAGGTTTGATCTGGCAGACACCGAAGAAATTGATAGCCGCTGAGGACATGACCACTCAAACATGCAATTTCAGCTTCTTCCCCCACAGCATATTGGTTCTTTTCATTCTACAGAAAAGAAACCAAAAAACTTCACAAAAATCTGTGGTAACAAGATTGGACATTGTCAAAAAAACCCCCAAAACAAACCAATGATAAAAGCCTGATGATATAATTTAAATGAATTCATGCTTCTCCTACTCTGGAATATGAGTCATTCACTCAACAATATAATGATAGTTTGTCCAGCTGCACTAAATGGTGTCATGGTTACAAAACAAGTTTTCAAGGACTATTGTTTGAAAAGGATTTTACCTCATCTTTGCTTCAGTTGTTGGTAGATTTTCACAGTATCACAGTTCATTAAGGATTGGAAGGGACCTCCAAAGATCATCGAGTCCAAATTTTGGTGGACTGGAGTCCCACATCATGTCCCATGCACAACAACATGCTCACCACTAGCACAGTAGCTAGCTTGGGTATCAAATGCATATAAAAAGAAGCTGTAAAATTTCCCAGCACTACAACTACTATGCTTTCCTTCTGCAACAGTAATTTTTCACGCTTACCCTAATAAAGCCATTTTCTGGTGCGTCTGGCTTAGAGCATCCAGAGTCAGGGTCACCAATCAAGACATCCTCTTCTCTCCTGGCTTCATCATCATTTATACAAGGAGTACTTCTGAGAAGTAAAAATTTTCTGGTAAGGATGTATCATAAGCTTTGTTGTCACCAGATAACAATGACAGAATGTCAAGAGCTTTGGACAGGAATGGTACAAGTTTGTTTTGTCTTGTTCACCATCATGAAGAAACTTCACATTTTTAAATAAATGGATGCAAAAGCTGCAGGTGTTGAAAGGAGGGAGACTGAGATTGCACTAAAAAGTGACAGATAAAGAGCTACAATCTCTGTAGACATGAAACACCAAGTATTTTTATACAGTAAGAAAAAGAGACAAAGAACTGCATGTGGACTAAGTCTCTGAGAAGTCCCTGCAATTTGGCTGGGCTTAAGACAGCCTAGTTAAAACCTGCCTGTTACCGTCAGGCAGTGGCTGAAGAAGGCAGTTCTCTGTAAGCATGCAGCTGTACAGCCTATGCTGTCTAACCAACACGAGTTACAAAAGAACTGTGGAGGCCATTGCTTTTAATCCTCTCCTATCCCCCCCCC
>VXBP01003263.1:0-47542 GCA_013400115.1 Rhinopomastus cyanomelas | reverse complement strand
CCCCCCCCCGAGTCTCCTCTGTAGTCATTACAGCAGGGAGGATGACAGTCCTGCTCGAGCCTTGCTTCCATAGCAAAATTGATTATTAATGCTCAAAGCTGTACTCTTGAAGACACAAGAAACGGAGCTAGTTAAAATTCTAGACATAAATTATGTCAAAACTGGTGCATCAGACATACTGAAGGCAAGAACATGAAAATCTTGGTGGTTTCTGTGGAATTACATCAGAGATTGACTTCAGACCTAAACCTACAAGTGAAGAAGATGTGACATTAAAAAAACAGAAACTGCAAATTCTCATGAGCAAAAGCAGATCAGCTACTCATGGTTTTGCACAAGAAGTAATGAGAAACAATGTAAAGGAACTGCAAGCATGATTTGATGCATAATTAATCAGTCATTTTCTAGGAACAGACAATATATAAGTACAAACTTGAAGCAAGTTGTGAAAAATTTAAGATATGTCCTTCTTTCAGCCCCAGTGTAGCACTTCAAACAGGGGAGTTGTCTACAATTTTCCTCTTGGTGCTCACAGAGTCATCCTGGAGGGCTCCTTAACTCTGCTTCATGATGAAAGAGATCTTCTGATCTACCTGTTCTTACCTGTCCATGAACACAGAGACATAACAGTCCTCCACTTCTTCCTGGTCACCTTCGCAGGGCTTCCCGCCATTCATTGGGGAGGGGTTATTACACTCCCGAGTTCTTCTCCTTTTGAAGGAAGCATCGCATGAACTCCATTCGGACCAGCAACTCCAGCGGCCATCTATGGTAACTGCAGGAAAGAGAAGAAATCCCATCTTCTGGTAAGTCAATACTGTAAGCAGTATGTCTCTTACAGTCACATATTAGAGGGGTAGTTGTAAATTCATAACAGCCATCTTCTGTTATTGTTAAGGAAATAGGTCATATCTACAATATGAAACATCTCAAAGCAGTCAGACAAATTCCAGCTGCTTCAATGAAGATCTAAAATACAGTGTCCTTTCTGGTTTTGATTGCAAGTAACATTCCAAGCCAGGAGCAGTTTATCTTCCACTTCTATTGCACACACAGATGTTAGCTTTTATGGTACAGACAACTATTTTAGAAACTTGAGTACTGAATGAATTTTTAAATAAACCTGAGACCCAAAGTCTAGCCTCCAAAATGACATCCTAACTGAGCTAAAACATTGTGTTTTCTAAACCGTCAGGTAGTTTGTGCTATCAGGAAGCATAAAAATCATGTGGGTTTTTAAGATGCTTTTTATTCTTTTCTGCATGCAATATTCTTTCTAAATTTATCTCTGTCTGCATATCTTCAGTTGCTTATCTCTTTCCAAATATGTGTTTGTCAAGGTCACGTACTACGACTGGTAGCTGCCTATGTGAGTTTCTCCTCTGTCCCCTTTATAACCTGGAATAATAATGCATAATAAATATAACAATAAAATGTAATAAATACATATCTTCTCTATTTCTTTGGTATTACACTAGTGCCAAATTCATTCAAAAACCTGTTTGCATAAACTTGTTCTTTAAATTCTTCAGAATTATGATTAAGTTTTCTCTCCTTAGGATAACCAAGTAACCAACAATTTTTATCTGCATTAGCAATATAGTCTTATACATGACAGGCTACATGGAAAACTACCATTGGGTTTCTTAATTTTTACATCAGTTATATTTGATTTCAGCTTCATCTTTATTGTTGAAGACCTTATTTCTTAACTATGGAGCTAAGAAAACTTCCATGTCTTAAAATTTCTTTCAAGCCATGCTTATTCACCTTGATTTTCAATCCTACCTTTGTTCTAATACTGTCTGACCATCACCACGTGGTAAGAAGTACTGTGAATTTAGTAAGGGAAGGTAGTCAGATTTGAGTTTTACAAGCAGGTGACAGATGGGCCATATCTGCCCTGCGACAGTATAACCCCAAATACCTGAATTGTAACCTGGAGCTCGCGTATCACAATTTTTCCCATAGGTACCAGCCTGGCAGATGCAGAGACACTCTGTTCCAGAAAGCACAGGCCTGCCATTGTTGGGGCACGGGGCACACTGGCAAGGGTCAAACTTGCTCACGTATTCTCGCAGGGCTCTCTCCATGTTGCGACGTTTGGTCACAGCACACGGCACATTCTTCACCAAATCCACAATGGGTGACACCTGGCAGACAGCCATTCAGTAAGCTGTTACCTAGACATAACACGGTCCTACTGCAGGGAGATGTAGAAAGCTGCAGGATTTTAAAGGCCTGTGTATGAAACTCTACCATGAAGGAGGCTTGCTGAAAAGTTACAGCTTTAAGGGAGCGTGTCAGTGTTATACATCTATGTTATCCTGTTTATATTGCTTTTATTCCCCCGATTTAGGGCTCTGGAAAACCAATCAACCAAGTCTTAGAATTTGGGACACCATAAATGATGTGAGGTTTGTTTGCATGCGGTTCCTGACATGTGATATGTCCCGACACAGCTTTCAGTTCTGCAGCTGCAGTGAGAAAGTGATCACTGCATGCTGTTCAGGCAGGTTTTGGTGTTTTTCTTGCTTGAGTACTTTGTCCTTGATATGGAGCGGCTGCTGTGCTAACCAGAGACGGAGGCACCTCAGTGCGTACCCAGCAGTGCTGACATACTGGACAGAGAGGTGCCAGGGTACTGCTATTTCAGTGTAGTCATGTGTCAAACCTTGCAAGGTAGGCCTGACAACGGAAGCAGCCCAAGGGAAAGAAGGTGTTCTCAGCACCATCCACAGATCCTGCAGTACCTACTGAGATACTTCTGCTGCCATTTGTATTCCTCCTCCTTACTTTCACTGTACATGGACAATGCAAGCCTACTGTGGCTTATAAACCAACATGCGCAAGACATAGTTCCAATAAAAGTTTTCTTTGTTTATGCTCTGCCTACATTCATAAGCATTAACATCACACACAGCATCACCCCCACTTAAGCACCTCTGCAGAGCTGCTAACAGGTGAGATCTTTACTGTTTCAGTGTCTTTCTTGTTCTCTCTTACCTCAAAGTAAATCACCACGGGGTTTTCCTTTGTTGATTCCAGCCAGTTGCTGAAGGCTATGTGTCCTGGAAAAGCCCCCTTTTTCTCCCAAGCCAGAGCTGCGGCATAATCTGATCTGCCACCTCTTACCAAGGAGACTGACCTTTCAGCAGACTCCAAAATGGAACCTGAAAGGAGATTTCACCACAGTATTGTCAGACAAAGGCTTCCAAAAAGAATGGCTGTAATGAAGAGATCTAAGGGAAAGTGTAAGAGGACCTAAAATACTATAAAAAGATTCAATTTTTGAAGCTACCCTCAGAACAATGAAGCCTAAGCTCAGAAGAACAATCCTTTCTTTAAAAGTAGCTTGTCACAATCATCTAAAAGAAAGTATCTGTGTTAGATGGTTTTGTCCTGCTCTGGCAGGGGGGTTGGATTCAATGATCTCTTGGGTCCCTTCCAACCCCTAACATCCTATGATCCTATGATCCTATGATCTTAGACCTCAGCCATGGAGATACTCAGAACTACATAGACGATAGTGGAAAACACAGGAGATCCAGCAGGCTCTGCTACAGACTGAAAGGCAAAATCTTTAGTCTCAGTTGTAAACATCTGGATAACTGGTCATAAAATAATATGGTGAAGGTGATGAAATCAATGTTTTTAGTGATGCAGTACATGACTCCTGCCATTCTTGTAGACAATGCACAAACTTTTTGCCGTTTCTGAGAAATGTTTCTAGCTTTGCCAGGAAGCACCTGCACCTAGATGTCTGCTTGCATGAGGGAGATGGGAGAGCGTGTCATGGAATGTGTTACTCCTGCCAGCTCTCTCAGTGAGCTCCAAATGACCCTTAAACAATGTCAGAGACCCAGTCATAATCATGTTTCTAGTTGTGCGTATTTCCCAGTATTACTCAGGGCCATGGAGGACGTTTGTCAGGCCCATGACCGACAGGAAGAGGTGATACCACTGGATCCCCCATGATAGTGCTCCAGAGCAGAACAGTGTCATAACTTCTATTGCAAGTAGAAGGATTTTTCTAGTGAGAAATAGTGAAGTTTTGGCTCCTCTGTCAGTGGTGGAAGAACATCTGTAGTTCAACAAAGCTTGGAAGACACCCAGGGTACTCATCTGAAGAAATGGTATCTCTCATGGTAAGTAACAGGACATGGGCCCTATTCTTATAATGGTCACCTTCATGTTTCACAGTCATCCTGTTTGTGGTGCATCTGGTACTGACTTTCTTTTTCTTCCTGAAGAACACACGTCTTGTTGTTTCTGTTCGGACACACTCCATTGATTCATCCACAGCTAGGCCTAGAAATACCACAGAATAGCAGCTTAATCACCATAACCATGTTGTCTGGTACGATACTCCCAGACTCTTACATCAAGGCAAGTAATCACAGGTGTCCCCACTTCTCACTCACCACTGGGGGCAGGTCACAAGTCTAATGGACTACTTGCTTTTTGATTTTGCTTACACTGTGTGGTGTAAGACCTAAAAACAGTGATAAGAAAAGCTGGTAAACAGATATAGATATTTTCCTGTTACAGATTACATACCTGAGTTCTTCAGTTCCTCAGAGCTGTACTGGTAAAGAATGTCATAGGAACCACCCATCTTCCCAGATACATAGTAATGAGTGCCAAAGTCATCAAATATTCTGCTGTATAAAGCATAGTTGTACTCCAGGGGCAGGTGGTTAAGTGCTTTTAGAAAGACATCTGAGAGCTGCAGGTCTGACTGCTTCATTGTGAAGTTTGCCACAGAAATTATTTTATGCACTCTTATAAAGTTAGAATTCTAGAAATAAGAAAAGAGGAGTCTTAGCACCTTCATAGGTAAATTGCAGAAACCAGAGGCGCCATCCTTAGGTACACTGCAAGAACTACTTAATGCTGGGTATGATACTAACCATGAACAAACTAGCACTGGAGCTTCCAACCTGTGAGATTCCTGAAGACAGTGCTCATTAGTCCCTTACATTGTGGGAGTGTGATACATTTCAACCAAAAGGAGGACCCCATGACAATCTACCAAACAGAAAACAAAAGGAGTCCTTGCCATAACAAATCACCATCAATGGATAGAAAATCAACACTTTCAGAGAAAAAACATCAGATCATAAGCATCTGTGAGTTGCTCACAAGTAACCTAGTGAGTGGGCATTTTAAATACTAACTCATTGTTATGAAGTTTCATAGATTATCAGTCTGCTAAAAATAAAAACTAAACTACAGGGATAAATATCTCCTTGAGTTTGTCTCAGATTGTTAAAGTGGGAGGTAAAAAAACCCCAAACTAGAACACTGAAGGGCCTGGAGAATAAATCTTATGAGGAAAGACTGAAAGAGCTGGGGCTTTTTAGTTTAGGAGGCTGAGAGGAGACCTCATCACTCTCTACAACTACATCAAAGAATGTTGTGGAGAGGTTGGTGCTGGTCTCTTCTCACAAGCAATTAGTGATAGAACAAGAGGGAATGGGTTCAAGTTACAACAGGGTAGGTTTAGATTTAATATTAGGAAAACTTTTTTTCACAGAAAGGGTGGTCAAGCACTGGAATGGGCTTCCCAGGGAGATGGTTGAGTGGCCATGCCTGCATGTGTTTTAAGATCGTTTGGATGAGGTGTTGAGGGATATGGTTTAGGAGTGAACTTGTAAGGTAAGGTAGGGGTGTTTTCCAACCAGAGTGATTCTGTGGAAAATAAAGTTCTTGAAACAATAAATTCATGCATTATGACATTACTGGAAACTGTTTGTATGGCAGTTAAACTAAGTAGAAAGAAGAATAGAAAATAAAGTATTTATAAAGTGACAAGGGAAACTGATGGCATGAGGCTGAAACACAGGGATCAAGAGCAAAAGGAGGGTCAGGAATCGGGGGCAAATGGCAAACTAGCAGACAGGAAAGATTCACAGAATCACAATCACTTTTGTCAGAAGTGTCTTTAAGTCATCACACGCAACCACTGATTAATTATATACCAATTTGTACTGATTTATACATGGGTTCTTCTGCCCAGTTTTGCTACTGGTGGGTTGACTCGACTCCACTACTGTTTCCAAGATCACCTGGCTTAGAACACACAGAGATGCATGTAGAAAGGGAACTCTCCCGGCCATGAGTGAGCAACACAATGTGTGAACTGAATCTCAGTTCTCAATTCTGCATAGCACTGCTCATTTCAGCACTCTCATTTGCACATTGGAAAATAAGGTGTGTGCACTCAGCAGTTGTCTGCAGTGAGAACAAGGATAGAATAAATAGGCTATGTAACAATTCCTAGATTATATCCAGCTCATAAACCATGTCCCATGGCAACAAAATTTTTAAGTTTTTTAGATAATTCAAGTTATAATTCTCAATCTTCAGCTGTGCCAGCTAACATTCCATTTATGACACACAAAGCTGCAGGACAGTTTTACAAATTTGTTTTAAAACTTTGATTACCATCTGAATGCTAAATATGAATTTCTGCTTGACATGCATCTTTCATTTGCATTTTCTTGTAGAATTATCTTAAGTGCTTTCACTACTAGCAGTTAAGTGCTTTTATTACTAGCAATTTGGCTTTCAGTTATCATTCTGTTTATTCTCTAAGACAGTGTTTGAAATCCTTACTTTAAATTGGATAATTGGATTCCAAATTCTCCAGTCATGTCTGGGCACATGTTTAATCAGTCAGAAACCCTAGTGCCTATAGCAAGCTTGACCTGTAATATCAGCTATAAAATACTAGTAGAACAGGGATGACTACTGTCAAAGGAAGCCTAAATTAAATAAAGCATGAGTATTCAAGCTGAATTCTGTCATACAAAATCATTAATCAACTGAAAGAAGCCAAACACAAGCTGACATGGGGTAGTTTTAATCGGAAGTTTTCTGACAGAGCAGGGTTTCACATGAACACGCTGATTAAGTGATATTTCATCCCAAGACTCATAAGCAGGGTTGCAACAGAACCATGTCTGTCCCCGTCCGATATTCCTGAGGGTGAAAGGCTTCTTATCTTACAGCTATTTGTTTTAGAATTGTTGTTCAGTCTAACTCAATTAACTACTGACAGGAACATGAGCTACGGGAATGATCACAAATTCTGAAACAAAGCCTTCAGAAATCCTTTGACAGCATGGGAATTCAGTCACAAAAACGTGAAGGAAATACTGTATAAAAATAAAAACTTTGAGCAGCATGTGAAAGATCAGTTCATAAAGAAACATGCTACAAAATACTGCACTCACACCATGAGGATTTTTCCTGATATTCCACATAAAAAAAGAGTCAGAGGTGGTCATTTGAGCTCCCTCCAGAACCCTACTAGGGTACTACTTAGTTAACACATCTAAGGGACAGGGAGGCCACTCAGAGGGGTGTGGACAATCTTTAGAAATGGTCCCATGTGTATCTCATGAGGTGCAAGATCCTGCATCTAGACTGAGGCAATCCTAAATAATCCTCAATATTAGTATCACCTGTGGGATGATGTGATTGAAAGCAGCCCTGCAGAGAAGGACTTCTGGGTACTGGTGGATGAAAGATTGTACACAAGCCAACATTGTGTGCATACCACTGAGAAAACCAACAATATCCTTGGTCAAGGGAGGTGACTCTGCCCTCATGCTTTGCTGAGACCTCAGCTGGAGTACTGCATCCAGCTCTGGAATCCTCAGCACTAGAAGGACATAGATCTGTTGGAGCAGATCCTGAGGAGGCCACAAAAATGTTTATAGAATCATAGAATCATAGAATCATGGATTGGAAGGGACCTCGAAAGATCATCTAGTCCAATCCCCCTACCACAGCAGGATCATGTAGAGCAAGTCACACAGCCAGTCAGGGTTAGAAGGGACCACAGGATCATCCAGTTAAAAATAAAAAGAAACTGGAAACAGTTTGATATGAGGGGGCTTGGAACACCTCCTCTGTGTGGATAGGCTGAGAGAGTTTGGCTTGTTCAGCCTGGAGAAGAAGGAAGCTCCAGGGAGAACTTATTGTGGCCTTCCAGTATTTAAGGACAGTCTACAAGAAAGATCGGGACAGTCTTTTTAACAGGACCTGTTGTGACAGGACAAGGGGTAATGGCTTTAAACTAGAAGAGGGGAAATTCATATCAGGCCTATGGAATACGTTTTTTTATAATGAGGGTGGTGAGACACTGTCACAGGTTGCACAGAGAGGTGGCTGTGGCCCCATTCCTGAAGACATTCAAGATCAAGTT
Organism: Rhinopomastus cyanomelas; assembly: GCA_013400115.1. Lineage (NCBI taxonomy): Eukaryota > Metazoa > Chordata > Aves > Bucerotiformes > Rhinopomastidae > Rhinopomastus > Rhinopomastus cyanomelas. Next base: position 39,324 of record VXBP01003263.1, on the reverse strand, counting down.
GGACAGGGCACTAAGCAATCTGTTGTAGTTGAAGGTGGTTCTGCTCATTGCAGTGGGTTGGATTAGGTGACCTTTGAAGATGCTTTCCAACTCAAACTATTCTATGGTTCTATGATTCTATGATTAAAGGATTATAAACCAACCAGCTTAGCTAAAAGACGCATGGCCTTTTAAGTAGCTAGGGCACTCTAGAGACCCTGGGATGCTTCTGCACACAGCTTCATATATGTGTCTGAATTTGACCTCCCAAAGCCTAGGCCAGTTCAATTCATTGAAGTATTTCAAATTCATTTATACATGTCTCAAATACATGTAAAAATAAATTTGTAAACACATACCAATAATATTTATACATATAAACACAGAGACTTCCTGTATGATGAATAACAGAACATGAGGAATACCCAGGTGAAAAATCTTAGTATGGACTCTTTAAGAGTTTCAACAGGCCTTAGTTTTGGTCAATCCTGCAGCCTCTTCCATGCCGAAGTGCAAACATTGTGGACGCATCCTTTACTGCCAGTGAACTACAAAATTACGTAATCTTATGTCACACAGTATACTCCTGTGTTAAAGGTGTAGAATTTTATGGTAAAAGGTTCTCAGAGATTTTTCTGTATGTATGTTATTTCTGTTACTACCTTTGTAATCAAGTGCATCTCAGCAGCTATGAGACTGCAATATGCAAGTTAGTTCCTAAATAAAAAAGCTAATGTAGAGTAACTGGCAGTACCTGCATATGTGTAACATGCCAAAGCACACTTCACCTCTTCTGAGAGTTGTCTGCTACTGTTAGCACATGGCATTCTGCTGTCTTAATCTATAACTAGGACAGGTAAAGGAGTGGTTTACCCAACCTGATAACCGCAAATCTGTGTGAAGTCTATGATTTTTTAAGCAGAACAAACCTCTGATTTCTGTACTAAAAACAGAAGAACCTGTTACTACCAGGAGTATACAGTAGTATCAGAGGAGGAACTTTTAAATGCATAATTCTAGCACTTTTTAAAAAAACCATGCAATGCCAATGCCTTGATAAGGAAATTATCTTAGTTCAGAAATGAGCAGACAGAAATTGGATGAGAGGAAGAAATTAGAGACAATGTATGATTACCTTTTCATATGAGGCTTCAATGGCTTTCTTGAAGGAGGAAGATGATGTGACTGTAACCCTTGTCTTTCTTGAGAACAAATATGGAATACCGGAAGATTTTTTACTCGTGTGACCGGATGAACTACTTTCATGAGCACTATCACTTAGGGGTCTTAAATCATGGTAGAAATCTGATGTTACATCATCTTCTTCATCCGTTACCTGGAGATTCAGTAAAGAAAAATGCATTAGCTCAAACAATAACCTGAAGCAGAAACCTAGTAAGTAATGAGTTATCGATTTTCTTTTAATGGAAGAAACACGCCAGATTATTTGATACATGGTGGTAAGAAAAAAACCTGTTAACATAAAAGATGAGGCAGAGAAAGATTAGTAGGCAAAATGCATACAAGATAATAAGCAGACCTACTAATAAGCATTTATGTGAGGAAAAAAAAGCACATGTGCTGGTTTTGACAGGGATAGAGTTAATTTACTTCCTAGTAGCTCATATAGGGCTATGTTTCAGATTTGTGCTACAGACACTGTGGATAATTCAAGGATATTTTACTCACTGCCCAGCAGTGCTTACACAGAGGCTACTGTTGATCTGTGCTTACACGCTTTCTGCTCAACACATCAGATTTCGAGATGAGAGTCTTTGGAGTACACCTGCAGCGTTACCATCCATACTGCATGTGGTACTGAGGGTATCACATGAAACCTTCAGTAAAACAGCAAGCCTGTTTGATCAAGCTGATAAACTTCAGTGATGCTGTTGTGCAAGGCACCAAGGTAATTTTAGCACCAGTACAAAAATTAATTACTTCACAAAGCTCAGGCAAATTCCTGGGCATGATTTAAAATGCAATTTTTAACTTCCTCTAGACTTGCTTAATTAATATTGTTGCTAAGTGTCTTGGGAGGTGAGGTGGTCTAATCCATTACCATTTTCCAAGACATTGCATTTTTGAATGAAAACACAGTGGAGTTTCAAGAAAAAAAACCTTGTCTATGGACCCTTCTATATCAAAGGCTGCTCTGGATATTAAAAGATATTAATGCAGTCTCAAAGGTGAGACTGACAAACCCTTCAAAGTTTTGGAAATGGACATCAGTAACTTAATAAACCGATCAGCGTTCAAGTGACCTTGTCAAACCAAGGTTTACTTTTCCCAATTAAATATTTCAGCATGGAGTATTTTTTTCACCATTATTGACAAAACATACACACCATGGCCAATCCAACTGCAGTTTCCATTTAATACATTAGAGTCCTCTTCTGTTCAGTTGCTCTTGTTAAAGTTGTGCAAAAACTCACAAAGTGCAAAAATCAGCAGTTCAGTTTTTATCCATTATGTGAACCTTATTTAATGTTCTGCATTCCTTCCTTCCCAATGCAGTACCAGTTGGCTTCAGACAGGGCTTGCTGACATTGCACTGACAGATGTTGTGCCTTAACTATAGTATTCAAAGCAATTTCTAAATGTCAGAGTCTACAATACCTGGTCTAAAAAAAAATAGATCAGTGATTCCAAGATTTTTGTTAAGATACAAGCTATGCTCATTTTCCCTTGGCCTGTCCTGCAAGACTCCTCCCCAGACACTGTAATTATTGTCCTTCTGCCTCTCAGACTACATAGTGCCTGCCTCCTTTCCTTGGAGGAGCTGGACAAGGAACTGACAGGTTTGAGGTGCTGATATGACTCGTGGACAAAATGTGTCTCTAGGGTGCAGGTGACTAAGAAGGAAGCTGTAGTTAAGGACAACCATTGGCATTAGGAGGTTACAGTAGTGATGATGAAACAGGCTTTGCACTTGGACGAGGGTCTGACCACATTATGTCAGGGTTAGGAGCAAGACCTTTGGTGCCAAGTCAGAATGGAGACATGGCCACAGCCATGAAGAAGCAAGAGAGAAATCAAAATCAATCATGCTAACTCCGGTATATGATGCAGTGAATAAACGCAGGTCTGAAAGGCATGAGTAGAGTCACCTGACTTCTCTATTTATCCCATTTCCACACATCACTTGAAGCATATTCAGGCCTCACAAGATTAAGACATCTTGTCCTTAAACACACATCACGGCCTAAGAACCGACTGCATAACCTGGCTTGTGATTACGGCCATGTTTTTAGAGCTGGGAGTTGCTGCTTGAGAATACCTGAAAGCTGACAGCCTCCAGGTTTGCAGGAACACGATACGATTTCCTTGTCTCATTGCGCTTCACTGTTTTGCATTCTCCTCCATTGAATGAGTTGCCAAGCACTTCACCTCTGCTCTCTCCTGCCAGAATGTGAAACCTAACAAAAAAAAAATATTTCCAGAATTTAAACAATTCCGGAAAGACATATAAACTTGCAACACATAATCGTACTACACCCACATTGAAGATCTCGTAGGCTTGAATGAAATGGTACGAGCATACTGGTTTGAAATCAGTTCCTCTGTAAGAACATCTCTCACATTTTGATAAATGCTGTAGTAGCAATTGTGTTTCCTACTTTCCAGCAGGGCCTAACCCTCTAGAAAATCCCAGTGTCAACATGAAATGGCCTTAAGCAGGGTAACACCTAAGAATATCCTAGGAAAATGAATAAGCCATTCTCTATTTCTATGACAATGGATGTCATCAGAATGTCCTTAGTTCAACACTGGAACTGGAAAAGGCATCCCATGCTTAGGTTTTACACTGTTTAACTTAGAAGCCTAGAAGAAGTGATAGTCTGTATCTGTGAAATGTGTCACATACTAACAAACAGTTGTAAGGGAACGCTTCTGAAGCACTTGGCATAACTGATCTGCAAGTTGCCAGTACATTATGTTGTGGTTGTTGTGAGGGAGGAAATGTCAGTCAGACAGCAGTGTTCCCTGTCAGCAACTCAACAAGTGCAACAGCACTGCAGAAAACAGCTGACAGAGGCACTGAGCAGGTCATAGCCTGATGCAGTTTTATGATTTCTTGTTAAGTGTAATGTGAAGCATTCTGTGTTTTAATAGGATGTATTCACACGTAAATTGTGAGGTAACAATCCCAGCTTCGTGAAAAATAGACAAAGTTGGCTTACCCACTACCTATTAACTGTACACCTGGGATGGGTTCATACTTTCTGTTGCACACTGTCTTTTTCCTCCCACAGTTTCTTTCATCTGAGTTGTCCCCACAGTCATTCTCTCCATTACATTCCAGTTTTTTTGCAATACAGCGACCTGCACCAGAGACACAGTGTCAGTAAGAAGATTCATTGTGTCTGAATGCAGAAAAGGGCAGTCTGACTTTTTCCCTAGTAAAGGTATGAACTTGTCATAGGAATTAACAGAGAGTCAGTGTGATGCCTGGATTATTCCAGTAAGAAATTATCATCTCAGTTCTTCTAGTTTTGCCTTACTTTGAAGTTGCAAAGGCTGAATTTAATGTTTAGAAAAAGGATATATGGGTAAATCTATTTTGAGGTTAATCAGGTACAATCACATTGAAGAAAACATGTAACACTCTGTTTCTAATAAAAATATTTAATACAAATATTTAATAAAAATGCTGTGAAATTATGTTCAAACAAACTGGATATGCTTGTACCCCCCCCCAAAAAAATTTTAAAAATTGGAAATATCATAGAATAATAGAATTGTCTGGGTTGAAAGAGACTTCCAAAGATCAGCTAGTCCAACCCTCCTGCAGTAAGCAGAGAAATCTGTAATTAGATCAGGTTGCCCAGAGCCTTGTCCAGCCTCACCTTCAATATCTCCAGGGATGGGGACTCAACTATTTCCATGGGCAACCCGTTCCAGTGTTCAGCCACCCTCATACTGAAGAACTTCTTCCTAACACCCAATTTAAATCTGCTCTTCTCTTATTTGAAATAATTTTGCCTTGCTCTGTTACTACAGGCCTTCATAAACAGTTCCTCTCCAGCCTTCTTGCAGGTACTGGAAGGTCTCTGTCAGGTACCTCCAGAGCCGCCTTTTCTCCAGGCTGAACAACCCCAGCTCCCTCAGCCTGTCCATGTAGCAGACTTGCTCCAGCCATCTGATCATTTTCATGACCCTCCTCTGGACCTGGTCCATCAGGTCCATGTCCTTCCAGTATTGAGGGCTCAGAGCCGGATGCAGTACTCCTGGTAAGGTCTTACCAGGGTGGAGCAGAATGGCAGAATCACATCACTTGTTCTACTGGTCATGCTGCTTCTGATGCCACCCAGGATCACAGAATCACAGAATTTTACATTTTGGAAGGGCCCTCAAAAGATCGCCTAAGTCCAAACCCCCCTGCTGGAGCAGGGTAAGCCTTCAGTACAGTCTCAAGATCTCCTACATGGGGCTCATACCCATGACCCCAGGAATTCAGAGTCCCATGCTCTACCAACTGAGCCAACTAGGTGCACCCCAGGTGACTGGCCTTCTGGTCTGCCAGTGCACACTGTCTACTCACATCCAGCTTTTCATCCACCACCTCCCTCAATTCCTTTTCCTCCTTTCTAGCACCTCCTCCCCCAGTCTGTATTGATAGCAAGGATTATTCTGACCCAGGTGCAGGACCCAGGACTTGGTCCTGTTGAACCTCATGAGGTTCACCTGACCATCCTCTCCAGCTGGTCCAGATGCTTCTGGATGACCTCCCATCTCTTATTAACAGCACCACTCAGCTTGCTGTCATCTGCAAACTTGCTGATGATACACTCAGTCCTGCTATCTGTATCATTGATAAAAATATTCAACAGTACATGTCCCAGTACAGACCCCTGAGGGAAACTGCTTGTCACTGCTCTCCATCTAGACTTCGAGCCATTGACCACTACCTTCTGTATTTAACCATCCAACCCGCTTCTTATCCACTGAACAGTCTACCCAGCAAATCCATAGCAGTCCATCTTGGTGAGTAGGGTTTCGAGGGAGACCATGTCAAAGGCCTTGCATGAGTCCAGATAGATGACATCCATAGGTCGTCCCTTGTCCACTGATGTAGTCACTTTGTCATAGAAACCACTAGATTTGTCAGGAAGAATTTTCCCTTAGTGAAGCCCTGCTGGCTGTCTTTGATCACCTCTCTGTCCCCCACATGCCTTTATCAGATCTTTTAGGAGAATCTATTCCATCGTCTTCCCAGGCACAGAGGTATTAGTGTATGTCTTCACGTGCCTGCCTACACACCAAGCTGGAGATTACCCTTGAATTACTTTTAGTTACAAAAGAAATTGTAGACATAAATTCTTAAGCAGACTTTTCACCCTGCTTCCTTTCCTTGGAATTTCTGCATAGAATATGCAGGACCTGGGTCACCTAGACCTTTTCTCTGTTGGTGTCTAATCTTTTAACTATTTAATAATGCAGTGGTTATGCATAATTACCACTTTCACATTGAAATTTCCCCTTGCAATCAAGTTCCACAATGTTGCAGAGCTTCATTGGGAAGCAGGGACGGGAATCCAGCAGCGGCTCAGTGCAGGCCTGACTTCCAAACTGGGATGGTTGCAGGAGTGTCCGGACACGAAACTGAAAGGCAGAAGAAATAAAATCAGGGTTGTCTGTGTGCTGTTTCTGTAGCTAGGTACCTCTGAGGCAGAGCTACATGCCTCAGTATGGCAGAAGCTTTATCAAAACCAGAGCCCTGATGGAAACAGTGTTATTTCTGTTCTTAAATCCTACCACACCTCTATCCCAGGTAACACAGGCAGGAAACTGAAATCCAAGAGCCTCAAAAGCCCTGACAGCAACACTTGACAGTTTGGGCTATGTCACTGGAGGAATCAAAAGTTAAGTCACGGTACCTTCCATTTAAAAGGTGCAGTAGGAAGTGGTGTGTGAACAGACTTATGGAGATTTTTCTTGTTCTTTATCATCTCTATTGAAAGAGACATACCCTAACAGTGGCATCAATCACCGTCCCAAACCAGACGGCTTTCATCCCATACATGACACCTCTTGTCTGAGTTGTCGTGGATGACTAAGAAGGGCAAAAAAGCTTTTTACTAAATGTTTCTTTTGTTGAAGATCTGGAGCTGACTGGCTGTAGTTTAGTTTCTCTGTCATTTCACCCAAAGTCTACCAGCAGTCAACAGATACAAGCTTAAGAGGAAAAAACATCATCCTGAGGCTATTGTCCTCATACATAAGGTGCATCTATCTGTTTTTTATGTAGCCTATAAAGTTAGGAGAAATTGTTTAACAGCAGCCTCGAACTGATTCTGACTATCAATGTGAGACACATTTGTAGCCAATGCTGGTTAGGATTTGCTGGTTAACTCTTTTTAAGAGATGACTTTTAAGAGATGATCCTACTGTTCATCTTCAGAACATACAGAATGCTATCAATGGGCTAAAGATTCAGTTTACTCTGATTAAACAAACATGGGAACTCTACGCCTTACTTTATAATTCATGTAGAAAATTCACCTTTAATTGTGGCAAAGGAACTTTGAAAGCAAGTTCTCATAAATGGATTTACACTACTAAATCACCCTTTCTATTTTGGTCTACTTTTTTTAGCTTGTTCTCTTAATGTTCCATTGTTACAATTCAGAGCCAATTTCCCTTGATGACGTAAACTGTCATTTCAAGATTAATTACCATGAAGCTGATTGTCTGAAACAAAGAAATCTCTTAAGCACAGTTTATTGCATTTAGTCCTTATAATACATTTTCTACCTACCTGTTTTTTAATGCATGGGTCACATTCTGACCAAGGGCCAAAGTTTCCTAGCCGACAGTTGATAGGACATGTCTGCTGGTTACAGGCACGAGATTCCTGCTTTGTGCACAGCTGGTCACAGAAGTTTTGGGTGTAGTACTCATCCATCCTTATTTGCCTAAAAAAGTGCAACAAGTTGTGCTAGGAAGGAACAATAGACAGAATGCAGATATTTTCTAACTGTGGGGAAAGGCCAATCAATAAAATTATTTGCATTCAATGAAAAAATTTTGAGGGATACTATGGAGTTGCAGAATGTTAATTAAAAGAAGAATCCAAACATGCCTTAAGATTACAGAGCTTTTTATTTTTTTTACTATTCAGGTCACTTCAACTGTTCCAGAGAATAGTTACAGAAAGAGCCAGGATGAAAAGGGGGAATTCTTACCAGGTTAGAGTATTCTCTTGACTTAAGTCTAAATTGGTGCTGCTGAACCTTATTTTAACAGTCATCATTACATTAATAATGAAGGAAGGCCTGTTCTTTAAGCTTGACACAGTGGAGCTCAGCCCTGCCATAGCATTGCTCTGCATGAGGCAGAGCTACCAGGGCATGGTACACTGGCCCCTTGTGCTCACAGGACTATTGTAGGGCCTGGCCGTCTCTCCTCACTACATGTGTTGGCAGGTACAGGCTTGTCTGGTGGCATTTCAGTGCTCTATATAAATAATTTTGTATTTTTAAAGTCTTACTATTAAAATATAATCTATTAATCTGGTAAACACTTGAATATGACGATTTTTCTTATTGTACTATGCAAAGTGGTCCTCCTCTCAAGAAGTGCTATTTACTCAAGGAATAAATAGAAACATAGAATTAGTGAGATAGTTGGGCCTTACCTGTGCCTTGTCTGTGTGCCATAATTGCAGGTTTGCGAACAGGCAGACCATGGCCCCCACGGGTAATGTTCACAGTAGCACCCCTGGCTGCACGCAATCACCAGGCTTAGCAGGACCAGGCAAATTAACATACTCTTGTATGTAGAAAGATACATCTCTAAAGCACACAGAAAGGCAACAAAAGCTCAGCTATCACTGACGTGCATGTATCATAGAATCATAGAATTATTAGGGATTGGAAGGGACCTCAAAAGATCTTCTAGTCCAATACCCCTGCCACAGCATCCTCAGAAAGACACCTCCTCTAATTGCTTGAGTCTATACATCTGCTCCTCAACACAAAGCTGTGAAGCAGTGTACCTAGAGAGGGGCAATAATGCATAATACATATTTTTCACTGATTTAGTTAATAATGAACCAGAAGTCACAATGGCTTTTTTACCCACTTATTTATTGGGAATACTAATCAAGACTGTGCATTATTTCTAAGAAGTTGCTTATAAATAATTTTGAAAGTGATGAATAAAGGTCTGCTATTGCTCTTCATAACTTAGAAGAATTATCTAAAAATATTTACTGTAAGAATGAAATAATGAGACAGCTCTTCCTATAACACATACAAAACAGAACCATAATACTAAGCTGCCCCATCTATCATCCTGTAACCAATTCATTTTCACATGCCTACAAGCCCCCTTGGCATGTGTTTTGCTGCAGTGAATTATTCCTTTTGCTTTTTGTGGTTCTCAGTTTTAACAGCAAACTATCACTATTTATAGCTGACGTGAATTTTCTGCCAACAGCAGAAGACAGAACAGCTAGACTCTCTCACTCCAGAGGTCAATCAAACTTTATTTAATGAGGCTGAAGGTCATAAGCAGTTTTGGGAAGTAATAATGCTTAGTAAACTTGAAAAACATTTCCCAGACAAACTGTTTAATCATTGAAAAAGGCAAACTATCTTTGCCTCTCATTGTGAGATTGAATCAACAATAAATTTGAAAGATCATTATGATTTTGTTTGGCCACAAAAAGACCAAAACCCAACAGGAAATTTTAAAAGCACAGTACTTCTTTTAAAATTTAAATTTTTAAATAATTCTTAAAGATTTGATTTTGAAAAATTTATAGACTTTCAGCTATATGTGCTATTACGGTTTTTATACCTTGCTGAGAAAAAAAATTGTGTTTATCCTTTGGTAAAAAAACTAAGTCTTCACACAGCTGTCATAATAATGAGAACTCAGAGCACTCTTTACACAATAATTAATCAATGAACAAGTCTTTCAGAGAGAGTTAAGTATTATCAAACATGAAAGGTAGTAAAATTGAAGATGGAGAAATCAGCAGTTTTGCCAATGAGCTACGAGAAGAATGGGTATTGCATCTTTTTCCTTACCTGATTTCCTGGCTTCTTGCACCAATTTTGCCAGCTTAAAGAAGAGATGAAGCCCTATGGAACAATTACTTTGTTCATTCCTTCACTGTTCTGGACATAGAAAAACAAAATTTATTGTCTGTGAGCAAAACTCCCATCAAACAATACAGTAGAAGCATATAAATAGTCATATAAATGTAAGAACACAAGAGAGTAATTAAATGTTTTGGAGGAAAAAACCCCATAGAAAACACTTTCCCGTATGTCTTCTACCCTGTGTGCATTGAGGCCAACAAGAAAGCTTCCTTATTAACTTACTGAAACAGTGTTAGCTGCAAAGTTGGTCAACTTTGCAGACTGGTGCGACCTTGGTGTGGTTTTGCTGCAGCCTCTGAAATGGAAGGTTGGAGGTTCTGTTTGATTTGGTTATCCATTAATGAAGGTAGATCTTGTTGGGTTGTAGAAACAGTCAGCACAAAACAGCCTCTCCACCAGCACCCCCAGAAAGACATGTTCTAGAGAACTGTAGACTAACAGCTCTCTGCATAAACGTAGCTGCCTAACATGATCATAAGGGAATACAGCCACCTTCACACAGGCCACAAAGGCTTACGGCACAGGTCACCTTGCGCAGCCTGATGGAGATGTACAACCTCTCTGTACTGCCCTCAGCGTGAAGGCAAGAGACTAAGAATCTAGTGAAATACCACGTGCTCAGAACTCATTAGTGCTTTCAGGAAACAAGAGACAGAGGCCAGGCCAGGGCAGAATACCTGTCTGCTGCTGGAGCCTCTCTTCGAAAATGGGGATCTCAGACCAAAAACCCACTACATCTTAGGTTATTTACAGTTCTTCATCTTTTGCCCTCTGGATCTCTGGCCACACTGGGACCCTGGGGTAGTGCATCAGCAGACAAGAGCTTCTGAGAGCTTTTACCTGGCAACACCAGCACTACTCCAAGACTTAAAGAGGTGCCAGGGAAGGAATGAAAGTGGAAGGCATGAGAATATCTAATGAGCTATAACAAGAGTAAGTGTAGNGTTCTCGGCGTCATGTAGTGATAGGACAAGGGGCAATGGTTGTAAGCTGGAACATAGGAGGTTCCACATCAACCTGAGAAGGAACTTCTTCACAGTGAGGGTGACGGAGCACTGGAACAGGCTGCCCAGGGGGGTTGTGGAGTCTCCCTCACTGGAGATATTCAAGACCCGACTGGACGGGTTCCTGTGTGACTTGGTGTAGGTGATCCTGCTGTTGCAGGTGGATTGGACAAGATGATCTTCCGATTGGACTAGGTCCCTTCCGATCAGTAATGATTCTATGATTCTGTGATTCTATGAATACACCCATGTAGGATACAAACAACAGCAAGCACAACCAATAAAGTTGTTTACCCCAAAACCCCCCTCAAATTCTGCAACAGAACGCAACATTTCTTAAAAATCTGTCATGTTTCCCACACGGAGGGCAATGCTGCATTGAAATATTTCGCTTCAGCAAAATATGTTGAGAGGTCAGTGTCCTCAAAACATATTTCCCAATTTGTTTGGACCAAAGACTTGTCTTTCAAAAACAGCTCAGAACTTCCTGCATTACTTCATTTTCCAGTTGTTTTTTCAGTTTGTTTTAATTCTGGGCTTGCACAAGGGAGTGTTGATACACAACTGGAGGAATCAACTAACAAACTATGTTATCCTAGATCCTTATCATATTTCGTAAACTTGTCATAAGAAATCAAAACAGCCGTCACTGTAGCTCCATAACTGCTGCTGGGTAAGTTTTGCAAGGTTATGTGAAAAATAATGAGTCTTACCTTTCAGAGAGCACCTCAGCGCTTTCAGCCCACTGATGGCAGCCCTTCCAATCTCAGTGGGACCCCAAATATGAGATGCCTGGTTTTTCCCATGCCAAAGAAAGAAACCACAGCTGTGAGTTGCAAGTCAGTATTTATTGTGGTGTAATGCAGATGTCTAAACACGTCCAGCTGAGAAACTACTTCTACATATTTTCTTAACATGAAAACATGGAGTTATGGAAAGCATTTATAAATTTCCCACTTTTAACAAGAAAAAGGCACTCACGTTGTCTACAAGAAAACTTANAACACAGTACTCAAGATGAGGCCTCACCAGGGCAGAGTAGAGGGGGAGAAGAACTTCCCTAGATCTGCTGGACACACTCCTCTTAATACAACCCAGGATCCCATTGGCCCTCCTGGCCACCAGGGCACATTGCTGTGCCATGGTTAACCTGTTGTCCACCAGGACCCCCAGGTCCCTCTCCACAGGACTGCTTTCCATGCCACAGATATTTCCCCAAGATTTACCAGGGCAACCGTTCCTTATCTGCAGTGGGTGAGCCAGGGTGCTCATCACCTGCCTACCGGCTTTGGAATCTTCCAGGGAACCAACTCTGGAAAGCTGACCTAAGTCATGGAAAGTATATGGGGAATACAGGTTGCAGCTGCGGGAGCCATCTGCTGTACTGGGCTTCCTTGCATCTGGAGGGAAGGTCTGGTAAAGTGCGTACATGTGGAAAACACTAGAAATTGAAATTTCCCTTTACAGGTTTCATAGGCAAATTTAAATTTGCATCCAACCACTTTGCTGGTAGGTCTTAACTTCCTGAAAGACATAATATGGTATTGAAAGTGCTGAAGTTAGGAAGACATGATTTGGCCTTACAGCAACAAGGATAGAAATAACTTCAAAAGGAGCAATGCGAATCAGTAAGAATCCCTGACAAACAAGATATTTACCTTCAAAAAAGTTTGATAATCCTCAGTGAAAGCATCTCGTAATCATCTTGTTTGATTAAACCAAAAGCCAACCCACAGGGCAGAAGTTAAGGGAGCTGGGTACACCCCTAATCACTGGTCCTGTCCCAGTGCTTCCGTTCCTTGATCAGACCCATTGCCTCTGTGCAACGAGATGATCAACTGACTCCACTGTTTTCTCCAGGCCTTTCAAAGCCCTTGGACAATTTCCCTTTCTCAGCAAAAACTAAACAATCACAGCCAACCTTGTTCTTTACTGGCCTGAATTTAGTGGTCATTTTAGTGCACCAAGCATCTGCATGGTGGTGCTTTAATCCTCCCTTTCCTGCAGTAGAACCTCATCCATCTTTTGGAATGAACCTAAGCCAACACTGTTGTGCTGTGCTTACGTGTTTGACAGTGCTTTAATTTAAAAGGTGTGTATACATTTTATATGCTTATAGATACCATACATGGTTTTAAAAGTTATCAGACCTGGATACATACATTGTACCAACTTCTTTTTTGTTCCTTCACTTGCCTGTGTGAACACAAACCCCAGTGTACACTTGGGCAATCCAAAGGCCTTAGAGGGGTCATGTTGAAGAAGATTGACACAATGAGGATTCGCCAACGTGATTCCAGTGTGCAAGTCTTTGCCCATAAGCTGACGCTCAGAATAAGTCTTACACCAAGGCTGGTGGTGGATGAAGAAGACCTTTTTTTATGGCCTAATTTTTCAGGGGCAACATGGTTATGAGGCTTCTTCTGCACTAGGGACCTGTGACACTTGGCGGTATACAGCTATTTTGCAGGCAAAAATAGATTCACGTCTGTGGGATATATTTTCTCTGAGGTATTTCTCAAGTCAGTAAAGAGGCAAGGGTTGATGCTAGTCATTCATTGAAAAACTTTTCGCTAGTGCTTTATCCCTAGCCTGGACCATAAATGGAAAAGCAGCAATGCAGCCCAGCATGAGAGGAACCATCTCACTGTGAACTGTAACACTTGCTGCTGGAACAATCTCCAGGGACAGGCTGTGGAGCAGAAATATTCTCCATGCTTCTGCAGGGGTGTGCCAGAGTGGGGTGAGGGATGCGTGTCTTCCTTGGTGTCCAGTTTTCTGTCTGATACAGAATGAGAAAAGAAAGAAGAGCTGCATATCTACTCCCATTTAGGAAATGTTATGCAGGGTGTAAGCTGTAAGCACGGTCGTGAGAAAAACGTAGGAAGCAGAAGGGATTTTCTCTCCTTCTGTGCACTTTCTTCACACTGTAAAGGCCATGTACTATGAGAAAGTCCCATCCTGCAAGTACTGATACAAGCAAATGACTTCATATCCCAAAAAGGCTCTTTGAGGGACTTAAATTAAAAGCAATTATGATACAGAATTTCATAATCAGCGACACTCCTGCACCTTTACTGAGAGAAACTTCACCACTAGGGAGCACCAACAGATGAAGTTTTTAAGAGCTTTTCCATATTTAAATCAAACCACAAATATAAAATAGAGAATGCATTTATCACTGACAAAACAAATACTTCCAAACGTGATTTTTAACAACTGCCCACTGAGAAACTAGATGAATCAGGAATAATGTGGCAAAACATTAATGTAATCGCTTGGCAAGATCTCAAAAATGATAAGATAAAGAAGATGATAAAGAGCTCTTCTGACTCATCTCTACAACTCATGGATATTTTGTCTGGAGTTTCTGTGTGATGGCTAACTTTATCATAATAATAAAGCCATCTAACACCAGGCACTGAAGGACTTTTTCTTCACCAGATATGAACCTTCTAGGTCAACTATGAAACATTACAATGCTAAGAGAAGAAACATCTTGTTTTTTTCTATGGCAAATTTTTGTGTGGCACTGACTTAGAGGTAGGCAGAGAAGATTCAGAACTGTAGCTCAAATCTCAGACTACATAGCAGAACTGACTGACTCAAGACCTCAGAGTCACAGACTCATCAAGGCTGGAAAAAACTTCATCAAGTCCAGCCTATGACCCGATATCACCACAACCACCTAGACCATGGCACTAAGTGCTACATCCAATCTTTTCTTAAACGCCTCCAGAGATGGGGATTCCAACATTGCAATGTCTGATCACTCTTTCCATGAGGAAATGCTTCCTAACATCCAACCTAAACCTCCCCTGGCACTGCTTCAGGCCCTGCTCTCTCATCCTGTCACTAGTTGCCTGAATGAAGAGCCCGACTTTTCACTTGTCTGCAACTTCCCTTCAGGTTACTATAGAGAATGATAATGTTTCCCCACGAATCTCCTCTTCTCCAGGCTAAACAACCACAGCTTTTTCAGCCTCTCCTTATCAGACTTTCCCTCTAGTCCCTTCCCCACCCTCGCTGGTCTCCTCTCGACCTGCTGTAGTACCTCAACATCTTTCTTGAAGTGAGGGACCCTGAACTGCCTTCAGTATTCAAGGGGAGGCCTTATCAACACAGGGGGAGAATTATGTTCAATCCCTAATGATTCTATGATTCTAGGACAAGGGGAAATAGTTATAAACTTGAAGAGGGGAGATTTAGGTTGGACATTAAGAAAAAATTCTTTCCTGTGAATGTTATGAGATGCTGGAATAGGCTGCCCAAGAAAGTTGTGGCTGCTCCATCTGTAGAAGTGTTCAAGACCAGGCTGGATGGGGCCCTGAGTAACTTAATCTAGTGAAGGTGTGTCTACTTAGGCAGGGGAGTTAGAACTAGATGATCTTTAAGGTTCCTTCCAACTGTAGCCATTCTGTGATTCTCTGATTCACTGACTCAGAAGCCATCCAAGCTGCAGCTCTCTCTAAATTTCATTTTGCCCAATAATCAGAATATGCACTCATGCCAATGTCATCCATTTGGAAGACAGCCCTGACATATCTCACACCATTTCACACAAAACGGAGGAGGTTTGACTGGAACTTAGTTTATAACCAGGGCTCATAAGGCCTCTCCTTTGAGACAGGAGCCATGACTGCAAGGAAATTCTCCAGACAAAGATGAACATGCCACAGCTGTCAAAAAGTACAAGATGCAAAGCCCTACAAGTCTGATGCAGTGGAGGATGACACACTGAGCATTCTTACAAACCCTCTTTTGGTTTTTATACGGGAAGTTAACTGCATTCATCTAGCCTGCCATAGTAGCCCATTTTGAGTTTGATGATGGTTTACTCCTTCCACAATCGCATCTGATTTCATATCTTGTTCTTCTTAATGGTCATATCACTGTAATGAACGTACTGTAGACATCAGGAGAAGGCGTAACTGAAGGCATTAACAAAGCTCCTGTTCAATTGTACATTACAATGACATTTAAGGCGACACTTCTGACCACGTGCAGAGGGACAGCTTCTGCTACTGGTCTGCCGGTACACCAATTCCCATCTGTGTGTTGAGGGAAATGGTGTTGGGAACAGAAGTGAGGCAGCTGAGAGGAAATTGAACCCAGAAAAGGAGGTACATACCTGAGTGATGCTTGACACTGCCTGCAAAGCTGCACAGGAGATACCAAGCAGAGGGTGAAGGTCTTGCATAAGCTGTACAGTGCAATACCAAAATAATGCCCAGTGCAGGTAGGAGATGCTTCCCCTTTAGAATCAGAACAATCACATCACAGAGACACAGTTTCTTATGCGTCTTTATAATTAAGCCGCCGATGTAAAGGATGGCTCTCCAAAATGCCACACACTCACTGGAATAGCTGAAATGTGATGGGGAGGTAGGGATGCATGGAAAGGGCCCCATACTGTAATGTGTCCCACAGTCTCTGCTGCCATGCTGCCTTGCTTTGACCACCGGTCTTTCTGAGCAGATCTAAAACTAAAACCATGCCTCTTGTCAGCTGAGATGCACATGCTCAACAGCAAGGCTCACAAAAACCTTCTGTCTGGAAACACTTTCCCCAAACTAGCTGGTATATACACAACCAAGGCATTTTGCCTTTTAACTGCAGGGAAATTCTGACAACTAAAGAGCTAAGACCAGGCCCAGCTTTGCACAGAACCCATATTTATCTGTTAGGACTGCCTGGTCTGCCAGGTCCCAGAGCCAGCAGACCCAGATTCAGCAAAACAGTGATCAAACTGCAAGGTTAGCCTGCTAGCTTACCTCTGCTTATCTGGGCTCGTGTCCTGAAATCCATGTGTCCTGCTGGTAGAGAAGCTACTGACATCTGGTAACAGCCTTCTCCAAAGGAAACATTAACTGGTTCCTGTCTTTCCAAGAACATAGACTACTTTCCTGCAACCATCCTCTTGGGAAAGAGAGAGTTGAGCTCAGCCAAAGCTTTAGGCTTGCCTAAGCCATCCGTGCCCGAGTCCTGAGAGCAGCACATACAGCAGTAAACTGGCCCTGGAAACATTAGCTGCAGCAAGACCTGCATTTCCACAAATGGGAGAATACGAGGCAGCCCTGAACTGGTTCTAATGAACTCAGTCACAATAATTCAGCTCATCTATTTTTTTATTCATACTGGTGTAAGTGATAGGTGTTGAACTCCAGTGTGAATGCAGAAACTGACAGGTGCACAAGGTGATCCAGAGGTGTCCCACTATCTATCTGAGATAGCTTTTAAAACCAAGCTTTCAGTAATAAAACCTTCTTTAGACTTAATGAATTTAATCATCATCCCAGTAGGCCAACATTCACTTTATAAAAATAAACCCAGAGGAGAAAGAGTGAACTCAGGTAGGTTTCAGCCAGCTAATCCATCCCTGCTGGAGACAAAAGTTCATTTATGGTGCACCTGTTCTGCAGATAAGCAGGCTACTTCAGGCGCTTTTGTAATTATGCGTGTGCCCTCCTCTGGAAGCAATGGCTATTTTCATACCACAGCCCAATAAAGGAAATGTGAGAGGCATCTGTGCTTTGTTTATAGCTCCATTAGCCTTTCTTGAACTGTAAATTACTTGGCATAGGCTGAGACAAAAGGGAAAGACATGGCTGGATTCCAAATGGAAAGTTTGAAGTCCACAGCTAATTCAAGTCTTTCAGATTTTAGTGCCTCTAGTTATAGTCCTTTTAATAGTTACTCCATAATTATAAAACTCATTAGTGGAAATCAACATGTTTAGTACATCTTCAATTGCAAAACGGACTATAAAAAAGGTTTTACATGTAAGTGCTTTGTAACATTTCAACTATGACCAGTTTCCATGGTAGTCATCACTCATGTCTCCTTACTCTTCATCAGCCATTGAATAGAAAACAGAACAGACAAATGGGTTTGAAATCTGCCTGGTCGACTGGAAATTTTCAGAGAGGAGTTGTGAAAACAGCCCCCTTGATTTAACCACAATGACAACACTAGAGAAGCAAAAAAGCACAGCCTGTGAGGGCCAGCAGCAGGATGCACAGTGCGTTAATGGCATGTGGAGCATTATCAGTAGCACAGTTGTGAGTAATTGCATTAATTGCCTTTAATTACACTCTGTGACCTGAAACAGACTGCTTCCAAGAATCACGACACACTACCAGCCATGAGAGAAAATAACATGTATACGATTAGATCTTGCTAATCAGAGCCCCAGCTGGAATAACAGAACACGTGCATGTGTATTTCTGTGATTCTTTTACAGGTCACCCAGAATAGAAGTAGAGAAGCAAGGAGCAGGTTCATGTTTACATCGTATATACTTCGTATTCTCAGAAAAAGGGCAAATCTGGAAACGGTGTCTTGTTTTCCTTTCCCTGGAACTAAACACTACTTCTATCTTCTACAGAAGGGCAGGTTACACCACAGTTCTTGCTGAATTATAACATCATTGTCACAGGCATGACAGAGTTATAAACTACCACAGCTTTCATCAGCTATGTCATCTTTGTGGTTACAGTCCTGCAAACATAAATAAATTTTGCTATCTATGTATGTGCAACTCAAGGGAAACCTGGGCTGCAGTAATTGTGAGATGGTGGAGGAGGGTGCCCAGCAACTCTGCTACTCCGGACTTCAGGAGAGAGGACTTGGCTTTCTCAGGAACCTACTCAGTAGAGTATATTGAGACAGAATCCTGGAGGGATTGGGTGTCCAAGAAAGCTGGTTAGCATTCAAAGATCATCTCCTTCAAACTCACAATCACTTATTCTCTATGTCAGGCAAAAATGAAAGGAGGACTGTTTGGATGAGCAAGTAACTCCTGCACAAACATAAGAAGACATAAGAAAGAAACCCCCAGAAGGTGAAAGCAAGGACAGGTACCTGGTAGGAATATAGAGGAATTGTCATGCAGTAAGGGATCCAGTTATGGTAGACAAAGCCCACATAGAGTTAAATCTGTCCAGGGACATGAAAAGCAACAAGAAAAATTTCTGTACATATACTGATGAGAAAGGCAAGGAAAGATGTAGGCCCTTTCCATAAGAAAGCAGGTGATTTTGTAAGCTGAGACATGGAGAAGGTTGAGGTACTTGTTGATTTTTTTACCTCAGTCTTCACCAGAAAGGTCTCAAACCATGCCACCCAAGCCACAGAAGTCAAAGACTGGGACTGAGAGAAGGATGCACTACCTGTGGTAGGGAAGATTAGGTTGAAAACTATATGAAAAATCTGAAGGTTCACAAGTCCACAGACCCCGATGGGACATATCCATAGGTCCTGAGGGAACTGGTGGATGAAGTTGCTAGGCCATTATCCTCCTTATTTTTGAAATAATTGCAGTCTGGTGAAGTTCCCACTTGCTGGAAAAGGGGAGATATAACCCCATTTTTAAAAAGGGAAAAATGTTGACCTGGCGAACTACAGGCCAGTCAGTCTTATCTCAGCGCCTGGCAAGATCATGGAGCACATCCTCCTGGAAACTATTCTGTGGCACATGGAAAACAAGGAGGTGATTGGTGACAGCCAATATGGCTTTACTAAGGGCAGATCATGCGTGACAAATTTGGTGGCCTTCTGTGACAGGGTTACAACACTGTTGGATAAAGATAGAGCAACTGATGTAATCTACCTAGCTTTCTGCAAGGTATTTGACACTGTCCCACAAGACATCCCTGTCTCTAAAATAGACAGACATGGATTTGATAATTGTTTGCTGGATAAGGAATTTGCTGGATGGTCTTACATAATCAGTTGTGGTCAATGGCTTGACGTTCCAGTGGAGATCAGTTATGAGTGATGTTCCTCACGAGTCTGGTTTGGGTCCAGTATTATTTAACACCTTTGACAGCGACATAGACAGTGGCACTGCATGCACCCTCAGCAAGTTTGCAAACTGTGTGGTGCGGTGGACAAGCCGGAGGGAAGGGAGACCATCCAAAGGGACCTGAACAGGCTTGAGAACCGGGCTTGTGCAAACTGTCATCATGCAGTTCTGTCTAACATTGGACAGAATTTACTGGTGAAATCTAGAAGTCAGTGGAGAGGCTGCAGGTCCTCTCCACCCATGCATTGCAATGGATCTGAACTGACGATCCAGCAACCAAGCAGTAACGCAAGGAATTATGGTTGTAGATTTTTCTATGACTCCATGGAAGGCACATAGGCTCTTGATGTGTCTCTGCTGAGGAAGCTGAGATGACTGTTTCTGTCGCTCCCTGTGTCCTGTAGTGGGATGCAGTTGGTGTTGCCATGCAATCTTTACATTGTTCACCTACAATTATGGGAGCTGCGCTTTTGTTCATGACTCAGAATGTTTTATTCATGATCCATTGATGGTAAGACAAAGCACAGGGGACGCTGATGATACTGAAACTCCTTTGCATGCTAATGGCTAGATATTAATTTATGCGGCTCAGGTTTTCATGCTTTGTACTGACAGTTCTGTGTCTGAAGGAGAGTTGCGTGCCAAGTGCTGCATGTGCACGAACCTACATGTGACATGCCTGCAAAGCACAGCTGGTTGTACAAAGTTAATATGCATGCCTCTGTATCCAAGGATAATTGCATGCATGACTCCTTGAACACCTGTATGTACATGAGAGAAAAATCATATGCCTTTTATGGCTTAAGTAGTCGTTCTGCCAGACACTCTTCTTCCTACCTTTCACAGTGAGTTTCTTCAGAGTATGTGGTGAGACCCTCAGGCTGACCCATCTCCCAGCTCAGCTGCATCTGACAGTCTTAGTCTTCAGAGCTGTACTATACTTCCTTGCATATCTAGGAAAATAAAGGAGATCTCCATTATGCCTACGTGATTTACTCATGTTAAGCCCTCTGTAGCAGACACAGGTCACTTGACTTTGAAGACGGAAAACCGACTGCTTCCTTGCTTCCTCCTGTAGATATCTGTGCAGTCACAGGATATCCCTTTCCCTGCTCCAGGTGCCAGTAGGTCCTCAGTGAAACAATTTCTGAGTTTAGGATCTTCAGCTTTACCTGTATAAACACCATTTACAAGTAACTGAGGTCTTGGTTTTACAATAGGCTTTAAAACTAACAAAACTGCTCTGGAACCAGTTTCTGGCTCCTTCAACTGTCCTTGAAAATCCCTGCCCAAGGTCTTCTGTTCTCATTGAAATAACTAAATTAATGACAATCAAGATAAGGCAACAGAAGAAAGTGTAGTCCAGACAACCAAACAATAATCAGTCCCATTCCTTCTTTTCTGTGGATTATGTTGAGTCACTTATCTTTCTTGCCCTTTTTCTTCTATATTTTTAGGCTCAGAGGTTTACTCACCTATTTGAAAAGATACTTGTCCACCTTTAAATCCACTACACAATCTTCTAGGTTATTAATTTTCTTTGATAATGATATTGCTGACAGCCAGCTCTGCTTCTCATCATGTAACTGCACAGCTGAGTGTAGCCTGGACTCCTGTCTCTACTCCCTGTCAGCTGCATGAACTCATGCTGGAGAGAGAAGACTGCAGAAATGAGGAATGTACGAGAAGGGTTTCTGTTGTGGTTTTGTGAGCAACAACGATGCAAAGAGGCTGCTGATGAAATGAACCTGATAAAGATGCAAGCCCACATTGTCCTATGGGATTTAATTGAAGAGAAAAGAGGTCTTATGACTAATGCACCACACTTGAGTTCCTGGTGCATCAACAGTGCTAACTATAGGCTTTTTGAGGCTCGCTTTCCCACCCACACTAAATCCTATTCCCAGTGCTTGGGCACAGACACACTTGGCTCCCGACTTCACAGCCCCAGTGTGGCACTCATTTTTACTTCTTCAGTTTACAATGCAGCAATGACCTGCTGCCACTGTTCCCCACTGATCTAATTTTCTCCATGCATGCACGCGTACATCCATCCTCTGTTCAAAGAGGCTTAGGACAATTCTAGGCTGCCCTTGTTATGGTTACTCCTCCACAGGCTGCCCCAATGGCTGCTGCCATTGTATTCCTCTCTACTGAGCATCATGAACTGCTCCGTAGAGCATATGAGCTTTCTGGTGACTACGAAAGCAATGTTCCAATACTGCAGTTTTGGCTATGCAATTTCACATAGTCAATGTTTGGATTCAGTCAGTGAAAGAACCTGGGATGAGCTGAACACAATATGCTGCACCACCAGCATTTTGCAGTTATCAGACCCGTGGTACATTACAGGAACACTTGCTTAACCTCACCTTTGCTCTGCAATAACCATAATAACGAGAAATTTTCAGCACAGCTAATAATGGTGGGCAGTGTGAAGAGCTCTGACTTCACCATTGCAGAAGCTTAGCCAAGAAAACCTGTAGAAACAAATTAAACAAAATCTATATGATTATATAGATTTTGTTTAAATAAATTATATTTTTTTCTGCTATTCACCCCAGCCAAGAAGATAATGCAAAATACCTTTTAATTCATTGAAGGGAATTTAATTAATTAATGTCTAGCTGACTTTGTATCATTAATTCTTCTCTGCAGAGGGAAGAAAATATCTGTGATTTTTTTTAAGCTACATAGAAACAGCATGCTACAATTACAACTCCACAGCCCAGTTCCATCTCTAGGCATAAACAGACTATTCATTCAAAGAAAAATTCCAAAGCTAAAAACAAGGTCATAAGCAAAGCATTGGGAAGAACAGTAAAGGTCCCTGAATTCTGAAATTCTTTTGTATTAAATAAATAAAGTGAAGTGAGAAGCTTCTTGTATATGCAATGTCAAGAGAGAATCAATGAGTGTAACAGAAGCAGAGTACACAGAGGAGGGATTAATACAGTGACTGGGTGTGGGGTCTGAAAAACCAGGTAATAGAAAAGAACTATGCTGCCACTTGTCACACTGTGTTCTGTATGACCAATGAAGGATTGTTAATTATTTTTGAACAAAATATCCAAATTAAAAAATTTGGGGTTTGGTATCATCATATTGACTTGTCTTCATTTTTCTTACAAATGAGCAAGGTGAGATTCAGCTTCACTGAAAGGAATTTGCTTTTATTGTTTTGATGATTGTAAATGCCTTATGGGCGAACTAGAACAGTTGAGAAAAAGGACAATCCATTGCAAAAAAAAAAAATAAATTACCCAGAGTTCACGCCATTTTATTAGATCCACCTGGTACCGCACAGCAGCTGTGCTGCTCCTTTCTAGAATCCTTATAAGATGACTAAAACAAAAGACATTATCATCCAGAGGCAGACTTTATGTTTACTATATTAAATAAAGGAAAATATTAACAAAACTATACATGGTAGATTTGGAGGACACATTCAAATGAAGGTGAAGCTAGGGAACAGCACTGTACAAGACAGAGCTTGTGATGTATGTTCTCCCAAGAAAATCATGAATTATTTAGTACTAATATTGCCTCATGCTTATTATAGCCAGACTTACAGTTTCATGCCTAACACAAGGTAAGAACACTGAAGAGGTGCTATTAAAATAGTGATACATCTCTTAAAATGTATCTTGAATTCTAATTGCACTATTGACTTGAGAATTTACAAACATGAGAAACAACTGATACTGTTCAAGGTCTCAGAGATAACCATGAAATTCAGTTATGAAAAATACCTCATAGCAGAACCCTGTTATCTGCACTTTAGTGAGAGATTTGCAGCTACAACTTTACTCCTTGTAAGATGGATCAAACACTGCCATTGAATGCCTTGTTATTCAGCATTAAGTCCAGGGTTAATATACGCTGAGCCTGTATGGATCAGTGGTGCGTAAGAATTGTTGGGTTCTGCAATTCCTGATAACATAACTTTAGGTTAGAGCACTGCTGAATCAGGCAGCAGAGATGTACAGAACGAGTCATGCCACCGTTGTAATAACTAATACACTGATCACTTGCAGAACAACAGCCATGGACTTCAGGACAAAACAAGCACATCTTGCACTATATGTGTTTGACTCTTAGTGTAGGGTCTTACGGGTTGCTAAGCCACAGTAAAGCACCCAGCTTGATTGAAGGCTTGAATTGTTCAAAGTACCACACAAACACGTTTGAATGTTTGGTTGGTGGCACTGAGGTAAATACTCCCCATGGCCCCACAGCTGACCACACTGCACATTCATTGTTTGTTTTCCAACAGCCTGTTTTCACCTGATCGTTTCCCTGAGCAATACTGTGAAGGGAATTATCCCAGACTGATGCAACCCAGATCCCCTAAATCCTTTTACACTTCAGTGTATCATAAGAATATATTTGGGCAGGGAGTGTTTGGTGAAGATGGGGACCCTGTCCCAAAACTGGATGTTTTCCTGTCCTACTTCATGCCAAAAAAAGTCTATGCTAGAATTTTGAATTTGATAACAGAAGAACCAATAGAGGTGTCTGGGGAATAGCTTTAGCTCACAATCAGCCATAGCAAAATATCTGTAAAACCCTGAATACCAGCACAAAATTCTCAGCATGGGACATGCCACTCAGCCTAAGTGGCTGTATTTTAAACCCCTGATGATTTCCAGAGGACTGGACTCAGTGTGGTTAAGTGTATATGAGACATAAACATAGATGAGTGCCAGGAAGTAAGCTGTAAACATGCTGCTTTAATAACTGTAGTGGGACCACATCAATTTATAGCAACCAAGGACTGGGAGTCCTTACAGGCTGAGATACATGCAAGCCCCAGGCCTGGTCTGGAGAAACTTATTTCAGAGTCAATGTTCTCTCCTGAATTTGTTGAAAATTCTTCTTTCTTTCATCAGTACACAAACACACAGAACTGCACAGTTCACCACCTTCAAAGCAGCAGGTTTAGCATAGCTTGAAGTGTTTAAAGAAAACATTCTATTTGTCATTTTGACATGGCTGCAACATGGAGGCATCTGGATGCCTGGGCATCTGGATGTTAGTTACTTGGGTTTTCACTGCTATTTCATCTTTCCTCTATGGTACAGGACTCAATGGCACCAAGGGGTCTTTTGTATCGCCTACACTGGGTTTGAAAATTGTTTGTTTTGTTTTGGAAGCTGAAGTGAGGTTTTGGTGGTGTGATTGGGGGTGTGGTTGAGCTAGAGTTGGCTTTCAAGATGACCTAGTGGGATGGCAAGCATTTTTCAGGTGTAAGCTGAAGGGTTTGTATTACAGCTACCTCTTGGTATACTAAGTGTACCTACTGGTACACTTACCTTGTTATGACTTACCTCCTTTTCAGCAGGTGGGTGTATTGGTTATAGGGAAAAAATCTTGCAAGGAAGGTAATAGGTGCTATGTACGTGCCCCAGGTCCACCTTAAGGGGGGTAGTATTGTCCCACTTTACTACTAAATCCACCTTTTGGGCACACTGATGACTCATGTTAAGTTTGCTATCCACTAACAACCCCTAGTCTCTCTCTACCTGAGATCTCTCTAAGAACTCCATTCCCAGCCTATAGTTCTGCTTGGGATTGTTATAACCAAAATGCAGAACCCGACACTTACACACTTGTTAAAACTCATCCTACTGGAGTCTGCCCATCACTCCAGTCTGTCCAGGTCCCTCTGCATGGCCCTTCTACCTTACAACAGATCAACACGAGCTCCAAGCTTGGTGACATCTGCAAATTTGGTCATGATAGACTCCATCCCATCATCAATATCATCAATGAAGATGTTGAACAGGACCAGACCCAAAATCCTTTTGGTTGAAAGAGACCTTTAACATCATCAAGTCTAACCATTAATCCAGCACTGCCACGGCACAACTGAATAATATCCTTCAATTAATACACAAGACATTTAGGCCTTAGAGTTTATTGGATTAATTTATTATGAGCTGGAATTATACCTGAGGTTGGAAGGGACCTCAAAGATCATTTAGTTCCAAACCTGCTGCCATGGGCAGGGAAACCTCTGACTAAACCAGGTTGCCCAGGGCTTCAACCAGCTTGGCCTTGAACACTTCCAGGAAGGAGGCATCCACAATTTATTTGGGCAACTTGTTCCTGTGCCTCACCACCCTAGAGTAGATTCCACCCTCAGAGGAATTTCTGCCTAAGATCTAATCTAAATCTACTCTTTTTTAAGCTTGAAACCATTTGCCATTGTCCCGTGTAGTACTGGAGTTCCTCATCAAAAGTCCCTCTCTAGCTTTCCTGTAAGCCTCATTCAAGTACTGGAAGGCTGCTATAAGATTTTCCAGAGCCTTCTCTTCTCTAGGTGGAACAGCCCTAACTCCCTCAGCCTGTCCTAACGTGCTGCATTCCTTGAATCATCTCTGTAGCCCTTCTCTGGACTCATTCCAACTTTTCCATGTCCCTTTTATACTGGAGACTCCAGAATTAGACACAGAACTCCAGGTGAGTTCTCACAAATCAGAGCAGAGGGGAAGAATGACCTTGTTTTCCATGTGCATCAGCATACAGCATAGTTTCCAGGAGGATTTACTCCATGATCTTGCTGAGACTGACTGTCCTGTAGTTCCCCAGGTCATCTTTCTTTCCCATTTTAAAAATGGAGGTTATGTTTCCTGTTTTCCAGTCAGCGGGAAGATGACATAATGTCTCAAATGTGATGGACAATTGCCTAGCAGCTTCATTCAACAGTTCCTTCAGAAGCTATGGAAATATCCTATGGATTCAGGTGGTGCTTTCTTCTCTCAGTACAAGGCTTGGACTTCTGTGTCTTGGGAGGCATGGTTTGAGATCTTTCCATTAAAAACTGAGGCAAATAAATGCCCTGGGATACCCTATTGTGTCGTCTAGAAGAAAGTCCATGAGGTATGCTCTGGACTTTCTGTGAGTTTAATTAAATGGTTTTGGTTTTATCAAATTTGGCTACAATTTATCCTGAAGATGGGCAAAGTGGATATTTAATGCAGGAAATAGGATGAGCAAAAGCAACCCCACACTTCAGGAAGCCATGTAAGAGGAGGCTGTTTCACAGAATCATAGAACTGTCAGAGTTAGAAGGAATCTAGTCCAGCCCCCATCAGCCAAAGTAGGGCTGCCCAAAGCACATTGCACAGGGCTGCATGTAGGAAGGTTTGAATATCTCTAGAGAAGGAAATTTTACAACTTCCTTGGGCAGCCTGTTCCAGCGCTTTTTCTCCGGAACTGTAAAGAAGTTTTTCTTAACATCTAACTGAAATGTGCTGTGTTCCAACTTGTGCCCATTTCCCTTTGTCCTGTCTCTGGGCACAACTGGAAATAGTCTGATGATGGGAGTAAAGATGGCTTCTGCTGTTCTCAAATATTTGACATCCTTCCCCTCATTTCATCTAAATAAAACCTGAGTTGGAGGGCAGAAGGGCTCTGCAGCGGGACCTCGACCGCCTGGACAGTTGGGCAGAGTCCAACGGGATGGCATTCAATAAGTCCAAGTGCTGGGTGCTGCACTTTGGCCACAACAATCCCATGCAGAGCTACAGGCTGGGGTCGGAGTGGCTGGAGAGCAGCCAAACACAAAGGGATCTGGGGGTGCTGATCGATACCTGCCTGAACATGAGCCAGCAGTGTGCCCAGGTGGCCAAGAGGGCCAATGGCATCCTGGCCTGCATCAGGAATGGTGTGGCCAGCAGGAGCAGGGAGGTCATTCTGCCCCTGTACTCTGCACTGGTTAGGCTGCACCTTGAGTACTGTGTCCAGTTCTGGGCCCCTCAATTTAGGAAGGACATTGAGGTGCTTGAGCGTGTCCAGAGAAGGGCAACGAGGCTGGTGAGGGGCCTTGAGCACAAGCCCTATGAGGAGAGGCTGAGGGAGCTGGGATTGTTTAGCCTTGAGAAGAGGAGGCTCAGGGGAGACCTTATTGCTGTCTACAACTACCTGAGGGGTGGTTGTGGCCAGGAGGAGGTTGCTCTCTTCTCTCAGGCAGCCAGCACCAGAACAAGAGGACACAGCCTCAAGCTGCGCCAGGGGAAATTTAGGCTTGAGGTGAGGAGAAAGTTCTTCACTGAGAGAGTCATTGGCCACTGGAATGGCCTGCCCAGGGAGGTGGTGGAGTCGCCAACTCTGGAGCTGTTCAAGGCAGGATTGGACGTGGCACTTGGTGCCATGGTCTAGCCTTGAGCTCTGTGGTGACAGGTTGGACTTGATGATCTATGAGGTCTCTTCCAACCTTGATAATACTGTGATACTGTGATACTGTGATACTGTGATTCCTAAATTAGAACTTGTTACAAAAGGACTTGACAAAGAGAAATGACAACTTTTAATTTATGATGAAGCTGCTTTTCATCTTTCAGGGCTGCTCTTTCTGTGCATTGAAAAGTGTCAGTTGTGCAAAGCAGCTAACAAGTAAGTGCAGAGTTGGTCCATTTGCCCATAATCATGATATTTAACATGCATCTTTCCTTGAATTGCTGTGTGCTGAATGGTTCACAGAATGTTAACCTTCCAAACAGAAAAGACTTAACCCTGTGGACTGTATACAGATGATTCTCCCTGTCTGTGTTGTATGTATTTGTATATGTGCAGCAATTTGCTGGTCTGATCCCTCATCTGTTACGGGAATTTTGGCATTAGGATGTGCACAGTTCCTGCTCTGTTTTGCCTGCTCTTAGTTTATTTGCTCCACTAACTCAGAGCTTGCCTGACATTTATAGCTCTACAAAATGAGGGTAAGATATTGGTGCTCTAATTTGCTAGCACTTCCTATTCACTTGGTAAAAATTAAAAGCCTTAGGAAGGGAAGCTGTTTTGTGGGTGTTGCAGGCAGCCAGGGATGATAGTGATGAGGAGACTTGGGGTCCAGCATGTGTACAGCTGCCCATGGGTGAGCAGAATCATAGAATCAGTAGAGATTGGAAGGGACCTCAAAAGATCATCTAGTCCAATCCCCCTGCCACAGCAGGATCGCCTAGACCAAGTCACACAGGAACACACCCAGGTGGGTCTTAAACATCTCCAGTGAAGGAGACTCCACAACCACCCTGGGCGAAACAACCTTTGTGTTTGCTGGGGAAGGCAAAGGATTCCCTTTTCAACTACAGTATGACTGCTTGTTTCTATACCTTCAAGCCGTGTTTGAACAGCAGTATTTCCTTTGTCTGACTGTTGTTATTTGAGATTCTATTAATTTCATTTTTCTTAGAGATGGCTCTTCCATTTCTTTCTTGTATCATAATTTGCCTTTGAAGGTGAAGCTGGCTGTACTCTTATGTGTAACAACTCCAGGATAGCTCCTGAGCATGTCAGCCTACATACTGCTGTCACCAGCCCTCTTCCACTGAGACCACAACAATGGACATAATATGTGTGTCTTCCACGGAGACACAATAATGGACACCCACTAACAAGACAAGTCAAGGTATAGCCCATAGGGAGGAAGCCCTATGAGGAGAGGCTGAGGGAGCTGGGTTTGTTTAGTCTGGAAAAGAGGAGTCTCAAGGGTGACCTTAGTGCTGTCTGTAACTATCTAAAAGGTGGTTGTAGTCAGACAGGGGTTGGTCTTTTCTCCCTGGCCACTGGAGACAAGACAAGGGGTCATAGTCTTAAGCTCCATCAGGGGAGGTTTAGACTTGATATTAGGAAAAGATTTTTCACTGAAAGAGTGATCTGGTTTTGGAATGGGCTGCCCACAGAGGTGGTTGAGTCACCATCCCTGGAAGTATTCAGGGTTAGGCTGGATGAGGCGCTGAGTGGCATGATCTGGATGCTAGATGTTAGGATTACTGGGTTTATTTGGTTGGACTGGATGATCTTTAAGGTCTTTTCCAACCTCATCATTACTGTGACACTGTGATACTGTGATTTTCTGATTTTGTGGTTAAGTATCCTGTTATGGCTGGCTGGATGGTCCATGCTCCTCTACTACAGTAGAAGCAAGAAGCCTTAGTCCTCACTGCGAGAACAAGTGTACTTCCAGCACTGCCTGGCTATGTGTGATATAACTGCATCTCTTAATTCTCACTAGCCTCGAGATATACCAACTTTGCCTTTCTGTGTGTCTAAGAGAAGCAGCTAATTGACCCATCCATTCCCTCATGATTTTGATATATGCAAGATAAAATACCAGTGTTAAGACTATGTAGTCTGTGCTTATGGTGATGCTCTCACATTTTGCAAGCACCATTTTGAAAGAAGTTCCTCCTCTCATCCCCATTTTATGCAGACTGATTATGCACAAGAACAAAAACGTTCAGTCGAGTTTAGCTTGCACCTTTGCCTGTTCTGGCAAGGAGAATACAGATTACCTGATTTTCTGGCAGAGTACATTGTCTGCATGAACAGATGTACAGAGTAATAATGCTTGTATTACAAAACCACATCTGATCTGACCGTATTGGAGCTTCAGGAACTCAGCAACTGAAGCAGATTACAAGCTTATTTCTAAAATGTGTGATTAATTTGAGCACTGCTACATTGTGCAAGTCCATGAACTGTGTTTATGATTACCTATTTGTATAACTACATAGTTAATCACCTCAAAGCATTCAGGGTGGAGGCTTGTTTTTCATCTGCATAAAGCTGTTTCAGTAGTTGTTCCATCAAACATGGAGAATGAAAACACTGTGTCTTCTTCTTAGATTGCATGCTGGAGACAAGTCATGCAGGTCGTTTTGATGCTAGGTCACTTGACAAGCATGTGATGGCTAAAACAGTACTTCTGGATCTGCACTCTGCTGTAAATTATATGTGCAAATCCTTAGTCCACAAAGTTACTATCATGCAAATGTGAGTCGAGTAGCTGCTCAGAAATTGGAGCAGCGATATGAAAATCAGTGCATCATATAGAAGTATGAAGGCATATTAGGATCTTTCCCTCATATAAAATGTTTTCATCATCTACAAATGCTGTCTAGCCATGGGTATTAGGAGAGATTAAATATGGAAATAGATGAACCTGAATTATTCTGTGACCTTATGATAAAAATTGAGTCGGGTGCTCAAGTTATCCAAGCAGAGCTTACCTTCACATACCTATAACATGAATTAAGCTTTTTCCTATTTATCAATAGGCAAATGCTATTGGATTTTGATTTGTGTGAAAGATTAAGCTTTACCTACCATCAAATATATCTGTCTGTTGTGCAACAAAAGCTCCTAAGCAACCTTTCAGCCCCTATTTACTGAATAGAATTAACCACAGAATCATCAGAGTTGGAAGGGACCTCTAGAGATCATCATGCCCGGGCCGCCACTACCAAAGCACGACTGCCTAGAGCACATCACACAGGGCTGTATCCAGGCAGATTTTGAATATCTACAGAAGGAAACTCCACAACCTCTCTGCACAGCCTGTTCCAGGGCTCTATGACTTGTGTTGTGACGTTTTTCCATATTTCTAAGTAAAATTTCTTGTGCCCCAGCTTGTGCCTGTTGCCTCTTGTCTTGTCACTGGGCACAAATGGAAAGTCTGGCACCATCATCCCTACAACCATCCTTCAGATATTTATAGACATTTATTCACAGGTTAGGAACTCCTCAAGATGAACCCAGCTGTCTATGCATTGAGTAACCTTCAATAAATTGGTTTTTCACCAACTTGCTTAGTCTTCCTTTGGACTCATTAAAATATACAACATCCACCCCAGCACCCACAGCAAGATGTGACTATACAGCAGTGGAAAACCCCTCCGTTTATTTGCTCTGAACACATATTCAGCAAGAACCAGATGATCTCTGAGGTCTCTTCTAACCTCAGCTGTTCTATGAGTCTATGCTTCTATGACTCTTGTTTCCTTTCCCTGAGTTTTTCTCAGAGATTTCACATATCCTTAAGGCTGGCTAACCAAACTGCTCTGAGTACTTGAGGTGCAGATTCTGCTTCAGTGACTACATAATGATGTGCTCTAGTTTGCTCCTATTTATTTTTAATGATACTAGCTGTGATTTGCTTTTATGACTCCCAAAGCAAATTAATGTCATTGCTTCATTATTTATAATTTATGCTAAAAATCGTTAAAGGATTGAAAGATAGACAGAAGGCTAATACATGCTTCTCAATAGCTCAGAGAATAGGCTACAGATATTCCCTTTCCATATTCACTGACAGTTGCCTATTTAGTTTCAGTTAAAATACAAAACCAGACACTTAAACAGTCCAATGCTGATAGGATTGTTCAAATGTCTGGGGCACTTTGAAGCTTGCAGTAACTCTATAAACTGCAAGCTTGAGCAAGTATGTTGGGTTTGTGTCTGGCAGAGATTTATAAGCAGGTGAGGGGGCTACTGCTGTGAGCTCCTGTAAGAAGCTTTGAGAAACTTCCTCAGCTCAAGTCAGACCTGGACAGGCTGGAAAGGTGGACACAAGCCAGCCTGATGGGGTTCAACAAGACCAAGTGCAAGGTCTTGCATCTGGGTCAAGGCAATCCTAAGCACAAGTACAGGCTAGGCAGTGACTGGCTGCAGAGTAGCCCTGAGGAGAGGGACTTGGGCGTGCTTGTGAATGAAAAGCTCAGCAAGAGCCAGCAGTGTGCACTTGTGGCCCAGAAGGCAAACCTGATCCTGGGTTACATCAGGAGAAGTGTGGCCAGCAGGTGGAGGGAGGTGATTGTCCCCCTCTACTCTGCTCTGGGGAGACCCCACCTGGAGTCCTGTGTCCAGTTCTGGAGCCCTTATTACAAGAAGGGTGTGGACATGCTGAAACAAGTGCAGAGAAGGGCCACAAGGATGATCGGAGGGCTGGAGCGCCTCTGCTATGAGGCCAGACTGACAGTTGGGGCTGTTGAGTCTGGAGAAGAGGAGGCTCCGAGGTGACCTTATTGTGGCCTTCCAGTATCTGAAGGGGGCCTACAAAAAAGCTGGGGAGGGACTATTTAGGATGTCAGGTCAGCGACAGGACTAGGAGGAATGGAGCAAAGCTGGAGATGGGTAGATTTAGAGTGGATGTGAGGAGGAAGTTCTTCACCATGAGAGTGGGGAGAGCCTGGAATGGGTTGCCCAGGAAGGTGGTAGAGGCCCTGTCTGTGGAGGTGTTTAAGGCTGGGCTGGGTGAGGCTCTGGCCAGCCTGATCCAGGGTGGGGTGTCCCTGCCCATGGCAAGGGAGTTGGAACCGGATGATCCTGTGGTCCCTTCTAACCCAGACTGACTGTATGACTTGGTCTGGGTGATCCTGCTGTGGCAGGTGGATTGGACTAGATGATATTCTGAGGTCCCTTCCAATCCCTAATGATTCTATTATTCTATGATTCTATAAAATGATTATGAACCTACATCATGAGCTAGATGCTCATAAGTCTGTGGGACCAGATGGATTACACCCTAAATTATGGCGGGAGCTTGCAGATGGGGTTGTAAAGCTACTCTCCATCATCTTTCAACAATCTTGGTTAGCCGGGGTTGTCCTATTGGACTGGAGGTTGGCAGATGTGATGCCCATCTTCAAGAAGGGCCGTGAAGATGATCCTGGCAGCTACAGGCCTGTCAACCAGGCGATGAGGGCCAGTCAGCATGGGTTCATGAGAAGCAGGTCCTGCTTGACAAACCAGACTCTATGATAAGGTGACCTGCTTAGTGGAAAGCAGGGAAAGCCTGTCAATGTAGTCTATCTGGACTTCAGTAAGGCTATTGACACTGTCCCCGACAACATCCTAATGAATAAGCTGGCTGCCCATGGCTTGGACAGGCAGGTACTCTGCCGAGTGGAACACTGGCTGCATGTTGGGGCCCAGAGAGTTGTGTTAAATCCGGTTGGAGGCCAGTCACAGGTAGTGTCCCCCAGGGCTCAGTGCTGATGCCACTCCTGTTCATCAGTATCTTTATCAATGATCTTGATGTGGAATTGAGTGCATCCTCAGTAAGTTTGCAGACAGCACCAAGTCGAGAGGGAGTGTTGATGCGCTGGAGAGTAGTAAGGCTATTCAGAGCTTGACAGACTGCATCAATGGGCTGAGGATGATTGCCTGGGTTTCAGTAGAGCTGAGCAAAAAAAGATGTCTTCCTGGCTTTTAAGTTAATTTTCTTCAGATGTTAACTATGGAATTGAACAGGTGAGTGATCTACTTAGCATGGTGGAATAACTAAAAGATGAAACATTTTTCATTCCATAAATGACTTTTCACAGATATAAGGGCTGATGTAGATTTTCTTAGGCATATTTAGATCTGTTTCATTTACAACATTTTTATTAGCCAGAGTGCTGACTTTGTATGTTTTAATTTGCTCTTACAATCTTCATGAGCAAGAAAATAAAGAAAAAATTCATAAATAAGAACTGCCTTTTGCTATCTCTTCACTAATACAATGTTGAAATAACAATCTATATGAATGTATGTTGTCATACCCTGATTAACAACAGGTGACATGGCTCAAACTATTGTCAATGAAAATATCTTGCGAGCAGGGTGACAGAGGAGGCCCTGAACCCACTCTGCACTGAGAACAGAACAAGCAGGCACTGAGACACCACTGTTTTATCTGCAGAAGTGTGCTTATGCGGTGGAAAAATGATGGGCTGATACCCCTCAACAACTTATTGCTCTTTTGCCTAAATCCTCAAGAACAAGATCTCCCATATCACTGGGGGTGAAGAAAATTCCCCTGTCAGTAGGGGACAAAAAAAGGGATTTGAACAGTGCCGGTCATCAGCGCTGATCAACGCAGCGCCAGCTGCGACCACGCTGAGAAACTGACAAAAGGACTACTGGAGACTTGGAAAATCTGCGAAGCTGAGGAACTGAAGACGGACTGATCACTGATCATCACCCCCTGGCCCATCCATGGACCCAACTACACCAAGAGACTGACTAAGAAGTCTGGAGACACCAGAGATCTGTGGAGCCTAGGAGTGAGGGGGAGCCCGAAGCATGCCAGACACCACTATAGTCCAGAGTGGTAATCTCTTAACTATTTTCTTTTGTTTTCCCTTTTCCCTTTTTCCGTTCTTTACTCTTTGAGGACAGCATCTAGTCACTTTGGCAAACTTGACTTTTATGAGGACTTACAGAGTAAGTTCCCTAAATTAGACCCAAGAAAATCCACAAACCTGAATCGCTCCCTTTCCCTTCTTGGCTTGATCACGATGTAACATATGTTAAAACTGATTCCTGTTTACCCATGTGCATGCCTTAGCATCCTGTTTAACCAAGACATGCCAGGTCTAAAGTGCTACCTCACTCAGCTGTTCAATCAGGTTTTAAGGGTTATCTGTCAGGTTTAACCTGACAACATAGAACTATGATGAAAAGGGAAAGCACTACTAAAATTAATTATCTAAGTTGCTGTTTTGTGTATGAATATTTACACCTGATCTAGAAGAGTTACCTAAGTTACTTTGCTTTCAACCAACAATATACAATGCAATTCTTTTTTCCTTAGAAATTTCACAGTTGCTGAGAGGAAAAAGAAATTACAAATGCCAGAAAGTGCAGAGCTATGGCACTAAGGAGAAAAACTTGGCCAAAAGTCTGAAAGTTCTATTTGTCACTTACACTGTGCCTATGACCATAAACTGCTTATTTCTTTAAAATCTATTTGAAATTGATGTTGCAAGAGAATAGTTGCATTTTGATTGAGCTCTTTCACAAAACCAAAAATATACAAGACTAAAGCAATTTTTGTTTTATTTTCTTTTTCCTCAATTCCAGTGATTTCATATACAACTTCTTTCTGGAATCAGAGCCGTTTACTCAATACATGTTTCACACAGTGTTATGAGACATCTCAACTGCTTGTCTTCTCATGCATTACTAGACCACTGTAAGGACAGCTAGGACAGAGGCAACCAATATTTGGAAGAAAGTAGCAAGAGTAGGATGGAACTGGCCTATTGTTGCAGTCATTTGGGGAAAAAAGTCATTTTGGGGAAAATTAATCCTGTACTGAGCAAGCTATATACTTCCATTTGTAAGAGAGTACCTGTAGAGCGGGAAGAAGGCAGACACTTTAGGCAGCAGGCAAATTTAATTTATGGTTTTTTGCACAGAGACCTCTTTGGCACTGCTCATCTTACAGAGCATCTTCTTCTGCACCATGGAAGCCTGCAACAGGCTCCTTACCCTCAAACTGGGCCAAGTGAGAGAGCATGAGGTGTGGGAAAGCATAACCCTTGAGCTTGGCTTGCCTGTGACTTGGTGGGAGCAAAAGGAGTCTGTCTTGGAAAACAATACTGGCTTTGTTAAGGGGAAAAAGTAACACCAACCTTCAGCTGTTGCCATGCAGAAAGGTTATAAATTCTAACGTGCCACTCTTCACTGTTTATCTTCTACTAGGGTAACAAGACAATAATGGATGAAACTTAGTAAGGGCAGAGAGAATCAATGTCCAGCAGAAAGACCTAGACTCCTTTCCTCTCCTGATACCCAGCAATTACCAGCTTGTGCTAAACCTTTATGAATAAGGCTCATTATCCATAATGCCTTAAGAACACAATTTCTTATGAATCAGGCATTGTCATTTTTCTTGTTATTCCTCAAAGGTGGTGAATTTTTAGACATTGGAGACAATAATGCTAGGAAGGAGGAAAAACACATCCTCTATCCTACACAATACTGTTTACCACTTATGCAAATAACTCAAGTACTGGTTAATTTTGAAAGTTCAGACATTGCACAGAATTTATTCTTAGTGAGGCAGAAATTTATCAAAAAATAGAAAAAGTTTCATTTGATAAAAAGTTTTGGGACATATAAAATGCTTCTGTTACATAAAGCAGATGAACGAGTTGAGCCATCTAAGCTGAAATGGACTGTAACTTCACACAGAAGTTGTTAAATCCATGCAGATACTCTTTATATTTGACTTACCATATGCGCAGTGATACTGTATGTACACATAGGTATACAAATACATATAAAGGACGGCATGAAATAAATTCTCTGCTCTATATAGAAGAGAATGTGAAAACGTGCTAATATGTCAAAGTGTGCTCTAAAGAAAGGAGTATAGGTTGTTTACATGGCTTCATGCTTTTTTCTTTTAACCGAAACCTCACACCGGCTGACACAGCCTGCAGCCCCTCTGGTGTGCTGAAGTTGCTGTCCAGTTACAGTGGAGGGATTCCAGTGCATTACTCTAATTTGGACATTTGTGAACAACCTCTGAGTGAGGGTTACTTGGTTTCTAGGTCTTTATTACCCTTTTCAAATAAAGGAGACCTATCACTCTCTACAACTACCTGAAAAGAGGTTGTAGAGAGGCAAGTGTTGGTCTGAAGTTGAGTCAGAGGTAGTTTAGGTTAGACACAGTAAAAACTTCCTCATTGAAAGGGTCATCAGGCATTGGAAAAGGCTGTCTTGAGAGATGGTTGAATCACCATCCCTGGTCCTGTTTAAAGCTTAAGTACATGGTTTAGTGGTGGGCTTAGTATAGTTAGGTTAATGATTGGACTTTGATTTTTCCAACCTAAATGATTACGATTTACCTTTTTGGGACTCTGCAAAGCCCAGCCTTGCTGAACATTTGACTGGGTGCAGAAAGTTCTTGGTGTGGACTTGTCTGTATCCTCTCTGAGTAGCAGGTCCCCAAAATCTACAGGACACGCCACTTAGATGACAGAGGGAACTCAACAGCTGCTTGGCATGTCCTAGATCCAAGCCTGAGGCAGTGGCTAGTCTGCATCAACAGCCTGAGTTTGCATCAGTGGTGGGAACTTCTCATCGTGCCTAAGCACGATGAGAACCTAAGCAGGTTGTGGACAATACTGCTGAGACAGCCCAGGGAGCAACGGGTCACACTAAGGCTTCAGAGGTCTAGGGGTTATCTCCTCCTTTCTTGCGTGAAGGCAATGGCAAGAGTAGCAGCATTGGCTCATGCAGGCTACAGAGCTGGATCAAATTGCTGAGAGACTTCTGCATCCTTGGCAGCACCAACACAGCATCACGTTGTACTGAATGTGGTATATAAGTGGGTGGAAACAGTACTTCTGCTACAATGCTCTCATGGGGCAGCACGCATTCCTCTGTCCTGGTTTAGATTTCTCAGCATCTTCAGACACAGAAAAAACAAGGACAAATTTATAATAACAAAAAACAAAAGAGTTTTGTCAACAAAAATAAGATGAACAGTTAAGAAGGACAAAAAAAAAATAAAACAAACAGCACCACAAGAACATGTGTCCTGATCAGCCTGGGAAAACAAACAAAGTGGTCTCTGAGAATCCTTTTTTCCTCCCCACTAGTGACTAAGGCAGAGGAAAATAAAGCTTCATGCCCAAAGGCAGTGGCCACATTTAGTGCATGTGCAGAACCAGAAATGGAGAAAAAGAAATAAAAATGGAATATAAACAGGAGACAATAAAAAGAAAGAGGTGAGTGTGGAGAGAAATGATCCAAACCCCAAACAACTGGATTTGGAGAGAGAATAAAAGAAGAAAAAAAAAAGCTAAGGAGGAAAGCAGGAATTATAGGAGAAAGGAGATAAGATTTTCATCCAGTTCCACACACCGAGCCATGAGACAAGCTGCTACATGAGAAACCAGAAACCTGCCAGCCAAAGTGCTCAAAAAAATCACATGGTGATGCAGGCACTCCTTTATATGCCAGGGAAAGGAGTATGACTGGTTTCCAAGCTGTCTGTCACGTCAGTCCTCCAAAATCAACTTGTGACAACCTCTAATGATACAGATACAACTCAAGTCCATACTGCAAATCCGTGTTGAAGAAGTCTCCTGCATGTAAAGTCTTGAATGCAGCAATGAAGCCATAAACCAAGAACACAGGTACCAGAGCTTTATTATGTTTCACTGGATACAAATAAACTGGATTTTATATCATTCTTTTTCCTTTTACATTAAATACACATTCATGTCATAAAAATTCACATTTAGTATACAGAACTGTAGGCATTTTTCACATAACATTTATTAAAGTACTACTGAATAGATCCTAAAAAGAAAAGGTGCAGACCTGTGAACCTTTGTGGGCACAACACACAGGGAGCTCCATGACCTCAATGTTACACAATTATCCTTCCCTCCCACCAAAACAGAGGAAAGTGATTCAAATGCATTAATACTCACTGGGAACAACTGGGAACAACAAGGCACAGAGAACCTAAACAGTGGCAGGAGGCAGTGTGGCAATAACATCCTAGTCATCACCTGTGCGATTCTAGAGCTACTGGTGACTGAGGCATTCATGAACTTAACAACTACCCTCGCAAGCCCAGATATTTCTCCTTTTCCTTTTCAAAATTATATTTTTAGCCACATGTTTTTATTTTCAATGATAATAATTACATGTAAACCCATGATTCTGCTTGAAGGATCTTCACAGCAAAACTGGTTTGAGAGGTTCAAGGGATCTCTTACAATCAAATTGACTTTTGTAGGACACACAGCTGAGGCAAGAGACTAGTATGTGTCATCTCCAGAAAAAAAGGACTTCCATCTTAGGAAGTCTGTCTTCTACAGCCAGCTGGCAGCAGCCTCACAGG
>VXBP01003262.1:17328-30673 GCA_013400115.1 Rhinopomastus cyanomelas | reverse complement strand
CCAGGGGGGTTGTGGAGTCTCCTTCTCCAGAGAAGTTTAAGATCCCCCTGCTGTGGTCAGGGGGGATTGGACAGGATGATCTTTCAAGGTCCCTTCCAATCCCTGATGTTCTGTGATTTCCTTCAGGCAAACGGCGTTGTAGGTCACGGGGAGTTTGGGTGCCAGTGACACTGTTCTGCTAGCCATGTACGATTCACAGAGCACGTATTTCTGCATTCAGGGGGACGGCTGGAATGCAATAGGCCCTCTTACAAGGCAGCCCTGTTAAATTGCAGTGTAACGTTTAAATTCTGGTAGTAGAGGAGTGAATGTGGAAATCAGAAGTGGGGGAGGAAGGAAGTAAAAATCCTCCTTAACTTAAACTAGCTTGAACTGTGCTGGATTGACAAGAAGCTACTATCCCCATTGAGATTCCAAGCCTGTATGAACCCAGCACCTGTTCTGCTTGCAAATGCGCACACAAAAGTGAGCTTCATTCACAGAAAGAAAGAAACATAGCAGGACTTCACTCATTTAGCCTTCCAGGGCCTTCCAGTCCCTTGATCTGTCAGCCCCTTAGAATTCAAACGCAGCCTTTAAAGGAATTTTCGATTCACAACATGATGACTTTGTTGATGTCCTGAATGTGAATGTATTTTGAATTGAATTTGTCTGCCGGTATTCCATTACTTGCTAAAAGAATGCAGAGTTCAATCATCAGATAATCATTATAGCTGTTTTGAAGTGTTTATTTTATTAGTCTAGAAGGTAAAGCAAATTCCATACTTTTAAGTTGTTGCAGGCTTTGCAGGCGCGCTGATAAGCTCTTGTATTTCTATACCCCATGGTTAGGGTTCAGATACTGGCAGCGGGTGATAATATGCACAACGCAGGAGAGATCCAAACTGACAGGTTGTGTGACAGTTGAAAACTATTGAAACTCATAAATCAGGCCAATGAATATGAGAATCAGTTGGTTGGGTTTTTTTTAAACCTCCTATGTGTTTTCTCTTTCAATTCCCAAATGTTAGACTCTCAGGCCCCAGGAACTGCAGCACATTTTTCTTCAACCCCATCAGAGCATCTTGTGGACAACATGTTTTACTTCCTGTCTGTGTTCACCGGTTATTTTTTCACACTGATGCACACGTGTAGCTCCTGGTAACTTTACTGTAGGGACTGTACATTCGGTTTAGGGAACTGTAAGAGACTTTTTCTCCCCTGCAGCAAGATGGAGGTTGCTATAGCCATTCAAGCATGAAATCCTGGCTGAGAGATTAAGCCTCTTACACAGATCCTGGCGCTGCTGAACGCCGGTGAGGACTGAGTAAGCCGTATCTCCAAGTGGAGGAGAGCTTCCTGTTGTTAGTTGCTCAAAATTAGAAATGTAGAGGGCTCTCATGGAGGAATCAGTCTGTGTTTGAATTCACAGAATCACAGAACATTAGGGATGGGAAGGGACCTTGAAAGATCATCTAGTCCAATCCCCCTGCCACAGCAGGATCACCTACATCAAGTCACAAAGGAACATGTCCAGGTGGGTTTTAAATGTCTCCGGAGAAGGAGACTCCACAACTCCCCTGGGCAGCCCCTTCCAGTGCTCCATCACCCTCACTGGGAAGAAGTTCCTTCTGATATTCATATGGAACCTCCTACATTCAGAGAAAGAATTCCCAACAGTAGCAGATGGATGCTCCTAGCGATGTTGCATGGCTCTGTCCTAAAGTCTAAATGTGTGTTTTGTTGGGTACATAGGAGCAAGGTTTCCACAGGTGGCTGGGGATTGGACTAGATGATCTTCCGAGATCCCTTCTAACCCTTAATGTTCTGTGATTCTGTGATTTTTCCCTTCTCTCATTTTTGAAGGGCCACTGTGGTGAAGCTGTGGCTATGTGATCCCCCTGTAATCTGCTGCTGCCATCTTTGACAGTGACTCAAGTAAAACTGTTTCGAGCCATACAAAGGGCTGTTTGCCCCTGTCATGTCTTGCTAAGCGGGTTTCTGTGAAAATTAAATAAATAAAATCTCCACCACTGGTGCTAATTGGCGCCTTTGGCAGCCCGAGCAGGGGCTTGTGAATTGAATGTGTCACGGAGAATTGAATGTGTCAACTCTATCCCAATGTCTGGGACCTTGAGGTCTTTTTCTGGCACTAAATTTCCTTTGAAAAAAGGAAAAAAAGAATTAAAAAAAAAAAGGAGGGGTGGAGGGAGAAAACAGGCTGAAGTAAGAGGTCTTTTCCTGTTTTTTAATGAGGTGCTGAAGCTGAGCGTGGTCGTGTACACACCGCAGAGTCCTCTGGGCTGATGCTTTCAGAAGTAGGGCTGGTTTCTCCTTTGTGTCTTCGGCATCCCATTCGTTGTTGTTAGAGGCTGTGCAGCACAGGGTGGCAGGTTTTATTCAGTCTGTTTGAGCATCTGGCAGGATAGCCATGAAGTTGTTGCCGATGTCCTTAAGGGACTGGAGGGATCCGCATGATTCATTCAGTGTTTTTTCTAGGTACAAAGGAAAAAATGTCTTACACTGTAGTAAATACTGTTCCAAGTGGAGCACAACCACCTTACCTACACGCAGGAGATTTGCTGCTTGGGAGGCACTGACTGGCAGCACAAGCTCCTGTTCTTTGGTCGAGAAGATACTATCCCACATGGAGTTAAATTGGTCTCTGTTGCAGGCTGTTGAGTGTCAGCAGAACCATGTCCATAGAGCAATTCACCTCTTAAGTTGTCCTGACGAGGAGGAAAGAAGGTTATCTCTGTCAGGCTTTGAGTTATTTGGATGTCAGAGAAGTTTAGTCGTGGTCCAAGCTGCTGTCAGATTTGTTGGTGATGAAGCCAAGATTATGTGGGCAGGGGACTGGAGAGACGAGGGTTGAGCGGATTTTGCTTCTTTTATTTTAGCAGCAAATGTACTTTTTCTTTTCCAGTGGTGTCACTGATTTATCTTTGACAATATTACATGTTCTTGGGGAAAGTGGAGGAAGAAAAGTTGTTTCCCAGTTGTTTTCCAGCAGCATCCAGCCACCAGTCTTAAAGCACAGACAGCTGCCTCCTCTTCAACAGGCATCTTCCCTTCCAATATTCTACAGTAAGGACTGGATTTGGCACTTTCTCCTGCGGGATGTAGTGCTGAGCCAAGGGGATATTATGCTGGAGGCATCTTCAAAGGCAGCTCATGGGAGCTGCAGCATTTTGCGTAACTTGTCAGTGAGCGCCTCAGAACAGTCCATGTTTGAGCTGTGGTGTCCATTTGTGGTCCATAGTTTTGAACACTGGGACCATGTGCACTTTTGCCTTCCCCCTTCTCTGTTTTCTTACTTTCTTTTTGGAGTCCAGCTCTGACCTTCAGAATCAGGTGTCCACACTGAATGCCCAAGCTCTCCTCAAACCATGGGAATCATAGAATCATTAGGGATTGGAAGGGACCTCGAAAGATCATCCAGTCCAATCCCCCTGCCACAGCAGGATCACCTAGACGAAGTCGCACAGGAGC
Source organism: Rhinopomastus cyanomelas (assembly GCA_013400115.1). Classification (NCBI taxonomy): domain Eukaryota; kingdom Metazoa; phylum Chordata; class Aves; order Bucerotiformes; family Rhinopomastidae; genus Rhinopomastus; species Rhinopomastus cyanomelas. The sequence goes on along the minus strand of VXBP01003262.1, from coordinate 27,202 downwards.
ACATCCAGGAGGGTTTTAGCTGCCTTTTGTTTTGTTGGGTTTTTTTTTCCTTAAAGGAGATAAGCTCAAAACTAGGTTTTATCTTTGTGCATTTTCAGATGTGTCAGTCCATGAGCTTAGAAGTCTCCCTTTTTGTCAGGGTCCAGTGACTTTCCTGAAACATCTGCACGTTTCCCATTAAGCTGCCGCGTTCTCCCAGTCCTCATTCACAGAGACATTTTTCTCTCCTGCACTATTACTTCCAAAAAATGACTAGTTAAAGGGTATTTCACAGTATATTCATCTTTCAAGTGCTGTTCTTTCAAGTAGTGCCAAGAATGATAAGCCAATAGATTTCAAACTTATCAGAATAAACCTGCAGACTGAAAACGAAAATGAAGCTCTCTCGGACCCGTGGTAAAGGACATCGCAATTGCAAAGTCATGACTACTGCTTGATATTTTCCCCGCTGAATCCCCTCTACTGGCTAAAAAGCTTTATATTAAAAGCTAATAAACCACATGAAAAAACAACAGAAGAGAGATTTTGGGGCCGCTTGTCAGGATAGAAAAATGTCACAGTGTTTTCTCAAAGTCACCCTGTTAAATGTCACAAACTTGGATTTGTCTCCCATTTTCATTCTGGAGTAAAAGAATTGAAATTTGCAGAATTTTCCAGTGGAATAAAAGAATTGGAAACGCTCACAGGAAGCACAAACCTCAACATCCATGCTGAACAGTGCTTGGCTTCCCGCGATGGTTGCTGAACCCTCTCTGTCGTATGCTGTGGCAGTGTATGAGAAGGGCTTCTTGCAGCTGCGTTAACTCCGCGTTAGCTGCCTGCCTCTGCACTGCCCTGCGTTAGGGGTGAGCTCGTGCATTCCAGCTGGGAATACTTGATTAGCTGTGCTTGTTGTGAAGGTGATGGTGGTCGCTGCAAAGCCAGAGGGAGCGCTCACGGCGCAGTGCACAGCTTGAGCCAAGCGAGAGGCAGCGCGCAGGGCGTTCTGCATCCAGCCTTTCCTTCCAGCCTGTGCTGTGGGCCACCTCCGTACCGTTGCTTACAGGGTGCACTAGCTGTATTCTCCTGGGTGTGTTTTCTCCTCGGTCTCCTCTGCTGTTGCAGGGATGCTGGGATGTGGAACAAAAGCAAGTCTAGCAGGCAGACTGTGATGTTTCACCTCAGTCGACACTAGTGAGCCGATGTAAGCGACGTCTTTGCTCACTGCCCAGAGGACCAATAGTTTTATCCGTGTCACGTTCTGAGAGAACACCAAGGCTTCACATTTCTTCTGTTTACTCTTTGGGTTTGACATTTCTCTGCAACTGCAAAAAAATCTCTATGATTAAGAGAATAGGATTCCCTTGATTCGTCAGTAAAACCATCATCTCGTTTGGTAGGTTCTTACTTCAGCAACCAGTTGTCTCTCCCAAACAGCGTTAACAGCATGGTTTCCCTCTCATTGTAGCAAGTGGACCACTGAGCACCCCACCTGTAGGCACAGGTTTATGCAGGGATTTTAAGTGAAGTCCATAATATGACAAGGGTGACCACATCCATTGGACAAGGGCTGTGTTCAGCCCCACCATATTTCCCTGAAGAGCAGAGTAGCGACAGTCTCTAAGGGTGTTTCTACATGGCTGGTTTACTGTGCTGGGTGAGAGCTGTTTCAGTGTGAGTTTTCCTTCTGCGTGTACCTGCAGCCCTGTGTGATGCACATATGTGTGAATGATGCTTTCAGAGTCTCCCCTGGAAGTACAGCTGAAGTCACAAGCTGGGATATTGTGTTGAGCATCCCCCTTGCAATGCAGATGCAAGGTCCTCCCGCAGTGGGTTCTCTCTGTATGTGCCCTGTGCAAGCCCAGAAGCAGATTTCATTGCTGGGGGGCATCGTAGATTGCAGCAAGACAAGTCCTCATCCTTGTGTCTTTGTCCCGGGGCTGTCATTTTACAGCTCTTCCTTGAGGATCTTCCTGTGAGCCCTGACCTCACCCTGAGGCTGTTTGAGCTGCCTGGGTTGCGTGTGCTGCAGAAGAGTTACCTTAAATGTTCACAGTGCAGCGTGAAACGGTCACTAAAAGGGCAACCACCTCCGTTTGGTCCCAGAGACCACCTGGCTGGACCACGCTGCCCAAAGGAAATCCAACTAAAACTGTTGGCTTTGCTGAAGGTTTGACAGATGCAGGCTGAGCAGAGCCTCGATGCTGTCAACCACCAGCAACCTCCACTATCCCACCAGTGGTGAATTCTCCGGCACCTATTCTTGCAACCGAGACGAGTGTCCTACCTCCAGTGCTGCCCACTTTCATGGGGGGGGGGGGGGACAAACCTTAGCCCTTACCTATAGGGCTTTTGAAATAAGGTCCTGCTCTAACCTGATTTCCTGCCTGGGATGCAACAATGAATTCCTGCTGCTCGAGCTCGCCACGTTGCTTATATTCACAGTATAATGGGGAGCCTTCAGAAAAATAGAACTTATTTGTACTGTGCAAAGCCAATTGCATTTTGGTTAACTTAATTTCGACGTGATTACAGTTCACTAACAACGTAGGTGTGCTGCAGACTCACTGCACAGGGGGGGACTTGATTTTAAACCACGCAGGCTTCCTTTTATTCATGTCATTCAGGCAGCCTCATGATAATTCCCATTTCCAGCTTTCACGACGTGTGTTGTTCAAACCCTGTTTTTTCCCCTTCCCTATTGTACTCCCACGAATCATACTCACTAATTGCTGAAAGCTTTTCATTTCTCTCTATAGGTTGTTGTTTCGTAACGTTTTATACAAGAAAAGCTGCTCTCGAGGCACAGAATGCACTGCACAATATTAAAACTTTACCTGGGGTGAGTACATTTGCTTTTTGATCCTCATTATTCTATCACCAGAAAATAAGCTCTTTTGCTCAAGATGCTGCTTGGTGCCCCAAATGACCTTGAACTCTTCAAGGGAGGGTGGATAACCTGATGGGCTGTCCTGTAACGGTGCCAGTCCTCTAGTAATGGCATCGTCTCAGAAGGCAGTAGAAAGTCCCTTGGCTGGAAACAGTGCTGATTCCTGCTGACGAGAGGCAGTTACTGAAGTGCAAGGTAGACTCCTTTTTTTTTTCTATTCAAGGGGTAGGAAGGAAAACAAGACATATGGCAGAAAAACACTGCACTGCTGGGGCTTCTAGTTTGGAAAGGGAGAGAAGAGGAAAAGACTTTGTTAAAAGCAGCCTTTATCTACATGGTTCATAAACAACGGGACTGCGCTGGGGTGATGGCTGCGTGTCAGGGCCATCCTGTTCCGTGCCACCACCTCCCCTCACAAACCTGTTCTCACTGATCTCTCACACCAGCGTGTGAAATGGCTGTGCTGGTGTCGTAAACAATCGCAGCTCGTGTCATCCTGTGGCGGTTCAGGATGAACTTACAGGACTGGCGTGAGGTTTGTCCTTGGTAATTGCATGATTTAATTCTGAAGTCTTCATGCTCTAATGTTCTCATTCCTTCTGCTGAACATGGGCAAGTGCTATGGGGATGGGAAAGCAGAAGTGTAAAGGATGAACATGTACTCCCTCTTGGTGTAGGGGAAGTGTTCAAGTGCACGTTTACAGACACAAAATAAACAAATGCATACACCACTGTGTAAACAAATAGAGCATTGACTGAACTGACAGCTGGATGGCCAGTAGCTCCTGTAGTTCCTACACACTGTATGTGAAATTGGACAATTTGAAAAATTCACCTCTGGCGACTCCCATTAGGAAAACCACTTTATCTGTCATGGAAATGACCAACCTGGGGATGTCAGCTAGTTACACCTGAATCCTACTAATTCGGTGGGAGACCTGTCGTTGGCGAGTGAAAAGGCTGGGGGAGGCGGTAGGAAGTCTGCAGAGTTGTGCCAGCTACAGGGAAACTGTAAAAAATTGTGGCACTTCAGATTCATGTGATGTTTTCCAGCAACTGGCCCTTGCAAGAGACAGTGGCAAGACCTTACAAGATTCTCAGTGGCAGGCTCAGCTTTTGAGGCTGTAAAGGATGGCTGTGCCGTTCTCAGATTGAAAAGCTCTGAGGGATGCTTTCCTTTGAGATCTTTTTGAAATTCAGATTGAATCTCAGCATCTTCTGGTTCTGTAACCCCAGTTGTTGGTTCCTATCCTCACCGCTAGCAAATGACAAACCTTTGGATGAATTCTCTCTACCCCAGTTCAGTTCATTTTATGCTTAACCCAGCTAGTTGTGTCATTGCTGCCCAAGATGCTTTGAGACAAATGGCTGTGATGACTGGCTGGGTAGGATGGATGCTCCAGTGGAGGTGGTTCTGATCTGCTGAAGCAGCACCCTGAGTCCAGTGGGACCCTACCCTGAAGCTCTACCATGAGAGCTATAAATCACTACTCTTAGAAGCAGAAAGTCCTTTTGTTTGCTCTTCTGTTCTTCCCGGAGCCCCACAAGCTGGCTGCTGAATTTTGAGAGACCTTAGTTATCCCAGCAGGTGACTCGGTGGGGCACATTTCCTCCCTGACCTCACCACGTACAGGTGGCAAGGTTGGCTCAGTTCTGCATCACATCTTACTCCAGCAAGGCATCATTTTCTCCTCTGTTTTTGCACAACTAACGAGCACGCAGCAGCTAAAGAGAGTATTGTATCGTTTGATTTTTTTTTAAGCTCAAAAATACAGTATTTTTTTCCCTAATGCTAACTCTAGCCCTTTGTCATTTAAAACTTACCTTCTCTGCTGTGTTTTTCTGTCCTGACTCTGAGGTTCAAACCTTTCTTTTAAGAAAATGTGAAGATGACATTCCTGTAGCTCTGGGGTCTGGGCTTTAAGAATATTCCTGATACCACCAGAGATGTTGAGATTGTGGTTTGAGATAAGTTGTCGTGCCTACTGCTTAAAGAGACACCTCCAACAAAGAGAAGCGACTCAAATACAGATCTTTTTGAGAAAGATTTGGGGTACTCAACGTAAAGGACTCTGTTTTGCACATGCTGCGTGCTGACACTCATCATATATGGTGACACTGCTGTGCTGCACCTGTGTGTTCCCAAAACAGCTCCATTCAACCATGCCTTGAAGTTGTGGTACATGTGCTGGAACCACTTCACGTTAGCAGGATTCTCCTTATTTTCATTTCAGCTGTTCCCATGTTGCTAGCTTTTGCTGAATGAGCAGGAATAGCTAGTAGGTAGATCCGTGTGCAGCCTTCTGGCTGAGATACAGCAAGGGATGGATTTGGATTGGGCTCATTTGGGCACCAAGTGTCAGCTTGCTTCCAGTAAATGAGATGAGGTACATAGGAGGTTCAGTAATAAGGTAGCTCCTGGAAACCAAAGGATCTCTGCCTTCAGGGGGATTGGACTGGATGATCTTTCGAGGTCCCTTCCACTCCCTAATGATTCTGTACTTTCACTGTAATAGCCTCATGCATCAGATATGAGGCATCTTTAAAAATCCCAGGAAGGAAATCTGAATCAAAGGGAGGTGATTTATTAGTGAAAGGTAAGGAGTGATGGCAAGTGCAGGAGCAGGGGGCTGCAGGGATGCTGTGGTGGTTGGAACGTGTCTGCGCTTTGCCTGTGTGCAGCTATAAACCCACTTTGCTGCAGGGGCATGAAGGGAAATGCCTCCGTGTTCATTAAATGGTAGAGGACAGGTTATTTCTTGGCTTAGTCTCTTCCCTTCTTAAATACAGACCTGCTCCACCTGGCTTGGTAAGCAGGTTTTGGATCAGCTCTTGTGAAGCCAAGAAGGGGGNGGGGGGGGGGGTTCTAGTGAGAAATTTATCCTCTCCCAAGGCTGCACTTTGAGTTTCATTTAGGTGGGTATTTGAGCAAAGCCTGCGGTGCCCCATTTCTATATCTGCCTTTTGCATGGACCTCATCCTTAACCACAGACATGGAAACACCAGAGCTTTATCTGCTCCTCTGAGCTGCACTTTTTTAGTGGACATGAAGAACACGAGACCAGACATAAATGATTAATGCANGGGGGGGGGGGTTCTAGTGAGAAATTTATCCTCTCCCAAGGCTGCACTTTGAGTTTCATTTAGGTGGGTATTTGAGCAAAGCCTGCGGTGCCCCATTTCTATATCTGCCTTTTGCATGGACCTCATCCTTAACCACAGACATGGAAACACCAGAGCTTTATCTGCTCCTCTGAGCTGCACTTTTTTAGTGGACATGAAGAACACGAGACCAGACATAAATGATTAATGCAGAAACTTGGAAGAAAATATTGCAGGGTGCCTTGCTGTTTGATTACAAGCCTTGGAATTAGTCAACATTTCCATAATTCTAAACCAATATACACCTGTTTTCCCACTGTGATGTGAAGGCACAACTTAATTTAACAGAAACCCTGCTGTGCTAAATCTCTCATTAAATACCAAGCTAGTTCTGTAATTTAAAGTTGCAGCACCACTATTTTAACCGAATTGCCTTTGTGTTATAAAATTAATAAGAAGTTAATGATGCACTTTTCTGTATTCTCTCAGATATTTTTTTTCACAGCAACAACAACAAAAAAGAAAGATAAAGAAGAAAAACATGTCACCAGCTGACATCTCAAGGCTTTTCTGGTTTTAATCATTTTCCTGAGGACAAAATCCATTTAAAAGATTTTTGAATTTTTTTTTCTAAGAAACTTTCAGCATAAGTAGGATCAAACATTGTCTTTTTGCTCATGATTACTATAATCTCTCTCTTAGTCATAATATTCCTTGTCATATAATGGAGCTTTTATCTTTCCCCAAAAATGTCTTTCGATATCGCTTATTATAGTAGGATTGCTACTGGGCAGAGAAGATACTCAGTGTTTGAGAAATACGGGCACTGATGTATGTATATGATACGTATCAACGAAACGGGGACAGTTCTCTTCTGTTTGCTTGCTGCTGGCAACACAAGTAGCTTTTATGTCTTGTAAATGAGCAACATGAATTTCCAGACGTGTCTTTTCAAATACAACATGCAAGCACATAGCTCATGTCCTAGCTCATAGGGATGCAGTCTGTGTTATTCAACTCGCAGTCAGATTTTCTTGGAACGTTGGTTGGGATTTTGTTTTAAGAGGCAGAGGGGAGGAAAGGGAAAACCTCCATTTGAATGTAATAACGATCTTTGAAATGTGCTTATTTGGGATGAGATGCAGAGCTGAGGCCTTAACTAGTCTCATCTTCATTAAGAATATCATGGCTTCGTTAGTGGTGCTTAACTTCTATTCCCTAAACAAAATAATCCAATAAATTCCACCCATCTAAATTTATCCTGTACCTTCAGTTAGATGTAATAAGCCTGGTCCCCCTGTGCTCTAATTTACTTCTTAGTGAAAACTGCCTTCTGTATAGAGGGCAAATCTCAAAGAGCTGCATGGGGACTGATTTAGCCACCTCTTTGGCACTGGTGTTTTTTGTTGTTTTAATTTTAACATTCAGTAGTTCAAGACCAGAATGTGCTCTCTTTTTCTAGCAGGTGAATCTGGTACGATTTCCTGGCAAGAGTTAAGTACAAACAGGTCATACAAGGGTTCTACATGTTGGTTAGATTCAACAGCTGAATAAATACACCTCTAATATCATGCAGAAGCATTTGAAGTCAGGAATTGATGGGAATCAATTTGCGAAATCCACGTCTAAAACTCTTTGGAACCTTTGTTCTGTATTTCAGGTTAGAGGGATCTAAGATTCAATGGTTATTTGTTGCCCAGATATATATATATAAAAATATATAGGTGAGAGTATATAAACATATATGTGTATATATTTGTGAGGTTGATGAGATACAGGAACAGGTTGCCCGGAGATGTTGTGGATGTGCCCTCTGGACATGTTCAAGGTCGGGTTGGATGGGGCTTTGAGCATCCTGGTCTAGTGAGGNGTTTGAAAAATTCACCTCTGGCGACTCCCATTAGGAAAACCACTTTATCTGTCATGGAAATGACCAACCTGGGGATGTCAGCTAGTTACACCTGAATCCTACTAATTCGGTGGGAGACCTGTCGTTGGCGAGTGAAAAGGCTGGGGGAGGCGGTAGGAAGTCTGCAGAGTTGTGCCAGCTACAGGGAAACTGTAAAAAATTGTGGCACTTCAGATTCATGTGATGTTTTCCAGCAACTGGCCCTTGCAAGAGACAGTGGCAAGACCTTACAAGATTCTCAGTGGCAGGCTCAGCTTTTGAGGCTGTAAAGGATGGCTGTGCCGTTCTCAGATTGAAAAGCTCTGAGGGATGCTTTCCTTTGAGATCTTTTTGAAATTCAGATTGAATCTCAGCATCTTCTGGTTCTGTAACCCCAGTTGTTGGTTCCTATCCTCACCGCTAGCAAATGACAAACCTTTGGATGAATTCTCTCTACCCCAGTTCAGTTCATTTTATGCTTAACCCAGCTAGTTGTGTCATTGCTGCCCAAGATGCTTTGAGACAAATGGCTGTGATGACTGGCTGGGTAGGATGGATGCTCCAGTGGAGGTGGTTCTGATCTGCTGAAGCAGCACCCTGAGTCCAGTGGGACCCTACCCTGAAGCTCTACCATGAGAGCTATAAATCACTACTCTTAGAAGCAGAAAGTCCTTTTGTTTGCTCTTCTGTTCTTCCCGGAGCCCCACAAGCTGGCTGCTGAATTTTGAGAGACCTTAGTTATCCCAGCAGGTGACTCGGTGGGGCACATTTCCTCCCTGACCTCACCACGTACAGGTGGCAAGGTTGGCTCAGTTCTGCATCACATCTTACTCCAGCAAGGCATCATTTTCTCCTCTGTTTTTGCACAACTAACGAGCACGCAGCAGCTAAAGAGAGTATTGTATCGTTTGATTTTTTTTTAAGCTCAAAAATACAGTATTTTTTTCCCTAATGCTAACTCTAGCCCTTTGTCATTTAAAACTTACCTTCTCTGCTGTGTTTTTCTGTCCTGACTCTGAGGTTCAAACCTTTCTTTTAAGAAAATGTGAAGATGACATTCCTGTAGCTCTGGGGTCTGGGCTTTAAGAATATTCCTGATACCACCAGAGATGTTGAGATTGTGGTTTGAGATAAGTTGTCGTGCCTACTGCTTAAAGAGACACCTCCAACAAAGAGAAGCGACTCAAATACAGATCTTTTTGAGAAAGATTTGGGGTACTCAACGTAAAGGACTCTGTTTTGCACATGCTGCATGCTGACACTCATCATATATGGTGACACTGCTGTGCTGCACCTGTGTGTTCCCAAAACAGCTCCATTCAACCATGCCTTGAAGTTGTGGTACATGTGCTGGAACCACTTCACGTTAGCAGGATTCTCCTTATTTTCATTTCAGCTGTTCCCATGTTGCTAGCTTTTGCTGAATGAGCAGGAATAGCTAGTAGGTAGATCCGTGTGCAGCCTTCTGGCTGAGATACAGCAAGGGATGGATTTGGATTGGGCTCATTTGGGCACCAAGTGTCAGCTTGCTTCCAGTAAATGAGATGAGGTACATAGGAGGTTCAGTAATAAGGTAGCTCCTGGAAACCAAAGGATCTCTGCCTTCAGGGGGATTGGACTGGATGATCTTTCGAGGTCCCTTCCACTCCCTAATGATTCTGTACTTTCACTGTAATAGCCTCATGCATCAGATATGAGGCATCTTTAAAAATCCCAGGAAGGAAATCTGAATCAAAGGGAGGTGATTTATTAGTGAAAGGTAAGGAGTGATGGCAAGTGCAGGAGCAGGGGGCTGCAGGGATGCTGTGGTGGTTGGAACGTGTCTGCGCTTTGCCTGTGTGCAGCTATAAACCCACTTTGCTGCAGGGGCATGAAGGGAAATGCCTCCGTGTTCATTAAATGGTAGAGGACAGGTTATTTCTTGGCTTAGTCTCTTCCCTTCTTAAATACAGACCTGCTCCACCTGGCTTGGTAAGCAGGTTTTGGATCAGCTCTTGTGAAGCCAAGAAGGGGGG
>VXBP01003262.1:0-16889 GCA_013400115.1 Rhinopomastus cyanomelas | reverse complement strand
TTATGTCTTGTAAATGAGCAACATGAATTTCCAGACGTGTCTTTTCAAATACAACATGCAAGCACATAGCTCATGTCCTAGCTCATAGGGATGCAGTCTGTGTTATTCAACTCGCAGTCAGATTTTCTTGGAACGTTGGTTGGGATTTTGTTTTAAGAGGCAGAGGGGAGGAAAGGGAAAACCTCCATTTGAATGTAATAACGATCTTTGAAATGTGCTTATTTGGGATGAGACGCAGAGCTGAGGCCTTAACTAGTCTCATCTTCATTAAGAATATCATGGCTTCGTTAGTGGTGCTTAACTTCTATTCCCTAAACAAAATAATCCAATAAATTCCACCCATCTAAATTTATCCTGTACCTTCAGTTAGATGTAATAAGCCTGGTCCCCCTGTGCTCTAATTTACTTCTTAGTGAAAACTGCCTTCTGTATAGAGGGCAAATCTCAAAGAGCTGCATGGGGACTGATTTAGCCACCTCTTTGGCACTGGTGTTTTTTGTTGTTTTAATTTTAACATTCAGTAGTTCAAGACCAGAATGTGCTCTCTTTTTCTAGCAGGTGAATCTGGTACGATTTCCTGGCAAGAGTTATGTACAAACAGGTCATACAAGGGTTCTACATGTTGGTTAGATTCAACAGCTGAATAAATACACCTCTAATATCATGCAGAAGCATTTGAAGTCAGGAATTGATGGGAATCAATTTGCGAAATCCACGTCTAAAACTCTTTGGAACCTTTGTTCTGTATTTCAGGTTAGAGGGATCTAAGATTCAATGGTTATTTGTTGCCCAGATATATATATATAAAAATATATAGGTGAGAGTATATAAACATATATGTGTATATATTTGTGAGGTTGATGAGATACAGGAACAGGTTGCCCGGAGATGTTGTGGATGTGCCCTCTGGACATGTTCAAGGTCGGGTTGGATGGGGCTTTGAGCATCCTGGTCTAGTGAGGGGTGTCCCTGCCCATGGCAGAGGGGCTGGAACTAGGCAGTCATTAAAGCCTCTTCCGGCCTAAGCCATTCGATGACTCTGTGCTTTCAATACATTCCCATAACTAAGGTTATCACAAAAAATAATTAACAGCCCACACTAATTTAGGCCGCAGCACTTCAGTGCTTTAAACTGACTAATTGTTTACGTGGTTCTTATTTCAAGTGGGATATACATATTCCAAGTGGCAGCAAACCCTTTGTATTGAGTTCTGGCATGAAATTAGGATATTAGCTGTCTGAATCAATTTAATTAAGGATTTGACAATAGAGAAGTACAGATTTTAGAAAGCAAGGTAACGTTTTTTGGATCTAACTGGCCTGTAAAATATTAGTGGCTTCCCTTTTTTGCAAGATGTTGGGGGAAAGATTTATCAGTTTTGACTTTATGAGAGTTGCTACTGGTTTTGTTAAACGCTGCTTATGTGATAGGGAAACAGGACTGGCTTAGAGGGATCTTTTCCCTAAGTATTCTATGTTGCCTGTAAGGAGATCTCAGGGTCCACCTAGGGGTGCAGAAAATGGAAACCTGGTTCTTAAAGAGGAACTTAGATGATTTGCCAGTTTTGGTACCTGTTCACTGTACGGTTTGTTCTGCCCTACACCAGGCTGACAAACATTGTGCCTATGCCAGTCTGCTCTGGGGATTCCCATTTCACCCCCAGACCAGCTCAAGTTTGTGGGTAAAACACATTTGATCTTGCTAGGGGCTGTGTTGTTGATATCATGTATTGTTGGTGTTGTGTGTATTGGCACGGCAGCACCATGGCCCCTCCAGGGACACGATGCTTAAGGGGTTGCAATGTGGGAGAGAAACCTCAGCACTGAATCGCTTTAGTGGGATTGGACTAGATGGTCTTTCGAGGTCCCTTCCAGTCCGTAATGATTCTATGATTTAACCTTTGGAATCATCTGTTCCGAGATGCCAGCCATCCGTGATGACTTAGTCCGTGTTCACTTTCTGATAAAATATCATTTGTCCAATAAGATGCAAAACCCCCGAGTGAGCTCCTTTCTCATGAATGTCCTGGCACACACCTTTCCTGCGCCGCGTTTTAATATCCAGCTCTCTCTGCTTCAGGCCTTGTGAGTTGTCAGCACTGTGTGAGCATCGTGTAAAAATTACCTGTAATAAAAAGGTAATCATCCAATATGGCTTGACTAGTAGCCTGACTGTGAGATAGCCGTGACTTTGAGAGGTTTGGACAAACAGAAAGGGAATTCAAGGAGCAATTAAGTCATTTAAGGGATTGGAGTGATTGATTTACGATGACAAATTGAACTAATTCGGTACCCATACAGCATGGCCAAATGCTGTTCCATGAAGGATCCAAAAGGACATGATAGAATGATAAAAATAACCAGGTGAGATAACAGAGAATTCCCAGGGAGCCCCTATTCTAGGACCTGAGCTATTGGACATTGGCTGATGTCAGGAAAATAAACCTGTCCCATTTTGCCTTTTGTAATACAGTGCAAATGGAACCATGTTCTGTGCAGCTCAGAAGTGATTGTTTGTTATGTGAATCCCACACTTCCACCTCTGCCCCTCCAAAAAAGTTGCACTGACTTTGCCACTTAAATGAAAAGCCACTATGTGCACTAAAGCCAGGCACCTTAGTACCTTAGTCAGTAGATCAGCAACCCTGAATGGTCAAATGGTGGCAAGTTACTCAGAAGCCAAATAACATCCCTGCATGTGGCTGAACTTGTGGTTTAATGGCAAGACACTGTGCAGGTGTGGGGAGAGAGGAGTATTGGCTAAATGCAAATAGCTTCTCTGACTTGAGCAAAGCATTTAATTGATAATTATATTGTCCCTTTCTCTCAGCAAAGGACGGGGGGCAGATCTGCCTTCCTGTACAGCCTGGTAATGAGTGCAGCTTTCTTGCCTGCAGGGTAATGCAATTCATGTTATAGAATCATAGAATCATTAGGCATTGGAAGGGACCTCGAAAGATCATCTCGTCCAATCCCCCTGCCACAGCAGCATCACCTAGACCAAGTGACCTGAAGCACTGGGAGAAGGAGGCTAAACATTGACCTGCTTTACTCTGTGCTGCGATTCCCCAGCCTAACTACTGGGGTACATCAGGAGGGGTGAGAGCTGCCCAGGGTACAGGCATCAGTGAGCTGTTTCAGATCCTAGACATTCAGATTAGACTGTTGCTTCTCCCTGCTGTCGCAGGTCTGCTGAGAAGCAGGAGCACTTTAGCCCAGCTGCAAATGCAGATAGATGTGCACTAGGTTTTTTAGATAGCTCTTGTGGAGGAGTTCAGGATTTTTTTGTAAACAGCTTTGCAGAATAACAATACTGGGATGGACACTAAGTACCTCCTAATACTGCCTTAACCTCCAAAAATTTTCCTGATGTGAAGCCCATCCCCAAAAGGCCAAACTGTTCTGGCATGTGCCACTGGGCTTTACCTCTGATTTCCTTAACTCCTGACAGTTGAGGTCACCAGTTTGCAAAACACGTCCAGAATTTGATGTCCAGCTTGGAACATCTTATTCAGCAGGGCTGGAGATCTGCTCTCAGGATGTCACTGTCAAGCTAGGTGCCCAAAAAATCACTGACCAGAGAGCCTTTTGCTAACCACTTCAGAATGGAAAACTCTGAACAACATTGAGAGGCCATTACTGGAGTACTCTGGGGTATTGCAGAGATCTCCAAGATTTAGGTGGGATGCTTAGCTAAGGATAATAGCCCAAGCACTCTCCTAAACAGCTCTTTATCCTGCTGCTGGTGTTAGCTGTTTTCTGCCATCCGGACCAGAACGTACAGGTGCTTCAGTGAGCCTCATTAGCACCGTGACACAAGCTATTAAAATTGTCTTTATAATGAAAAAATAGTTCAGGGGGCCTTTCTGGCTGTCTGGCTGCTCCTACAATAGTGACATTAGAAAGACAAATCATAAACAACATTGCAGGCATCGGGAAGTCACATCATTAGAAGATGCCCTTGGATGCCATTTACATGCCACAATAGAAACATTGGGCGCCTGTGGATGTGATTTAAGTCATGACTAAAAGACCCAGGCCTTGTGGTGTGTTTATAACAGGGAGGTTGTTTGTTTCACGTCCTTCTGCCACTATGTCCAACTCTGTGAGCTGTGCTGCTTCTTTCGAAGACCTCTGCTGTGGTCCGTAGCTTTGTGCATCGCTATCAAAGGGGAGCAATGTTTCACTTAGTGTTTTAATTCCCACGGTAGTGCAGGAAGCAGAGACACTCCATCGCTCATCTCAGTCAGGTGATGAATCAGAGAATCAGAGAATCATTCATGTTAGAAAAGGCCCTTGAGATCGTCAAGTCCAGCCATTAACTCTACTCTACCAAGTTCACCACTAGACCAGATCTCTAAGCACCACATCTAAATGACCTTTAAACACATCCAGGAGTAGTGACTCAACCCCCTCCCTGGGCAGCCTGTTCCGAGGCCTTACTACACTTTCAGTGAAGATTTTCCTAATATCCAGTCTAAACCTCCCCTGGGACAACTTGAGGCTGTTCCCTCTTGTTTTATTACTAATTACCTGTGAAAAATAGACCACCACCTACCTCTCTACAATGTCCTTTCAGGTAGCTGTAGAGGGCAGTAAGGTCTCCCTTCAGCCACCTGTTGCTCAGGCTAAACAGCTCTGACTGATTGTCTAGAACCACGCTTTCAGGTGTGCCATGCTGCTGGGTGTGACAGCACACGTTGGGAAGAAAGAAAATGCCAGTTCTGTCTTCTCTGTGGTTGTTAGAAACCCTGTAATATTGGCTGGGAAACTAGGTAGCTTGGCTGAAACTCCTGCTCTAATAACACACTTTGAGCAGTTATGTACCAGCTAATTAATAGTCTTTGCAGACCAAGAGAGATAATTGATTTTTTGCTCATTCCCCAGAAGAAATTATCATCTTCATCAGCTTGGTTGGAAGAGCTGCTTCTTTGCTCTTCCCCTGTAGCGTTCAGAGCATCCCTGTTGGCTCATGTCAGTAGGATCACTGGGGCTGGTAGAAATACTCAGGGATTCATTTCACTGCAAGCACCTCTTTGGGATACAGACAGATCCATGTGATTGTCGTAGCTGACATCCAAATCCTATGGAAACACTGGAATGGGCTGTAAATTCCCACGCTGAAGAGTTAAGGAAGATCCCTAGTTGCAGAGCTCGTAACAATTTCAGGCTCTGAGTGTACGGAGCAAGTGACCAGCACCCTCTGAAACAGAGAGCAAACATCATGAAAGCATTAAACACCTTTTAATGGCAAGAGCAGGCAAGGCTAATGTTTGCCTGATTTTTGGAACAGTCGGTTTTTTCACTCTCAGCTTTGCTGAAATCAAAAATGGCTCTGCTCCCAGAACGGAGCCTGAGCATCTCCAGGAGCGGAGAGAAGCAGTCATTGCAAAAGATGCCACCAGAAGTCCCTTCATCTCTATTGCCTTGTGCCAGGAAAGTTAAAACAGCAAAAACTGCAAAAGAAGAAGCCCCAACCTAAGTGGAGTCTTAAGCAGTGGTAAACAAAATGCAGCTTCCTTTGTGGTTGATTTTTATCCAGCTGCAGCCAAATATCAAAGCGATATCAAAGGAAAGCTACCCATTAATTAATTCAGAGTGACTTCACAAAGCAAGCTGGAGCTTTTGCTGGTATCTGATTCTGACAACTTCCTAATCTTCACAAGTTGTCATTAAGAGTGGCATTAAAGCAGTCTGCAGTCAATGCCGGCTCTCGCCCTGCTGTAACTCCAAGATGGGCTAGCTCCCGGCGCGGGAGCGGGGATAGGCAGGCAGGGGTTAGAATAAGAAACTGTGCTCCTTTGCAGATGGAATTCACAGTGCATCAGGGAATCTCTGAACGCATTGCCTGTGTGATTCGTCCCAGGAGCGTTCACCCAGTCCTGCTTGCAACCATCACGAGTTGCAGTGAGCGGAAATTTTCTCTTCTGAAGGGGAAACACAGGGTAAAAAAAGTAGAGAAAGAAAGAAAGAAAGAAGGGGGGGGGAAAGTAGGGAAGGAAGGAATGAAGGGATGGAGGGAGGAAAGGAAGGATAGGAAGGAAGGAAAGAAAGGGAAGGAGGGAGGAAGGAAGGAAAGAAAGGGAGAGGGAGGGAGGAAGGAAGGAAAGAAGGGAAGGGAAGGAAGGAAGGAAGGAGGGAAGGAAGGAAGGAAAAAAGGAAGGAGGGAGGGAAGGAAGCTTATTTAGCTCATGTCTGAAAGGAATCATAGGAAGTCTGTAATGGTCTTTTAAGACAGTGTGAACAGAGCTTTATCATTGATTTCAAGATAGAGAACATACAATTCTGGGTTGAAGCAAAGAAGATTGTGGAACGTAAGACGCTAATCAGGGGATAAGATTAGTTTTAAACTAAGAACTGGAAGTCAGGTACCTCCACAAGTGAAGCTTTTAATTCCACCGTGAAAATAAACAGAACACACACGTGTTCCTCACCACCGCCAGGATCTCTCCATGGGATTACATCCTCGCGCAGCGCTGCAAGGTGTGCGATACCTTTCTGTTTCCAGTCAGCTGTGAGAATGGCTCAAGTAATTGAAGGGAGTTTGTGTTCTAGACCATCACTGGAGCAAGTATCCGCCAGACAGTGACTAATACTATTTTGTGGCAAATTCCTAGCAATACCTTCGAGGAAAATGTGCTGTGTTATTATACAGTATGTTCATTTCAAAGACTGAGAGGGGAAGTGCTGTTGTGGGAGTTCCTTGCCAACCATTCAGAGCAGCGTGGATGTAGATGGTGCCTTTATTTCCTCCAGAGCCAAGTGCTGCCCAAACGCCAGCAACAAATGGGAATTACTTGATTGTACATAGAACTGAGGATTTACCGTCGTAAGAGGGAAATGAAACTTAGATCAAGTATCAGAAAAAAACCCAGCAAACCAGTATCTGTCCAATTAGAATAATCTTCTAAAAGAAACAAAGTTAAATCCTAATCCTTAGGGGCATTTGAGGTAGGAAAGAATTAGAAAGTATATGATAGGCAGTAATCCTGTATTGGCATTAAGTCATTTGCAGTGAGCTACTGGATTTTTCCGTCTTTAATTTCTGCAATTGCTCAGAAATGAGAGAAATTGCTGTGCTTGTGTGAGTACAGAAGCCTCCTATTTGTTCAAAAACATATGATCAACCAAAGAGAAAGATGTCAGACTACAGTCAGTTGAAATGGTGAGCTTGTGTCTGGGAGGCTTTGAGGGCTGCTCGGGCATCGCCCCTTGTGACACTCTTCATTTTGCAATGAATTACATGGATTTATCCCAGTTTAAAAGCAGCTTGATAGCTAGCAGCTCTCGTGTCTAGCACTTGCCTTCCTCCCTGTTGACATGAGAGACAAAAATAGAGGGTGCAACTTGGTGAAACTTTCTTTTCTGCATCCATGCTGTGTTCCCTCCCCTGTGCTTTTGTTGCCCTCTGGTAGCCTCACTGAAGCTGCAACAGCCCTCAGGCTGCATTAGCCCTACTCAGAAGAAAATAGCATGCACCAAGAAACTCTGAGTTCAAGACTTCCCAGTAGCTCCAAATGCTACCTTTGGAGCCAGCAGGATCTGAGAGCTTTGAGCTCATTCGGTTTTATCAGAGGATCTTCCTGATAGCGCTCAGTGGCCTCCAGCTGTTCCACCTGAAGCCATCTCTGCAAATACATTTCTTTGACCTTTAGGCAAGTTGTGCATAAAGATGTTACTCACAGGGCGTGGTGTAGGGAAAACTTCTAATTGAGATGATCTTTCGAGGTCCCTTCTGATCCCTAATGATTCTATGAGTAGAACAACAGTACAAAGAATAAGTAAGAGAATAGAGCTTTCCACATACGGGGCATCTGTAGTCACTGCATTGGTCCTTTTTTAAAGGGAACTGAGGGGCCCCGTCACTGGAAAAATGCACCAAGGTTCATATTTGGGGTTAGATACTAGTTCAGGGCTTTGCAGATGGGTGGAGGCAGGTTGCTTTTGGCCTTACAGCTCGTGATACTGTCCCTTTTACTAGTGAAAGCTTAATCCCAGCTCGATCCAAACAGTACAGCCAGCTGGAACTGACTTCTTTTTCAAAACTATGTGTTTCTGTTTAGTGTAGCCCATCTAAATATTTGAAGGGTGGGTGTCAGGAGGATGGAGCCAGGCTCTTCTCAGTGTCATCTAGTGATAGGACAAGGGCAATGGTTGTAAGCTGGAACATAGGAGGTTCCACATCAATATGAGGGTGACAGAACACTGGAACAGGCTGCCCAGGGAGGTTGTGGAGTCTCCTTCACTGGAAATGTTTAAGACCTGCCTGGATGTGTTCCTGTGTGACTTGGTCTGGATGATCCTGCTGTGTCAGGGGGATTGGACTAGATGATCTTTTCAGGTCCCTTCCAATCCCTAATGATTCTATGATTCCCAAGCACCTATTGGAGGACATATTAAAACCCATTGGAGTTCCTCAGGATTAGCTTTATAAACACGTATGGCATGTTTAGTATGAATACAGAATTCTTTCCTTCTCCCATAAAAGCACTGACAGTATTAGCCAGAGGGATGCTGAAAAATTGAAGAGAATGAGCTCATACAAAGGGTGGTTAAACATCACGTGGCTCCTTAATGTGATTCTTACTGCTGTTTGTAATTGGATGTGTGTACAAGCAGACTTCCATGGGTTTGTGTGGACAGAGCGTGTTTGTGTTTGCTTGTGGCTGGAGTCTGCCACGACACTCTGTTTTCATAGGTGGATCTAATATCAAGCTATCTTTTTTCATCCTCTCTTCACGGCCAGATTATTTCGCCACTGCAGAGCATTGGCATAACTGTGAGAGCTTGTATTTGGACGCTGTTACTGGATAGTTGTGGAAAATTCCCGTAACTTCAGCTCATGGAGAGCTTAAATAGAATTTATGAGCCATATCTTCATTTGGCGTAAAATGTTATGGCTCTGCTGGTTAAACAATAAAACTGACTACTGACCCCAGCTGATCTCAGTCAGGAGAGTAGGATATTTGACATCTTCATTCAAAACCCCTTTTCTACCTGAATGCTTTCGCTATTCCCTGCAATATTTAAAAGAGGCATGCATGTTGACAAGTAGTTTGGGCCTCGTATCTGACCTTTGAAGAGATCTGGGTTAGTCTGCACTGGGTAACAGAGAGGAATTTGCCTGATTGACTGCTGGAGAGGTGGGAATTGTGAATCAAGACATGCACTCTGGGCTCAGAACTGCTCTGAATCCTTCCTAAGTGAAAATGGCAGCAGCCCCACATCTTTGGTGCCAAATCTTTCTCTATATTGTACCCTTTGCTCTAATTTAAAAGGTAGAATTTCAATAGAAGTTATAATTCTGATGCTTTTGAAGCTTATTTTAGACTTACCTCAATCACACTTTTTAGCTATAAGATGTTCTCGCTGGTACATTGTAATGCAAATAAGAAATCTTTCCAGCAAGAATTTTAAAACAGCTTTACACAGAAAAAAGTAAAAATCCCATAGCCCAGGATTTGAGTTTTGTACCAAATAATAGACACTAGTTTCTGTCAGAAGAGGAGACCAAGTGTGCTGTTAGATCAAGGTGCCCTTGGTCCAACCATGCTGCAGGAAGTCGGGCAGAAGATCCACGTAGTAAATGAACAGACAAAAAATCTCCGATGTGATACTGAGGGATCGGTTGAGGCTGGTTTCTTTCTTGCTGAGTGAAAGCCAAAAACGGAGGAGATAAACATAGACGAGACAGCGTTGTGAAAGCAATGAAGTCTAACCCAGACTGACTGTATGACTTGGTCTGGGTGATCCTGCTGTGGCAGGGGGATTGGACTGGATGATCTTTCGAGGTCCCTTCCAATCCCTAATGATTCTGTGATTCTAAGAATCCATGACTGTGCTTTCTTACCTTTCTGCAATGTTGCTGTCTCTGGTCGTTCCCTTTAAAGGGTTATTTCCTGAATTTAGGCTTGGCAAAGGCAGAGGATCTTGCTGAGTACAGTCATGTGGTGCTTTCCCACAGCACAGTTCACAGAGGAGACGGTACAGACAAGCGCTGAACGACATAAATCTTAAAAGAAAACTTCTGCACAGCAAGCATTTGATAGCCTGATAGCCATGCCCCTAGTCACAGCCGAGTCAGTGTGTTGCATTAGAAAACCAATTGTGTGCTTTTAACAACTTCTCCTTTAAACTAAATTTCTTCAAAAGCCATGAGTAGCCCAAAAGAGAAAGCCCTAGTGAGACCATATCTGGAGTATTGTGTCCAGTGCTGGGCCCTTCAGTTCAAGAGGGATGTAGTGCTGCTGGAGAGAGTCCAACGTAGGGCAGAGAGGATGATGAAGGAAGTGGAGCACCTTCCTTATGAGAAGAGGCTGTGGGAGCTGGTCTCTTGAGCTTGGAGAAGAAGAGACTGAGGGGTGACCTCATTAATGTCTATAAATATGTGAAGGGAGAATGGAGCCAGGCGCTTCTCAATGGCATCTAGTAATAGGACGAGGGGCAATTTGTGTGAGCTGGAACAGAGGAGGTTCCACGTAGATATCAGAAGGAATTTCACAGTGACAGTGACAGAGCATTGGACTAGGCTGCCCAGAGGGGTTGTGGAGTCTTCTTCACTGCAGATGTTTAAAACCCTCCTGGGTATCTTCCTGTGCGACTTGGTCTAGGTGATCCTACTGTGTAGGGGGATTGGACTAGATGATCTTTCTAGTTCTCTTCCAATCCCTAATGATTCTATGATTCTATAACTCTATGATTGTGGTTCTGGGGGAGGGCATAAAGGGGACAGACGATTGTTTTGTTTTCTTGACAAATTTCTTAAAGTCATTGTAGAAGTTCTTGTGGAACTGAGGGGATTTCTGTGGAAAGAGAGTAGAGTCATGTGGACCAGGATCAAATGTTCCAATCTGAAATGGTGCCCACAGCCTGAGCTACTTGAAGCTCCTAGGGTTGCCTAGGGATGTTTGGATGACTTTTCAGTTTGTAGTGTGTTTTGGGTTTGCTGTCGCTCCTTTTTCCAAATACTAGTGAGGGAGGTTGTGGAGAGTCTTGAAGGAAAATTACTCCTTTTTAATTCTCGAGCTCCTGTTGACTTCTGGAAGACAACGCCCAGCTAGGGAGATGGAAAAAAGTACGGCTTCAGAATATTTGAGTCGTGTCCACGGGGACATTGACTGTAATGCTTGTGTCATGCTGGGAATCGAGTCCTGGCATCTTAGGTTGTGCTGGGCAAATCCGCCCGATGCAGCATCAGGCTGAGATCCCAAACACACGACAGCTTGCCTGACATTTGGTTCCTCCAGCTATCCTGGACCACTTCTTCAGGTTCTTACGTTACCTCTTGAGGTGGGTGTCTAGGAGTAGGATTGTACAAAACAGTAGTCCTATGGAGTATTTATTTACTGCCTTACCTGTCTCTGGCCACAAAACAATGAGATTTTGGCTTGAAAAACATGGCTTTGGTTGCAGAACATCTCTGCATGAATCAAAAATATCTTCTGCGCCTCTTTTCACTCATCATCTTTCTTTCTGCTAAAAAGAGACAGCAGCAGTAAGCACCTCACAGTGGTGTTAGAAGGGGAAATCAATTAGAGCGTGAGGATCTCCAGCTGCACTGCGGTGTGACCACCTCAGCTGCCTCCCTTCAGATAGTCATCCTGGGCCACGCGGTGCCTCCCTGTGTGACACTGGGCAAACCGCCGCTTCGCTGCCCTTTGTTTTCCCCTTGGAAACACGGGCAGTCACTTTTGCTCCTTGCAGTCACCTTTTCTGAGTGTGAAAATTCAGTCAATTAATGTCATGGAGAGACTTCTGTTATCTTTCTGTGCTTTATCGTTTTAACGCAAAGGGAAAAATATAAGAAGACCCCAGCACTGCCGTGCAAACTTCAATTGGCAGAATGTCAACAGAAGTTCCTGCCGCTGCAGATGAGATGGATAGCGCTTGCTGTTAAAATAATATCTGCTGTTTTGCTCAGATGTCTAATGGGTTTGCTTTTTAAGCATGGATGATGCAAAATGTCCCTAAGGCATCATTCCCAACAAGATATAGAATCCCACTTAATGTCTATTTTTAGGATTCAGTAGGTTCTGTAAAGGCTCATTTGTTTGAAGAAGAGATACTTAATCACTTTGTTTTCCATGTGATTTTGAAGAGAGAAATTTTGGTTGTGCCTCCCCTCCCCTATCTCCACTCCGTTTGGCTCACATGTGTCCTGGAGTTGTTGCCATTTGTGTGGGTGGTAAGGAACGAAGGAATTAAATAAATGGAGTAGAACTGCTAACAGAGCAGCAGTAGTTATGTGTATGTTGGGAAGCGAAGTTGTCACTTCTAAGAAGACACTTCTAAGACGCCTTTTGCATTTCTGTACGGGGTTACAACTTTTAAAGGAGACCGCGGGTTACAGCTTAATTACTGAATGCACAGGAGGAGCAGCAGGATGTGGGGGTGACTCTGAAAAGGATCAGTAGAATATTACGATGGTTTTTATTTTAAAGAGCAGCATTGGTTTTAATCTCTCAAGCTAACATTCAATTTAACTTTAAACCATGGACTGTAGTGGCTTGCAAATGAGTGAGCTGGAAAGCTTCCAAAAGTCATCGAGTTTCAGCAGTTGCAGTAGTCTCTGGTAAAAGAAACGACTTGTTTTAAGCAGGCTGTATGCATGTTTCTGTGCTCTAAATAGAAAATAATGATGTTGTGCATTACCACATGGACTATATTTGGCATCCACCAGCAATATTAATTTTCTCCTGCTTCTCTCGCTCCCTCTCTCCTTCTTGCCATCTCTTCAAACTATGCACCTATATATATATAGATATGTCTGGGGGTAATCTAGGAAGCCAAGTAACAGACCACATTCTTCTACTACTCAAATTGTATGAATACCTAACACAGTTTACATCCCTTAAATTGGGATTTATGAAAGGATGACAGCAAACAATCTTGTGGCTGTGCCATTGCTCAGGCAGTTACAGTTGCTGCTTTGCATTTATTTGTGAAAGTCTCGGTGATGGATGCGTATTTGTCCTCCTTTCACCTGTGAATAAACTCAGGTAAATTACTTACAGCAATTCTGGGAATTCACAGCTCTGCCTGTGCCAGGAAAGCAAGCAGGACCATGGCATCTAGGTTAGTACCAGTTAGCACTTCACTGCCCAGTATGTGGGCATATTTAGGGGATTAACATGGGCTGCACACATTCCCACTGGGCAGTGTTGACAAGGGCATCTTGCTTTGAGAGGAGAAAGTTAGAGTTAGGGTTAGCTATGTATATATAGTTATATATATACATATATAAATGTATATATATATGTTATAGTATAGCTATGTACACGCAGGCGGCGTGACGTCGCTTCTTGCAAGAGCAGAGAGCAGTCCCTCACCTCTTGTATTCACTAGTATTTATTTGGCCTCAGACTGTCCCAGGTTCCTGGATAAGTTCCCTGAAGCTGTAGCCAGGTATTGACTGTGTAATTCAAGTTAGCTTGACCCCAGAGAAGGTGTTCTAAACAGTTCTCTTCGATAGGAAAATACACCTCTTTCACTTCTGAGAAACTCGTATTGCTGGTGAGTCACAAGGGTTTCACAAAAGTAAAACCGGTTGGCTTTGAAGTGATGTGAGAAATGTGTTCAGGAGCTCCTCCAGAAGGATCCAGCTGAAAAAACGTGTGAGCTAAAAGCTGAGTTAAGGGGCTGGGGGTCTGTGCGTAGAGGTGTCTGCAAATAATAACCCAGGAAAAGCAATCTTTGAAGACAATGAAAATCATTGAATGCTCTGGTGCTTATGAACCATTTTCTCCTCTTCCCACAGTCAATATGTTCCTTCCTGACTCCCAGACTCATTGAAGGTGTTCAGGAACTTGGCAGGTAGAGGTGTGGGTTCTTCTTTTCCTTGGACTACAGGTCTGACCAAGCTGCACTTACTGACTGGATCAGGACCTGAGAACAAAACTTTAGATTCACTCCCAGATGAGACTTAGGCCAAGTTTTCCCACTGGTTTTCATGCTGGTGCCTCCTTAGGTGCTTGTCTTCTCCCATGTCCTTAGCCTGTCTTCATTACTGTCTAGTATTTTCTTCCTTTTCATTTTTCTTATTGATTAAAAAAATCTGTAGATTTATAATCCTCTCCCCAAAGGAAAAAAAATAGGTTTTTATTAAGGTCTGACAATTCTTCTGTCTCCCACATTCTCTCCTTCCATTTTACAATTCTGAGATGCACAGAACATGAAAGAAGTCCCCTTTGGCTTCAGCAATGATTAATGCTAGCAAGAAGCAAGTCTCAAAGTGCTAGGAATGACAAGACACATGCAAGCTGCCATCATTTAATCCTACCATGGCCTGGATATTACCCAAGTCACCCAACTTCTTACAACCTACCCTTTGCTTGAGGGAAGGTTTGGGTCAATTTTGTAGCACTTCCCCCATGATCTGGTTGGCGAGAGGGTGACAGGGAAGGGATAAACAGCTGGAGCATGGATAGAAACTTCTGGCTATTTCAGATGACAGGGAAGAGAGAAAGGGATTAGGTCTAAAGAGGGCTCAAGCTCTAAAAAACTCACGATGGATTTGAAGGGTTGTAGGAAAATGACAAGAGGAATGTTAGAGTGAGGAGTCATGGATAATATTCTCCACACACATGCTCTAAGCCCTTGTGCTGTGAAGGCATGCAGTGCTTAACTTTAGAGGACTTTTAGGAGATGGTCTTTGACTGACACACTAAGCTGGATGAAGGCATGGGCAGGTTGAGGTGCAGCCAGGGTCCTTTCTTGATCACTGATTTTCTTTCCTCAAGGAAAGCTTCCATAAGGAATGGCAGGAGGGAGGCACAAGCAGTCTGCAGTGGCAGAAACAGAGAATAAAAGCTGCTAATAGGTGGTAATCACGCATAAAGGTGCTTCTGCAGCAAACCATACATCATTCTCTTTTTTTATAGTGGTCAGAGTTTCAAAGGTGCTAAAGGCACCAGAATTTCACAGACTCAACACAGCCACAGCAAACTGCATCACAAAATTGTAGAACATTAGGGATTGGAAGGGACCTTGAAAGACCAGCTCCTTCCTGCTTTTTAATCACCCAAGTCCTCTGTAAGACAAGCGTTCTCATGAATATAACAAAATGCCTCTTATTCAGCGAACCAACACAGATCAGCAACGAGTATGATGGAGGAAGTGGAACACCTCCCTGATGAGGAGAGGCTGAGGAAGCTGGGTTTGGAAAAGAAGAGATTGAGGGGTGACCTCATTAATGTCTATAAATATATGAAGGGTTGATGTCAGGAGGATGGATCCAGGCTCTTCTCAATGTCATCTAGTGATAGGACAAGGTACAATGGATGTCAGCTGGAACATGGGAGGTTCCATATAAATATCAGAAGGAACTTCTTCACAGGGAGGGTGACAGAGCACTGGAAGGGGCTGCCCAGGTTGTGGAGTCTCCTTCTATGGAGACGTTTAAAACCTGCCTGGATGTGTTCCTATGTGACTTGGTCTAGGTGATCCTGGTGTGTCAGGGGGATTGGACTGGATGATCTCTCAAGGTCCCTTCCAATCCCTAATGATGCTATGATTCTATGATTCTGGTCTCAGCCTCCTAGCAACACCTTAAATGGTTCAAACACAAAGGGAATGGACTAGATGATCTTTCAAGGTCTCTTCCAATCTCTAATGTTCTGTGATTCTGTGATCTAGAGTGTTGGCTGGCTTGGCCTCCAAACCTTGCTTCACTCGCAGAAGTCGCAGGAAGCCTTTCAGTCACCTAGAACATCTGAAAGCTCATCTTTCTTGAGGAAATAGATGTAAAGCAGGCACCCAGAAGCCCTTCCACCAAATACTCCGACAGGTCTGAAATGAGATTTAGGCAATTGCTAGGATGGTGACTCAGAGTCAATTGCACGCTCGGCCATGCCTGGAGACGGTTCTTCCCCACTCACCCTTGGCACTCGGGGCTTAAGATTACACCTGATTGAAAGCATCCCCTGGCTGAACAGACCAAGCTGATGGCCTGGTGCAATGCTGGAGCACACCGTAGTAATCACAGCTAACGACTCTGCTAAATGCTGGGCTGCACACACCTCCTTGTTGGGTGTTTGCTTTGTATACAGAAGGTAACATCGGCTGAGTAACGAGGATGCCAAGTTACAGATGGGGTTGTGGAATCGTATTTGACAGCTGATTAGAGTAATCTGACAGAAATGATGACTTAATCACCACGACAGACTCCAAATTCCCAGATAGAATTCCACCCAGGTTAATCTAATTTCCTCGCAATATTTTTGCCAGAAACAGACTCTTAGCCGGCTTGTTTTCTCCCGTGCAGATGTCACATGGCTTTGACAAGAATGTAAATAGGTGGTGGTGTTGTCATTGTCAAAAAGATGACTTTGAGGCCCTAAAGCTGCTGAGGATGCAGGGCTTTGAGAGGTTTTTGGGGTTGCTCTGCTGTGCTTTTCTCCTCTAACAAAGTTGTATTTACATATGGAGAGGGGTACTCAGGAGAAAGAGAGGGAAAATACTAAGCACAAACACAGCGACTGGCTGCAGAGTAGCCCTGAGGAGAGGGACTTGGGGGTGCTTGTGGACGAAAAGCTCAACATGAACCAGCAGTGTGCACTTGTGGCCCAGAAGGCAAACCGGATCCTGGGCTGCATCAGGAGAAGTGTGGCCAGCAGGCTGAGGGAGGTGATTCTCCCCCTCTACTCTGCTCTGGTAAGGCCTCACCTGGAGAACTGCCTCCAGTTCTGGAGCCCTTATTACAAGAAGGATGTGGACATGCTGGAGCAAGGGCAGAGGAGGGCCACGAGGATGATCAGAGGGCTGGGGCAGCTCTCCTATGAGGACAGACTGAGAGAGT
Source organism: Rhinopomastus cyanomelas (assembly GCA_013400115.1). Lineage (NCBI taxonomy): Eukaryota > Metazoa > Chordata > Aves > Bucerotiformes > Rhinopomastidae > Rhinopomastus > Rhinopomastus cyanomelas. The sequence goes on along the minus strand of VXBP01003262.1, from coordinate 94 downwards.
TGGGGCTGCTCAGTGTGGAGAAGAGGAGGCTCCGAGCTGACCTTATTGTGGCCTTCCCATATCTGAAGGGGCCTACAAAAAGGCTGGGGAGGGA
>VXBP01003261.1:749352-801386 GCA_013400115.1 Rhinopomastus cyanomelas | reverse complement strand
GGGTGGGGGAAGACGGACGCGGGTCCCGGTGCGGTGCGGCGGTCGGTGGCGGGACGAAGCGGCGTCGCGCCGCGGAGGAAGGAAACGCGGGGTTGGCCGCTGCGTGAACAACCTGGCTGTTCCTGCTGCCCGCGTCCACCCGCGGCTTTTCCTGCCGGCGCTGCCTGACAGCCGCCGCCGCGGGAGCTGTCGCCGGGGTCTTCGGCGTCTGGGGACGTGCGAGCGGTCCTGAGCTAGCTCGGAGGCGTGATTGAAAGCGAGCGATAATTAACTGGAGGAGGAAGAGGAGGAGGAGGAGGAGGACGGGGGTGGAGGAAGCCGAAGGAGGAAGGCATCGCGCGGCAGAGCCCAGCCGAGCCGATCCGGCGAGCGGCGGCGGGACGCGGCAACTTCGGCCGCAGCGGAGGAACCGGAGCCCCCAGCGCAGCAGCGACAGCGGCGGCCGCCGCCTCAGCCCACGCCTGCCTGAGCGGGGAGAGCCCCGCTGCCTCCCCGGCCGCCGGACATGTCTGAGCATAAGGCCGTTGATCCCAAGTTATCGACGACGGACAGGGTGGTGAAAGGTGGGTGCCGCGACCCCGATGCCCCTTCGGCCGCTTCGTCCCGCCGTGCCCCAGCCTGCGGTCGCGTCTGTGGTCCCCTCCCCGCCCCAGGCAGGTAGTGGGCAGGGGGACTCGGCCCGGAGGGTTGGCCGGGCCCCGGAGGAGGGTTTGCGGCTTCCCCCGCTGCTCGCCCGGCGCTCCATTGCAGCATTTCCCACCTCCCTCCCTCTCTCCTTCGCTCCCCTTCGCCGCCTCCCCCGCTCCGCCTTGAAGGCGCTGCACCAGGCTGGCGTGAGAGAGAGGGGGAGCCCCGGCTTCCTCGCCCGCCCCAGGCCCGGGGGAGGTAGGGGGGCAGGGCTTGGCCCCCTCCCCCTGCCCGCCTGCCTCTCCGGGTATCCCCCATTCCTCCCGCCTGCTGCCAGGCTGCGCTCCCCGGCGCCCCTTCCACCGCCCCTTCCCCGCAGCCTGCGCTGCCGCTTGTCATCGCCGTCCGCTCCCCCTGTGCAGCGCGATGCCTGAACCCACACCCCGCGCCCCTCAGAACCGAACCCGGCAGTCCCGTCCTCCCCCACCAGCTCCCTGCAGGGCCCCTCCCGCAGCAGGGATACCGGGCGGGGGGAGCGTGGGCGCAGGGGGGCGGCGGGGCGCGGGCGTTGTGGGAGGCGGCGAAGGCTGCTTCCTCCTCCTCCATCGCCGTCTCTTCCTGACGGCTCGGCCTGCGTGGATGTGAAGTTATCCGTCGAGGCGGGCCGTGTACGCACAGATGTGCGCGGGGCTGCGCGGCTCCAGCGCAGAGTGGCTCTGTGATTCCCGCTCGAGGTCGGAGGTCCGCGGGAGCCGCCAGCTTCGGCCACATAAACAAATGAGCTGGGATTAAGCCCGCGGTGCGCCCTGCAGTACAGAGCGAGTTCTTATTTACCGGGGCACTGCCTGATTTAAATGGCTCATGTGCAGTTCTCGGGGCTGATGAAATGCGGGTGTGTGCGTGTGCTGGCGTTTGGGGTTTGGCTTTTTTTTCCCTTTTTAATTTATTTTTATTCCCTTCTCTCCTGGCCACAGAGCATGGTGTGTGTGAGTACGTGGTATATCCGATACGGGGTATTCCTGATACAGAGTGTTATGGTGGAAAGCTCAAAGCTTAGATGCAGTTACGCATCCTTCACAAACCCCGAGGCTGGACATGGCCTTGGAATAGGTACACTTCTCTGTTTACGTGCTTGCACACCAAACAAACACTCAGTGTAAATATTATTCAGAAAGGGACAACATTATTTATATGTTTAAGTTTATGTTTATGCTTACAGTTTTATGCCCTGGCCCCCCCCTTTTGTTTTTTCTCCCCTCCGAATCAAATTGTAGCTCTTCAGATGTTGCAGGAAACACAAGTACCAGCAAAGTAAGATTTCTTAAGACAATTCTTGGGACTTCTCTTTTACCTTCTAGTATCTGGAGTAGTTACTGCTTGCTTAAGTGGTGAGTCTGTCACATCACAGTAAGAGGAGTCCTTAGAGGCCTGAAACTGCTGTGTTGTGCTTCAGTAGAAACAACAAATGACCATCCCATTGGGAAGACTCTTTGTGTTTACGGATACCTAACCTCTTTTGCTTTTTTCTTTGGTTGTTTTGTAAATCTGCGGTGGTCTTAACACATGACCAAGTGTCCTGATCTTTGCTTTGGCAGAGGGTCCTTTGGTTTAAGAAGGTCTTCATCCTGAGTAGGAATTATCTCTATTTACAGATGGTTTCAGTGCTGATTTCTTAGCGTTCCTTGCAGTGTAAGGTCTGTAACACCTGAAAGCACCATTTCTGACAAAACTTAGCTTATTGTTAGTACTTTTATAACGCAACTAAACCGGAAATCAACTTTGCTAAACTGAGTTGAAGCACTGAGCAAAGAGAGCAAGACACATGTGCTGTGGAGGTGTCCATCCCACCTGGTAACTGTTGCCTCATAATGTCAGTATTGCACTGGAGAAAGGATTTGTTAAACTGGTTCAGGCCTTTATTAAATATTGAGATGCTGTCAAGGTCTTAAAATAGCATCTGAAAAGAGTGGTACACAGTAAACTGATTCCTGTGTAGGGTTGTTCTTTGCTGTATCATACGTACTTCACACTGTCTTTGTGTAGACTGTAAGGAACTAGCGTAAGTAGTAATATTAGAGATAGGAAGACATCATTGTTTCTTTCCTGTAGGACATGATTTGTACCTTTTTGAGATGAATAGCTCTAACAGGCTGGAACAATCAATGGTTGAGGAATAGCCACAAAAATAATAAGGCACCTTGTAAGCACTTGTGCTGGTAGCTGGAGGGTCTTGGCATTTTTGACGGGAGCACAGGTATTCTGACATTGGTGAGGTGTAACCTACAAAAATAACTTTATGTTCTGTTCTACCTTTGAAAAAACAGACTTGGGAAGGAAACCTTTTTTAATGTAGGCTCTGGATTAAACTCACTTCCAGTAGTGTACCTGGGTTTTTTTTTTTCTTTAGATTGCATTTGCTTTGTGTGTTTCAGGTTTGTTTGGGTTTTGTTTTGTGTTTTGTTTTGGTTTGGTTTTTTATTCAACCTTTCAGTTTGCTGGTACATGACAGGAGATGTCTCTAACAGCTCTGGGCTGGCTGGTGAAAATCCTGGCTTGGCACCAGTATGTAACAGGGAGGTTACAGTCTGAGCAGTTTCATCCTCAAACTCTGAGAGGCAGCTCAGGGCTGCCTCTTTGGGCAGGTTGCTGTAAGCTTTTTTTTGGGTTTTGCCTTCTCATGCTTGAGAACCTAAAATGCGGTGAAAAGCGGGCTGTTTCCATAGGTGAGGATTTGAACTGACACCTGTTTTGCTTCGCTTACTGAATTGTGCTTAAACTGATTTGAGTCAAAACATGCTTTTGGGAGTCCCCTTTTCTCAGCATTTTAGGAGCCCCTAATGCTTATAAGGTCCTGGTCTTTGCTGCCTCTGTTATGCAGCGTTTGGTGGTTGGAGTGAGATTCCTGAGTTTGACACCGCTGCCGTGAGCAGTGTAAAGAAATCCAAGCCTGTGAACAACATTAAGTTCTAGGAAGCAAATCAACTCTAGTCAAAGTCAGCAAAACGGTGTTCTGTTGAGATAAAGGAAGAGTTTATGAATCCAGAGGACACAGTTATGGTTTGAGAAGAACTTCCTTGGTTTACTCCTGTGCTCACCTAAAGATGGTACGTGTGTTAGGACGCAGATTTGACAGTCACCTTTACTTGCTGGATTGTGTGGTCTTGTAGAGGTGCAATGCTTTGAAAGTCTGTCGACTGCAAATATGATAACCTGGACGTTCAGATACTTCAGAAGTTTGTGGGATCCAGGCTCAGGGCAAATGCTGACTCAAAGTACTTCTGAATTGAAATTCTTTGGGTTGTTATTTTATTTGGTAGAGGTACCATGCAGCCTTTACCTGGGTAGAGCAGTCTTAACGTTCTTGTCCTCCTTCAGGACTGAGGACGCTGCTCTTTATCCAAGCTGCTTTTAGCTCCTGAGATTTGCCTGCCAGAGTGTGGGCTTGGTCATTCTGGTGAAGGTAGGAATTACCTGTCCAGAAAAAAATGGACTGAGGATACTAGCTCATTCCTCATGGGTCACATAACAGCTGTCTGATGTCAACAGCTTTTGGTCACTACTGACATAGCAAGATTTGAACCCCACTGATCTGGAGGGAAAAGATGTGTATCGTGTTACTTGGCCTCCTCAAAACATTCAGTGTTGCATTACTGCCATCTAGAAATACTGCTCTAAAGCAGGGTGATCTTGAGTCAAAACTTCAAAAGTGAGCAAAGAAACCAAGTCAGTACTTCTTAGCAGTCTGGCTGTTGGCTGGGTACAGTGATTGCTGTGATTCTTGTGAGCAGATCAGATGGTTATGTGCTTTGAGTAGATTGTGGTTTTTTTCAGTTTTGTTTGTTTTTATTGAATGAAAGCAGATTTTGAATGCATCCTCCTTCCATCCTAGCTGTTCACACGGGCTGCTGCTAGTTTGTGAACCTGGGTGTTGGCAGGCTCCTTACCTCATGTGTGTTGCATGCAGAGGTGTACACAGTTACATCAACGATTGACTACACCCCAAGAAAGCTAGAGACACTGGCCTCAGCTGTCTCTGAATTTCAAACTGTGTAATTGTTAATGGTCTTCTAATGTTCAGGCTGTGGGTTGTTTGTAATGTAAGATGAACGCCAGCTCCCGATCGTTATGTTAGCCATCAGCATTAATTTCAGATTTGTGAAAGGTAGGATTGCTGTCAATAGTGGGAATTAGCAATGAAGTTTAGAGTTTCCATTAGTCCGGGGAGACTTGTGTGTACTTGCCAAAGGCTGGAGTCCAGCATCGGTGTGTTGCAGAAGCGTGTCGTTGTCTCTCTGTGAATCTAGTGCAGTTTTTATCCTGTAATGCTAGGCTGCCCTTCAGTGTTTCATTTGTATTTGTCATTGTGACTTGGATGTCAGTAATGTGGTGAATTTATCAGGTATTAGGTTAATCTGAGTGTTAGGAAATGTATGATGATAGGGATCACCAGTGTTATTTGGATAGTTACAGATGATTAGTGGTTATCTGCTCCTCTTCTGAGGGTACTGAAGATTCATTACCTCATGAGGGAAAGCAAAGAGTTGCTTGGTAGCTGTTCCTGTTGGCGTGGGAAAGCTGACTCTATTTTCCTCTGAATTAATTTATCTTCACAGCACTTGGGAAGGTACTCGCTTGCTTTGAGGAAGACGACATGTGAATGTAAGAAGTGTTTTTAACCAGAGGATCCACCTTCAGGTGTGTCAGAAATTGGGCACTGGTACAGTTGAGGATGGTCCCTCCTCCATCCACTTTTACCACCATTTGAAGGGGTGGTTATTCTTTCACCTCAGCTTTGGTAACTTCATGATTGCGATCACAGAATCATAGAATATCTTTGATTGGAAGACGCCTTCAAGGTCATGAGGTACAACCCTTGACCCGGCACTGCCCAGTCCTGGTGCCTTTGTGAAGCCAGGAGCATGGGATGCAGCTGACAGCAGAAGATTACTGAACACACTTGCATAGTTGTTATGGTTACTTAGGGAGGAAAATGAAGTTGGCTTGTGATTTTCTTACATGTAATGGCTTTGTTCTTTGTTCTCGTGGTCAAAACTAAGTTAATACTTGCAAGGCCAATGGATTCTGTCAGCTGGATGCATCTTGAGAGTTGCAGACTGTGTGATTGACACTGTGTAAACCTGTAGATGTGACTGGTGTATGACACTTGCGAAGGACTGTGAGTGTAGTAATGGGAAACTGAAACAAAATCGATGTACAGTGCCTGACAGTTATGCTTGTGTAATAAAGCTGGTGATTTATTCTGATTTGTGAACTCACAAGTCATTAAGATAATTCTGTAAACAAGCCCTTTAGCAAAGCAAGTCTTTGCTGTGTAGGCAGAGGGGGGAAGATCGTGTTCGTGCTGAAGGGTGCCTTTCCTGTGCAGCTATTGCTGCTCTGCATAGGTGGGAGGCTGTCTTCACGCTCTGTGTTCTGCGAGCGGCTTGCTGAGCGTGCCGAGTCTCAGGACTGGTATGAGGTGAGGGACAAAATTGCCTTGGGTTTGTGTTCAGAAGTCCCCATTGGCTGAAGCTGTCTTGTTACCTGCTCTTTCTGGCTGAGCCCAGTGAGAGAGTTGGTGCTTCTGTTATGACTGGTGGTGATGAGAAATTTGAAAGAGGAGCTCATGCTGGCTGTTATCAGCATTTAACTTAATTGGAAAGTATGAGCCGGTTGAGGTCATTTTCCATAGGGGGATATTGCAGAGAACAGTTGTTTCCTCTTTGCTGTCCATTCCCACATTAAATGGTGGATACTTCCTCACGTGTTTCGCTTAGAGATGATAGGTGCTGCATGGTTATGCTTGTTTTTCTGTGCAGGTTGTGGCAGGAAGATCAAATGCAAAATACATTTACCTTTGATTACGTACATTGGTATATTTATTATTTATTTTCTGTAGTTCCATAACTTCCTCCCTGACTGATACCTTGTAAAGGGATTTTCTGGTGAAAGTAATTCAGGGTAATGTTAACGAGTACCCGTAGCTTGGATACTCCAGCCTCATAACTTTTCCCTTTTGGCTTCTCTGGTTTGCTGAATGGCTCCTATTTAAGCTACAAAAGCAGGACTAAGCATAATTTAGATTTTGGGAGGAGGAGACTGAGGGGGGACCTTATCACTCTCTAAAACTACCTGAAGGGAAGTTGTAGATGGGTGGGGCTGAGGCTCTTCTCCCAGGCAATCAGTGACAGGATGAGAGGGCAGGGTCTGAAGCTGCAGGAGAGGGTTAGCTTGGGTGTTAGAAAGCCCTTCCTCGCAGACAGGGTGATCAGACACTGGAATGGACTGCCCAGGAAGGTGGTAGAGTCCCCATCCCTGGAGGTATTTAAGGACAGACTGCACATGGCATTTATTGCCATGGTCCAGCTGATGTGGTAATGTTAGGTCATAGGCTGGGCTTGATGATCTCAGAGGTCTTTTCCAGCCTCAATACTTTTCATTTGTTTGGCTTCCCAGTAATGTTGAAGCAGCATGTAGTGGGGTATAGTTCCCTTTTATGATAGCTTTAAAGAATGTGGAGAATAGTAGTTCTGTAAGAGTATTTTAAGGTAGAACAATACCACTTGACACACTTCTTAAGTGTGCCATAAAAGAAGCCACAAGTTTCTGAAGTAAAAGCCACTTCAAATCATCTCTGCGCAAAGGTGCCTTCTTATATTCTTCTCCATGTAGTTTCACAAGTCAAATGCAAGTTCCAGTTGCATAATGGTTCTTCAGCTGATCGCTTAAATAATTTCCTGCTCTGATAATCAGTCACTTACCTTGACTTCTCTCATAAGAGACCATTTTATGGCTACTCAGTCAATAATGGTGGAAAGTATCATCCCAGTCCTGAAAAGTATTGTAGCCTCTGTGCAGCCTAGATCGCATAAGCGTGCAGTTTGTGGAGTGATCTGCTGTTCAAGTTGTAGATTTGGATGTGTTATTGCTGGAGGTTGCACCCCAGATACGTCCTTGTTTTCCTTCAATTATCGAACAAAGGAAAACAGAAAAGGTGGAGAAGCAAGGAGGCAGTAAGTGCTATGATAGTAAATTTTTCTTTCAAAGATAAAACATCTGAACTTCTTATTCCTAGCTTACTTACTCTTCCACCAGAAAGCTGCTGAAATAGCATCCCCAGAGTAGTACCTTGAGAGTCATTTACGTGCATTTTAAACTGGCTCTGAGATCTATATTTGTAGGTGAGGTTAGGCATGTTCACATTGGTACGGCAACACTGCTGTATGAGGAGATCATGACAGTCTTATTTAAGATAGTGTTGGCATCATAATTCCAACTCCAACTAATTTCCAACTAAGACCGTTTATGTTTGGAGCTGGAGAGGGGAAGGAGTGGAGAGGCACCAGATGTGAAAAATGTTTGGTTTAGTTAGAAGTTGATTCCTAGCTGTCTGGGAGTTCTGTGTGGTTAAGGTGTAGATCATCTTTCCTGCTAGGGTGACTTCATGGCATTTTGGAATACATTTGTCTGCCACTTAAACCTCTTTCTACTTGGAAACAAAGCTACGCTGTTCTGGACTTCTGTTACAGCTTCCTTTTGGTTTGTTGTTGGGGTTTTTTGTTAGTACTTTCTCCAGCTTGTGTTTTAATATGCCCTTTCTTCTCCTGTTTATTCCTTTTGTCCTCTTCTGCACACTGTTCTCATCTTATTGATCTCCTGCATACTGCTAAGCACACTGAGCAGCCTGGGTGCTGCCTGCTGCTTGCGATTTGGGTGCACGTATCTAATGCAAGGGGGTCACTGAGCGTGGGGGCCTTCCTTTGATGCAACTGTAGGCACCTTGGGAAGCACAAGACTAGGGGAAGTATATTCTGCCTCTTCCTCAGGCTTCTGTTGTAATTCTGCAGCCAGCTGCTGACTCTGTAGCGGTGGGTTGTTTTTTTTTTTTAGTGAATAGCTCTGCTATTCGTGTGCTGCCCAAGCTCTTCCCAAGTTGTCACAGAAGGATGTCTATATTTTGCAGTTCAGCTGCTGCTTGGACGTTGCTTAGCCATAATGTTCAAAACTCACAGTGTGACTCAATTTTTGCTCATGTAGTTGCAAAAAGCTCTGTGGACTAGCATAGCCTGTGGTGTTTTTTGGTTGACTTGAGATGTGATATAAGCACTCAGGCTTTGCTGTCTTTGCAAGCAGACACAAGTTAGCTCACAATGGAGGGTAAGATGTGGTGTAGCTGGTAATACTGAAAAAAAAACTGAAGCTCACCACAGACGGTATGAACTTCAAGATCCCCAGCTTAAACTCGAAACATAAGAGATGCAGAACCTAGTCTACATAGAAATTGAACAGAACTTTTGTGGTGAAGAAAGGAAAAACTTTAGCAAGAGACAGTTGCATTAAGCCTTCCAGTATTAATAGCTATTTCTCCATCTTTCAGATAGACACACATGGCTTAATAAAAGAATTGAGGTCTGATTAATTACAGGGCTTTCAAAATGGAGAAGTGCTATAATGGGATTAAATTTGTACCAACGGAGACTAGTATCGGTGTAACAACGCTGGTGTTCTACACCACATCTTTTCCTCCATCCCAACTGAGGTGTTCTACTGCATCAGACTGGTGTGCACCGGAGTCTTTCCTTCAGTCATCTTTACTGATCCAGAATGTAGAAACGATGGAGCGAGCAAATGAGAAGAAAAAGGTACAACTGACCTGCTCAGGAGCAAACTCTGCCATAGTGCTGGCCCTGCCTCTTGCTAATCACACAGAAGCAGCGAGCCTGCACAGACAGCATCGCAACAAAAAAAGGAAGTGCACTTTGAACTTCTGATTGGAATGGGGAAAATAACACGTGTTAATAATGGGTTAGGCAGATGTGATGCTGCAGCTAGTCTTTAACACTCACTCGGGGCATTGTTCAAAAGGCTTAATTAATAGAATCCAAACTACAGGTTTTTGGCCTAATTTGCTGTGTGATTAGATGTTAATTTTTAATTTAAGCTTTTGTGAGTGTCTTTGAAAATAGGTTGTATGACTTTTTGAAATTTCTATGGGGTTTGGATTTTTTTTACTTGCTGGTAGTGACAACTCGGTAATTGTGTGGCCACATAAGGCAAAGTTCCTGGTGGTGTTCGTGTTTTGAAGTAACGGTCAGTTGGAAAGAAATTCCTGCAGTCTGGATTGGTGGCCTTAAGTGAGAAGAAGCAGCTGAGCTGCTAACAAGTTTTCTGTTTATTGCTTGGTTACTAGTAAATGTTTAACAGATATTCTCTTTCTGCCCTGGAATAGGGGTGGCTCGTTTTTGTTGTCTATTGCTGTGACTGTATTTGTTACTTGTTAGTGAGTCACAAAATCACAGAACAGCTGAGGCTGGAAAAGACCTCTTCGATCATCAAGCCCAGCCCATGACCTAACATCATCACTGTCATCTAGCCAATGGCACTAAGTACCACACGCAGTCTGTCCTTAAACACCTCCAGGGATGGGGACTCCACCACTGCCCTGGGCAGTCCATTCCAGTGTCTGATCACCCTTTCTGTGAGGAAGGGCTTCCTAACATCCAACCTAACCCTCCCCTAATGCAGTTTCAGGCGCTGCCCTCTTGTTCTGTCACTAATTGCTTAGGAGAAGGCACCCGACTACAACTTCAAGTCAGGGAGTTGTAGAGAGGGAGAAGGTCATGCCTGAGTCTCCTCTTCTCCAGGCTAAACACCCCCAGCTGTCTCAGACTCTCCTTATCAGGCTTTCCTACCAGTCCTTTCCCCAGCCTTATTGCTCCTTTGGACCCACTCCAGCCCCTCAACCTCTTTCTTGAAGTGAGGGGCCCAGAATTGCCCTCAGTACTTGAGGTGAGGCTTCACCAGTGCTAAGTACAGGGGGAGAATTATGTCCCTAGTCCTGCTGGCCACACTATTGCTGGTACAAACCAGGATGCCATTGGCCTTCCAGGCCACCTGGGCACACTGCTGGCTCCTGTTCTGCCAGTTGTCAGCTGGTACTCCTAGGTGTGCAAAAGAGGCGTAAATTATACTCTTATTGCAGTGTTCTAGCTCCGGTAAGCAGTCAGGAGTGCCATCCTTCTGGGGATGTTTGTCTTCTCCAGGCTAAACAACCCCAGCTCCCTCAGTGTCTCCTCCCAGATTGGCTTCTATGAAGAACGGGTGTGCGATGTGTATGATTAGGTGTAGAACTTATGAAGTGTTTGGAATTGCTCTGGAAGTGTTTTTCTGTCCTGAAGTGAAGAAGCTGGTGAGATGAATGCTGGTTTCCTTCATAAATTAGCTATTTCCTTGGTAACTAGGGGAAAAAAAAATAAGGCCATGTAGGCGCTTGTGACTTCTTTCTAGTCTCTGGCTCTGTATGGCTGATTTTGGAGGGGAAGGCATGTGGCAAGAGAGAAACGCATACTCATGTGTTTTCTCTAGAAATGACAAGAAAGTACTTGAAATAGTATGTTCTGGGTTCTTTGGAGATTTTATGTGGGAATAAATGCTTTCCTGTAGCTTTTTCTCCATCTGTTAAAGAATAATAATACAGTAGAGTTGTATCTGGAAATTCTTTCTGCATCTCCATATGTGGGCTTTTTTCTCCTTTAACCTCTTCTTTGCATCTGTGTGTTTGAATTCTTATGAACCCAGTCTGATTTGGTTCATCTGTAGTATGGTTAACAAAACAATTAAAAGCTACTAGGTGGGGAAAAGACCCCCTGTTGTTTGCTCCAGAGAAAGGGTGTTTCGGCATCCACTTTGCACTTGAGGTAGTTTTACTCTTTTTCAACAAGGAATCTGGGATTTCTCTGCTGGATTTGTCTTTTCTTAGTGGAAAAGACAACCGTAGTAATTGAATAGCTTTTCTTTACAGTCTTTTTCTAAAATGCAGTTTAACAAGAAACAACTCCTGGACAGAAATCTAAAAAAAATTTCAAATTTAAATAATATTTTAGTCCTTTTTTCCATGACGTTTGCCAAGTTTCAGTTTGATGTAGATTACAATGGTCACACTGTGTAACGATCTTTGAAACAGTGCAACTGGCTATTAGCTGCAGTGACACCAACAGCTGTAGTGTTTTATGATAACAGCTGGGAACAATCTAGTTCTCTTCAATAACTTTATTTTATTGTTCCTTTCATGCCATTTTTAAAATAAGAAAGCGAGATTATTGTATTTGTTCTCTATGCTACACCAGAGATTTCTTCATAGGCAGTGGTGGCAATTAGGTATCAAAATATGGTGTTGCTGTGTGCGACTTGGAACATTTCCCTCTGCAGGACCTGTTTCATAACCCACTGAAATCTGCAGGACTTGGAGTCTTTTCATTAACTTGAGTAAACTATGAATCAAGTCTTAGGACTTACAGTGTTGGCCTTGCTTTTCAGTGCATGACTTCTCTTTGATTTAAACTGCTTTCTTGTATCTGATCTTGGAGCAGGACAGCATTAGCTCTTATTCTGACAGTGAGCAAACTGCTCTTCTACGTCGCAGTGCTTTTATTTAGCCAGCACAAGAGGACTTGTCTGTGGGTGGCTTGTAGTATTTCCCAAGGAGTACTTTGCTGCTGTGTCTTCACAAATGTTTTCTGTGTATGTATGTTCAATTTTCACAGTTGTTCTTCCAACTATAAACCTTTCTCATGTATAGTTTGGGGTTTTTTTTTTTGGGGGGGGGGAACCCAATCACAGAGATTTTTCAGTAATGAAAACACTTGGGTTGCCTTGAATAAAATCTATCAAACTGGCTTAATAGAATAAGTCTTAATATTAAAATCAGACTGGTAGTACTAACGATGCACATAAATCTGCACAGGAGCAGTGGTTTCTGCCCTGAGAGACCTGCAGCTCGGCGTTACACAAGCGGTGTGTCTGTGGTTTCTAGAGAGGAGCCCAGTGGCCTAGCAAGGCGTGTTGGGTGTACAGCTGGGCAGCTGGTGAAGAAATGCAGTGGGCAAGAGTGTGTGGTTTCAGTGCAGTTAGAATTGGAACTAAAGAGCTGGTTTAACAGTGCTTTGCCTAATGGCTTGTATTGACTTAGGTGGCTATTTGAAAGGTGGAAGCTCTGTGGTAGCTACTAGGGGGTAGTAGAGAACAAGCAGAGAACTAGTAAAGGCAAATGATGAAATTTTTAGTTACTTGTGTTCTCTGTGTGTAACCCTAAGCTTGGTTTAGACTATCAGAGAATTATCTTTCTGCATCTTTTTAAAGAAAAGTTTCCTGAGATAAAGTGGTCTGTAGTTCCTGTTAGCAGTAACCACTTTGAAGCTGTTTGTCCTTATATTATCAGTAACAGGAAAGGAGATATGACTTGAACATACTATCTTTTGAGCATATTGAAATGAGGTTATTTTTGGTAGAGGTAGGAGCAAGCTCTAAAAATTGTATTTGTACTACAAAAGGGAACAAACCTGCCTTCATTTTGTTTGAGAGATTAGTTTTAGATTCTGGGATGCTGATTACATTAGCAGGTATCTTTTTTTCTTTTATCATTTAACCTTTTGCTCGTCGCTCCACTTCTATGAGTGATGTGGCAACGTCACTTTCTCAGTCTCTCACAAGTAAAATTATGAGCTCTGACAACTTCACAGAAACACTGAGTGGTTGAGACTGGAAGGGACCTCTGGAGGTCATCTGGTCTGTTCCCAGTTCTCTTAGCCTTTCATCATAGGACAGATCCTTCAGTCTTTAAATCATCTTAGTGGCCTTTTGCTGGTCTCCGCAGTGGCTCCATAGCTCACCATTTCGGTGTGAAATCTAAATGTAAATAAAAGTTAGTTTGACCTTAGGGAGTAGCATGGCCTCATCCTTTTTAACAAGGTACTGCTGCTTCCCTGTAGCTCTGAATCCCAGGTAACATCTGCCTCACATGTAAATACTGCCTGTTTACCACACAGGAGATGAGGGATATCACTGTCATTCACAAAACTTTTCAATGTTGGTGAATTTTTGTACAGTATTAACCATCTTTTACCCTGTTGCCACAGACAATACTTCACTGTAGCCTGTTGTTTGTATAACCTGGGCTAATCTTAGCAGTTCTGACAGTCAGAAAGTTACTCTGCAGATACCTTTGTGGTTATAATCCAGATGCAGTGGCTTCTGATGGTGTGTTAGACACTGCCAGTGGTTTTTTCTTTCCCTGTCATTCCCCCATTACCTGCCTTGGATTTATGGGAGTTGGAGACAGATGTTTTTATAAATCTTACAGAATTGGCCAAGAGCTTACCGGGCTGCAGTAGGATGAGTGTTGCCAGCAGGTCAAGGGAAGCGAGCCTTTCCCCTCTCCTCAGCTTTGGCGAGGCCGTACCTGGTGTGCTGGATCCAGTTCTGGACTCCCCAGTGAGAGACGGGCATGGGTATACTGGAATGAGTCCAGTGCAGGGCCACAAAGAAGACTGGAATGGGAACATTTTTCGTGTGAGGGGAGGCTAAGAGAGATCAAGAGCTGTTCAGCGAGGAGAAGGGAAGGCTCTTTGTCTTGTTTAAACATCACATGTTTAAACCATCACCCACATGTTTAAATACCTGAGGAGGGGGAGCCAGCAGGCTTTTCTTGGTAGTGCCTAGTGAGAGGGCAAGAGGTAATGAGCATCAGCTGCCTGTTCCCACAGTAAGTGAATTTTCTGGTTTTCAAACACTGGCATGGATTACTTGGGGAGGTTGTGGTGTCTCCATCATTTGAGACATTCAAAAGCTGTTTGAGTGTGCCCCTGGGCAGATGACTCCAGGTGGCTCTGCTTGAACAGGGATCTCCAGAGGTTCCCTTTCAACCTCAACCATTGTATCATCATAATCTACTGAACTCTCTTAAATAGATAATTAAAATGCTGTTTATCAAGTCACAGACCTTTTGACTAACCATGAAATACAGGAGTCTCCCTTCAAAAGTGCGAGGTGATGCCTGCTAATGAGGTTTCTCCAGGAGGAATGCCTTGGGTCGATATGAGATCCAGTGATTTGGAAGCAGCAGCCAGACATGTTGCATAGTTGTATGTAGCTGGTAGTCTTACAGGAAAAGCATTAGCACAGATAAGGCTTGGCCGAGTTGCAGATCTCCTGAGCCTGCATTGCTCGGAAGCTCGGTATGCCTGCAGAGCGGGGACGGAGAGTATGCCCCTTGCACTTTAGGCAACTGTAAGAAAAATGGAAAAAAAGCTTTTATAGGAATCTTCTGCAGTTGTCACCAGTGCTTCCAACATTACCATTGGAAAGGCCCATTTTGTAATCACTTGAAGGTAGTGACAGTCTTGTACTAGTCATTGGTTGATCAGACTTTTCCATAGTGGCGCAGTCACTAAAACTGAAGATGGTGGCAATTGTTTCAGCTCTGATACTCTCGGGTGTATTTTTTTCCTCTGCTGCTTTCTCATGCTTTGTTGTTGTCCTTTGAAGAGGTGCGTTGCCCTGTAAAGCTGACTGGGAAATACCTGAATATGTAATATGTAAAAGTAAAATAAAATCTGTGATAAGAGAGTCACTTGATGTGGGTGACCAAATTAAAATAAGCATTTGGAAGAGTTTGAGTGTGACAAGTAAGCTGACTGCTGCTGAAAATTGAGTAGAGCTACCATACAAGAAGTTTTGAGCAAGTTCTCTAGGTTGGATCACGTTCATGGCTAAATTAATGGGGTAATAGGGGTAATTTATTTTAGTGAAAATGCAGCTTTTTAGGTTGCTCAAATGACACATACATTTGAGGAAAATGATGGACAGATACTAAAGTGTGACTTGCCTGGGTGCTCACATAGCTCAGACTGTGTGATAAAATCCTGGGGCAAAATACGTCCCTAAGAAAGAAGTTTAAATGCACTTAGTGTCTTTGCAACATTCTGAGCAACAACAGCTAATAAATCTTTGGCCTTTTTATTTGTAACTAGAAAAGTGTATGTGAGAAGATCCCTTGTTCTGAAGAACATGGTGGAAAAGGGTATTCGAGAGTTGCCTTAAAGATACATGAAAACCAAATGGAATGAAAAAGGTTGAACATGGATATCATGATCTGGAAGGATGTTGCTGGCATTTAAACACACCAAAGGACCTGGAGAGTGCTTTGAATAGATGGAAATGAAGAGCAAATGAGAGAGCCTAACAACATGCAGGTGCTCACCTGGCACCAGCATGAGTGGCTGTGGCTGGAATATCTCTTCTAGCTGTGCTGCAGGGCACTTCTTTCTGAGATGGTTTTGACATCATCTCCTGCTCAGCTACTGGCCGTGCAAAGACAAGGCTTTTCGGTGCAGTGGGCATCCGTCGTGGTCACAAATAAGTCATCAGAGGAAATTGTTACTAAGGATTGTGTTAATCAAAGACTTCTTCAGAGAGACCATGGAGGAAAAGGTCCAGCTATTACAATAAGTGTTTATGAGGGAAGGCACATGGTACTGGAATTTGTTGAGAATGTACTGTATCCTGATGCTCTGGCACATCAGACAAGATTAAAAGGTGACTTGAGTTAGTCCCATGTTTTATCTGAACCTATGATGCAAGCAGCTTCTTATAGGCAGTTTTATCAGCAAATATTAACTAATTACCATGGACTTCAGGGAAAAATGTTAGAAGCCTTAAGTGTTAATACAGTAAAACTGACAAAACTACTTTCTCGTTCTATTGTGCTTTCTCAAAAATACATGCCTGTGTGGGGTCAGTGGATTCTGCCCGTGCCTTGATGCAAGGCCAGAATTTTAACTGCCTCCCTAAAGGTTGAGCAGAAACACTTTTGGCTTCAAAAATGTTTTTATCTCTCTTCAAAGATAACTGCTGGCCTTAATAATACTTTTTCTAGTGTATAGAGTACCTAGGTGAACTTGAAGTGGGTAAGATCAGATGGCCTGTCTAGCTAGAGGATGCTACAAAATCCTCTGCCAACTGTATTTTATCTACAGAGTGAATTGCCTTTGCCTGAGTTTGTGTTAATCCAGTAGTGTAGATAGTTGTGGTGAAAATCATTCCTCTCAAAGTTGTTTCCTCCCTCTGTCAGTCTTTTAGGGAAGCGGCCTGTTTTGGAGCACCACAGCGCATTTATCCACAGTAGTTTGGGTGTTTGCTATTGAGCTGTAAACGCTGGGCATGCCAGTGGTTTGTTTCTGCTAGAGCAGCAGCCCCAGCCTGTGTGTGTGTAGTTACTCCTGGTCCATTTGTGTTGCAGCAGGAGGGGCACTCTGATGTGGACGTGCTGCACATACCTTATATATTCTTGCCGTTCAACTGCATGTCCTAGTGTGTCTCCTGTTCTTGTTTTGTGTTTTGTTTCTGTTTTTTAACTATGTGTTTGTCAAGAATGACTGAAATAGATAGTTTTGTATCTCTCATCTGAAGTATCCTAGTGAAATAAGCAAGAGGAAGGAGCAGTCATGCTAACTTCGAAGCTTTTCACAGAACAAGACAAAACCCTCAAGCATCTGCTGAAGCTGTCAAATTTTCTATCAGGGGGTTTAGAGAGAGAGACTCAAGAGACTCAAATATTTTCGTGGATCCAGTGAATGGAATCAAACAGCAGGAGGATAAATCTTGGAAAGGATTTGCTGTAAAGGCCTCTGTCTTTGGAAGGCCATCTCAAATGGCTGGGAGCAACCTATGAATAACTGCAACAATAAGACCAGTAAGTGGTTGTGAGATGTGGAGGAGTTTTAGGACAGGACTTGCCCATCTGATACCTTTTCTGTTGTGTGCAAGGACTGAATACTTTGTGTCATCTGTGGTTCAAAAAGCCAGTACCTTGTCAAAACAACTTCTTGCTTCTGACCCCGATAGTCAGCTCAATTGGAAATAATAAAGCAGCCCTAAAATAAAAAAGCAAAATAAATAAATAATACAGATATTTCCTATCTGATTGGAAAAGTTCACAGAAAACCTTCTAAACCTGACTACAGTCTCATTTAATTGAATCTCATATTTTAAAGTGGGCATATCTTGGATTGAGTCCAGAGCATAAAGCTGGGGAGGGAGGATTCAGTGGCAATAATAGATGATGTTCTCCTGTAACTAGATTGCCAGACATCTGTTTCCTGCCCAGGAGGAGGCAGAGAAACTTCCCTCTTGGATTGTTCCTTGCTGTGGAATCTCATAGAATCTTTTGTGCTGTAGCCTAGAGCTTCAAAATAAGGTTTCATAAATGGTTTCACTCCTTTGGCACAAGGGAAGTACTCATGGCAGAGAGGATTCTGCTTTACTGATGCGCTGAATTTGTGGAATAGGTCCCTATTTTTTGCACCAGGGTAGTGAGTGGTCCTAGATCTTATGCTCTGTGTTTCTGTGTAGGATCTAGGACCACCCTCCATCCCAGTGGATGTTGTGATTATTGTGTTTATCTTTGACCTTTTCTTTCCTCATGCACTGTATTGTCTAAAGTCTGTGTTGTGTAACTGCTACTGAAGGGAAGCTCTGTTTTGTTTGTTGGTTTTTATTTTACTTTATTTTATTTTACTTTTGCTTGCCCTGCTCGCCACACAAAGGCAAAGAGTTTAGACCTTGTGTTGCAGATGTTGACTTCAGTTTGGTTCAGGTTTTCTGGGAAGTGAGACTGTGTGAGAGCAAGAAGTCAAGAGAAAACAAATACCAATAGCAACAAGTCATGCCCAAGTATGTGGCCACGTAGCTTTGGTCTTCCTTCAGGGCTGAGGGTTGCTCTGTGCCTGCCTGACTCACCTTGCCAGCACTGCTGGGCTGTGCAGTCTGTTTTCCCTAACAAGTTTTAACTTGTTAGGGGTCCAGTTGGCCTTTGTTTCACCTCTGTCAGGAGACTTTTTGCTTTGCAGGCTTTTCAGTCCAGTCTCCCCTTCCCCCACGCACACCCAAATGTCATCTCTTGTGTGCTGATATATATAAACTACCTCAAGGTTTTCTTAAAGAATAGTGGAAGCAAGCCCACTAGTTCTCCCAGGAGAGAAGTGCAGTGAGGTCAGTGGTATTCCTTCTGCTTCCCTTTTGGTTTTGTTCACTCCTATGCCTTGTAAAACAGCCAGGAAGATTTGTCACGAATTACTTTAATTTCCTTTTGTGCAGAATATAATCCAACATGGTCTTTTATTTATCTTACAATAAACTGACTAGAAATTGTTCGGTCAGGTTTTTTAAATAAACCTTAAAATAAAATACAGAACCCCCCAAAAAAATCCCAGAATCCACCTGTGTGTTAGAAACGTATCTTGGGCATAGCTTCACTTAGACTGTTTCAGCACTCATCTCTCTTTTGTTGGATCCCCATGTGGTGACTGGTTATTGACCCATGAGATGCCTGACTATGGCTTACAGTGCCTGTACAGCCTTTGGTTATTTTGAGGTGTGTTTAAACAACCCTATAGTGAACATTGACATTGAAATTACACTTGCAACTGTCTCTTGTCACATCTATCTGTGGACCATTACTCAGGTTTTCAAGTGTTGGAGAGCTTTACTGGAGGGACATGTCATGACCGTAGCAAACTTGCTGCAGGGAGGTGTAATCTGCAGAACGGGTGGAAAGTAGGGACAATATCTTGTTCTCTACCAACTTACTTTTTTTCCGGATGGTTTTCATTTGAGCTCAGGCCAAGAAGAGGGATTGTTGCTCTTTTTTTGTGTGAGTTACTGAAAGGAGAAATGTATCAGGTGGCCCTGGATCAGTGTGAGTTAACAAATACGCTGCAATCCACAGCAAATATTTCTTTCTGAAAATGTGCTGTGAGTTGCTGGGGTTTGTTGCAGGACGTTGTGCACCAAAGTAAATGGCAATAAAAATGGAATTTCACCGTGCTGGTACTGCTTAACAGCTGTTTTTTCCATCCTTTGAGAGACAGGAGCACTTAGCTTGCCTCTCAGACCACAGCTGGCTTTTCCTCATGGTCTTGCAGGAAGCCAGCAGTAGAGTCAGGAATGGCATTTCAGTCTCCTGATTTGGAATCCAGTGTCCCCATCTGTTACATCAACGCTGCTCTCAAAGTAGTGCCGTGTGGCGCTACCTGTGCAGTGACAGCGCCTATCTGGCAGACACAGCTGTGCTCTCCAGGTACTCCTTTGCCTTCTGCTTCACTCAGAGCATGTACATTCTCCCCTACCCCCTGGTACGTGATCCTTCTTTCCACACTGGGATCCCGGGGAAAAAAGGCGAGGGTTAATCTCTAAATAAGACTGTGAATCATTACTGGGAAATCTAGACTTCAAATACAGTTAGTTGCCCTTGTGTTTTCAGGAGATCTTTCCTCTCTTTTCTCCAAAGTGATCACAGCTTCTCCTTGGCTGAAGAGCAGTTGAGCTGCTTGCAGCACAGTATTTAAAGGTTTACAGTGTATATTAGGAGTTTGTTGCTGTTACAGCACTTTCTTATCTTCATTCTGACTTCATCAAACTCCAGAGTCTCTCTGGCACTGGGAAGTAAACATGAAAGGCCAAAATGTCTCCTAACACCAACTCAGGTGTGCAGTCACCTAACCTTCCAAAGGCTTTGTTTTATCTCAAAACACCATGTACATTGCTGTGGTGTGTCCTCAGGCCGTGAGGATGTTCTTGGGCACGTAGCCAAATACAGACTATTATAACTCTCGGAAGCTGACTGGATCTCAGTGTAGTTTGCAGTAATTTGGTTTCACATAACAGTAACTAATTGAGACAAATACCCTCTGAAAAGTCTCTAAAAATTCTAGAAAGAGGTCTTATCTTTTTCCAATTCCTGCTTTCCTGATGTAAAGGGAATATTCTATAAAACCTGAATCTGCTGTGGTGATTTTTCTCCACCTGTGTGAAACTCATAGGGTAGAGAATATGTTGTCCTCAGTTTCTTAGAAGGAGAAAGTGTTGTTAGGAGTCAAAAGCATGATTAATTTATAGCATTAGGGAGGGTAACTAAGAAATAATATTTGATGCTGTTACCTTGACTGAGTGGCAACAAAATGCTTTTGCAATTCAAGGAAAAATTGATATTGCTTTTCATAACAACTTGGGACTTCTGCATTTAATGAAAAGGACCAGGAAGATTTGTCCCGTGTTTTCAGGACAGCTCATTTTGTGGATTAGAGATACTGTTGTGGCAGAGGGGCATTGTTGTCTACGAAGGAAACCCTGTCCCATTTTATCTTTCTGACACTTTTGTCCCCTGCCTCTTCCCTCACCCTCCCCACACCCCTCATTTTTAGTGGAACTATGCTGTTTTATGACGTGATCTGAAAGACAATGAAAATAGAGTGTGTTGACACAGTCATCCTGTGAGAGCTGGTACCAGAAGGCTTTTGGGAAAATACCTAATTGTAGCCTGTAGAGAAAGTGGGATAATATATTACACAATCACAGAATTATTGAGACTGGCAAAGACCTCTAGGATCATGAAGTCTGCTCTGGGACCCAATATCACCACATCAGCCAGAGCACGGCACTAAGTGCCATATCCAGTCTGTCCTTAAACACCTTCAGGGATGGGGACTTCAGCACTGCTCTGGGTGGTCTATTTCAGTGACTGATCTCCCTTTCTGTGAGGAAGGGCTTCCTCACATCCAACCTAACCCTCCCCTCATGCAGCATCAGGCCCTGCCCTCTTGTCCTATTGATAGTTGCCTAGAAGAGCCCAACCCACATCTGTCTATGACTTCCCTTCAGGGAGTTGTAGAGAGTGATAAGGTCCCCCCTGAGTCTGCTCCAGGCTAAACAACCCCAGCTCCCTCAGACTCTTCTAATCAGGCTTTCCCTCCAGTACCCTCCCCAGCCTCATTGCTCCTCAGCACCCACTCCAGCCCCTCAATCTCTTTCTTGAAGTGGGGGTCCTAGAACTGCCCCAGTACTCAAGATGAGTCCCCCACCGGTGCCCAGTAGAGGGGGAGAATTATGTCCCTAGTCCTGCTGGCCACACTATTGCTGATACAAGACAGGATGCTATTGGCCTTCTGGGCCACCTGGGCACACTGCTCACTCCTGTTCAGCCAGTACTCCCAGGTGTGCAAAAGAGAATGAACAATAGTCTTACTGCAGTGTTGTACCTCAGGTGAGCGGTCAGGAGTGCCATCCTTCTGGGGATGTTTGTATACAAAGTTGAAAAGGCAGGTTGTGTTATTCTGGGATGGGATCCCCTATCACTTTCAAATTACAGTCACTTTCCATCTAAACTCAAGAATCGCAGAGTATCTTTGGTTGGAAGAGACCCTTAAGGACCATCAAGTCCTATTTTCAACCTGTCACTGCCAGGTTACCACTAGACCATGACCCTCATCAGTCTGTCTGTGTGGAGAGTTTTAAAGGATGCAGTTAGCTGAACATAAGCTAATGGGGATATTTATGGAGATTTGTCTAAGTCACTCTTAGTCATGCAGAAGTTTTTAGTGTTTCATACCAGAGCTGTGTGCCTAAGCCTCCACATGCTGGATTGGCCAGGAGTGAAAATGGACCACTCTGCTTGTAGACAGGATGAAGAATTTGCGTTTGTTCCGCTAAGACTATGTTTTGCCTTTAATTCAACTACTGTAACAGGCAGCGTAACTGCTGTCAGATGAATGGGTATCTGTGCAAGATGCAGCGGTCTGCTGCTGCGTGAGCAGAGCAGTTGCATGGTAAGGTGGCTTGGCACAGCCCTGTCAGCTCACCCGTGTGTCTTTGTGAGGAAGGCTGTTCACAGAAGAGAGACCAGCCTACAGCTGACTCTTCTCAGTTGTTCTTATTGAGCTTGTTAAAAGGGTAAATGCAGCCTTTTTTGTGCTGTTATTTGCTAATGCTGGTTTGCAGCGCGGCTGAGGAGCCAGTTCCTTGTCATGTGGAACACACCACTCAGCTGTGGTGCTCCCTGTGTTAGCAGTCAGTCCTGTCTTAATGTATCAGATAAGCATAACAGTTTACAGAGGGCTGAGGAAACTCACTTAAGCACTGATAAATACTGTTTGCTTTATCTGTGTTAACCTAAACAGTTTCTCTAAGTGGCTGGTGGCAAATGATCTTGACTAAGTTCTACGAGAGTAAAATACTTCCTTTCAAATTAGCTGAAGAGGACAGCCAGAGTTTGCTTTCTGTGATGGTCAATTCTCACATGAATCCTAACATCATGTATGGGTGGCCTTGAGACAGGTTAATTAAATGTATTTGGAATTTTAAACTGAAATAGAGTTCTCTTTTTTAGGGGTTTTTTTAATTCTTAAAAGATTCGTTTTGTTGTGCTTTTTTTCCCCCCAGATTAATATAATCTGGTGCCTAACTGAAGGTGTAACCAGAAACTGTCAAAAGGTCCCCAGCCCCTCGGAGTGATTAAAGATCATTTGAAGTAGTGCTTTTGCAAACTTCTGCAAGAGGCTGAAGTTTGTTGCTTTGTCATTTTGTGGAAGTGGCCATGGATCAAAAGGCATTTTCCTGCTGATGTCTCATTTGGTGCTTCAGGGTCAGCTGAAAGGATAATGAAGAGGTGAGATGGCTTGGCTGTGAGGGACATAGAACCCTTGATACTTTCTTGCCAAGGCTGGAGGATGACATGTTGTCTCAGGGTCTTGCCCAAAGTACAGAGAAAGTGCTTGTTCAGTAACTTAGTGATGTATTTTTGATAGTGTTGCCAGGTTCTTGTTCAGCTTATGATGTTTTGCTGATTACTACAAAAACAAATCAGTTCTTAACCTTTGTCATGTTCTTGTTTTACCTTTGTGGTGTGAAACAGCAGGAACACCTCTCATCTCTGCAATCTATTTTCTCTTGCTTGGCTGGACCTGTGAAATCCTTTTGACTTTACAGTTTATCAAAAAAGTGTGTTTTATACAAGTATTTCTGCCATATATCTTTCTGGAGAGTATGAAGGGTGATTGCCCAGGGTTCCCCAATGACTTGATACCAGTTGCCTCTGCTGCAGATGTCTTGGTTGCTGGTGACCTGCTTCCAGACAGAGTAGCTTCTGCATTTCTGGTGCTGTTGTCGTGATCTCTGTAACATAATGCAGCTCAGGGGTCCTGGCACTTAAGGGTGGGAAGGGCCTGTGATCTTCTATGTGGTGCAGGAGTCTTCAAAGCCTCTGTGCCACTTGAAAATGTTTTTGTTTTCTTGCCTCCTACAGAAAGAGAAGCTGAGGCTTCTTCTGATCCTCCTTTTTCCTTTCCAACATGAAGAAGCTCATTAGCCATTGCTAAGCCCTACAGCAGTTCCATCTGTGATGCAAGACAAAAGTCACAATAACTAATTAACTAAACACCTAACTAAAGTCACTCTTAAATATTCTAAACTGAAGAATCACCAGACTATTTTGTACAAGGTGCTTGTCTCCTAACTCCTGCAAAAACTTTATTTGGGGTAGACATTTCAGCTTTCAAAAGGATCAAACACAGTATACGAACTATGATATTCTTCAAAGGTGAAGTTAAAGTCATCAACTGCTTCTGAAAGCAGGAAGTAGACTGGCTATAATCTAGTTTGGCCTTTGAAATCCAACATGCTCTACTTTTTTAACTCATGGAAAAATCGCTCTCCTGTGCTAGATTGTCCTGAAGAGATGTAGAGCTGTGCTTGCACAGGAACATTTGCCCCTGGGTAGGGAAGTTTTCTTTCCTTGCAGTTCTCATTACCAGTGGTGTTCTAGCAGAACTTTTTGCTATCCATTTGTGGGGAGTATGGTCTTGTGACTTTTCAAAACAATTCTTACTGGTTATGAAAGTGGCAGTGAGAATGAAGCCTCTGGAAATCGATCCAAATCCATATTGGTGAATGGAAGCACGTGAGGTCTGAGTGTTTTTATATATATTTATATATATATATGTATTTTTAATCCGATGTCTCGAGACAAGCAGCTGCAGTGGCTCTAGCATTGCTCAATGGGCTGCAAAATTAAATTCACCAGGCGTGCTGCTTCACTGATATCTAGAAACCAGTGGTAGCGCTGCCACTGTCCATGGGCAGTTGGATTGCACCCAGTTGGAAATCCCAGTACTTTTCTCTCTTCTTTGTGGTGGAGAAAGCTGAGACACTAGCCAGACCATTGCCTACTGACCTTCCATGGTGATTTCTGCCTTCCCTGGCAGGGGGAAGATGTTGCTGCTCATTGAGGGCTGAGTGACTCTGTACCTTTCTTCATAGGAGTCTTCTGTGATCCTGAACATCCTAACTTAGAGGTTAAAGAGTGGGAGAATCTAGATCTGGCCTTCAGGCTGAGTTTTTGCATATCCACCTTTGGAACCTAAATAAAGTCACAGTAGGCCTAATGGTTTGTGTATCATCAGAATTGTAACTTTTTAAAATAGAGTCTAGATGCAATTTCTATGTTGAAAGTACAGCACAGGGAACTGTAGGAATCATAACTGGAAGAAGAAAAAATGAAGGTATTTAGTTACCTATTGATAAAACAGCTGAGCACCATTGTTATCTGCTGGAATTACAATGCTGGGAAAACATCTTCTCTCCATTTTTAAGACGCTTACTTGCTTTCCTTTGAAAACTGATTACACTACTTGTATTTCTACTGCATCTGTAGCCATACATTTCATAGACTATTTTAAATTGTGCTGGGTTTCCTGTGGTACCTTTATTAAATGTTGGTGTTTTATAGTAGGTTATGGGGGGGTTGACACTGTCTACAAACACAATTAGAGTTGATTGCTGAAGCTGAGAAGATGTGAATCTGATGGATGAAATGCCTTACTTGTTTACTTGTTTCTGTGTCTCGTTGTTTAAAGATCTATTGGGTTGTGCTAACAGCAAAACAGAAACAAACCTGTCTCTCCCAGGCTAAAGTAGCATCAGCTAAATATGCAAGATACTGTAAACTTCTAGGCTGGCATGAAAAGTGCAAAACTCCTGAAAGGGCTGGAGGATGCGTGGCAGACGTGGGGTGGTGACTGTTTTCCTCTGCTCTCCCTTCCAGTCCTGCAGTGGGGTGGGAAGCTCCTCCAAGGATGGCTGTTGAACAGTGCTAAACTGTGCCTGTCCTTCTCTGGAGACCAGGATGTGCTCTGGTGGCTGGCTGGTTATTAATTTCATGCTCGTGGAAGTGAGAGGCTTTTACCACAGCCATGGATGGTACTTCAGTAGATTCTCTCTCATTTTTCTTTTAATCGTCAAGAGTTGAAATGAGACTCTGTCTTGGTACATGGCCCCGTGTCTTCTGGAGTTGCAGCTGTATGGCTTTCATTATGGTATGGGTGGGAGAGAGAGCCAGGGCTCACGTGCAGGGTAGCACAGCACACTGTGCATCAACACTGCCGGTGGTGTAGGGCATTTTGCCTTTAGTGTTTTATCACAAGGTGTCCAGCTGAAGACTCTAACCCCAGGGGAGGGAGCTGGATGTGGCTCTGCTGCTGCAAGGCAGCAGGCTCTTGCTGCTTCCAATTACCCGATCTGCAGAATGTTTTGTCATTCAGCTTCTCAGATTAATGCAGGTGCTATCCTGCTCTCAAAGCAGATCTGGGTGTCATTGATTACAGATTTGTGAAAACCTTCTGCTTGATAAATTTTTACTCTGCCTTTTCCAAGTGGGGTGCAAAGACCAGGGTCTGACAGTGACAGCCTGAGAGAGACTAGGCATGCAGCAAGTGATAAATGAAAAACCTGGCCTCATCTAGAAGGTGGGGTTTGCATTTCTTTTGAGATGGCTCTTTTGATGGTCAGTCTGCCTAAATACCAGGTCTTACCTGCTCAAATAGACCTTAATAATTCATGCAGCTCTAATTAGTGATTGACAAGAAGCAGCAGGAGTGCTGGTTTTTGGTATTGCTGGGATGGCTCCTTGCAAAGAATGGAAATTAAGTTCCTGTGAATGGAGAGTAGAAAAATGCTTTCAGCTGGCAGTAGGCTATTAAGATGTATTTTCTTCTTTGCAAGTGGACTTGAAAGCTCGTTAAACAGAAGCTTAGTGATAAGAAATAGAAACCATTGAAAAGGAAGACTGCATCCACGTGCTTCCTGTTTGATCGCTGTTTTGTGTTAACTTAATTTGTCAGTGGCAAGATTCACATGACCCAAAACATCCTTTTGAAGCAAATTTTGCCAACGTGTGTATGACCAGGCTTATTAGTTCTGCATTTTGAAGAAATCCTGGGTGTGTTCATGAAGAGGCTTACTTTCATTATGATACAGTATGCTGTGAATTATCAAATACTGTGTTATTTTACTTCACTTACAGGAAGTGCAGTGAGGATGGTGTTAACTTAGTTAGCAGTAGGTGGTCCTTGTACTTTTTGGTGTTACAGAACAAACAAGTATGAACAGAGTATAGGAAATGTCCACTTATCTTTCTGTATGAGTAAACACTGCTGTTTTAATTGCCTCCCTAAGGAGAAGGATTTAATCTATAAATGTACTCCCTCCTTGTAGAAGGTACCAGACAGACTACCATTCTCCCTTGGGCACTCTTTAATGAAATGTGAAAAAAGATGCAAAGTTTTTCCTCAAACTACGGAAGAACTATGCTGTATAAAAGCCATCAGAGGCACCAGTGTGACTTCACAATCACAGAATCATAGGGGTTGTAAGAGACCTCTGGAGATCACAGAATCACAGAATCTTATGGGTTGCAAGGGACCTCAAAAGATTATCTAAGTCCAACCCCCCTGCCAGAGCAGATCATCTAGTAAGCAGCCCCTGCACGTTCACCTAGAGCAGGCTTCAGAGGATGGCATCCAGAATGGTTTTGAGTGTCTCTGGAGGAGAGGACTCCACCACCCCTCTGAGCAGCCTGTTCAGTGCTCTGCAACCCTCAAAGAAATTTTTCGGTATTTTTAAGTGGAACTTCCTGTGTTGTTGTGTGTGCCTGTTGTCGCTTGCCCCCCTGCTGGGCACCACTAAAAAGAGCCTGGTCCTGTCCTCTTGACACCTCATTCAGCAGAGGGCCCATACTTTCCCCAGGCTTAGTCTAATTTTTTCCTAGTCTTTAGTCTTAGGCTTGATAGTGATGTTTTCTCTTTAGAACACTTCTAAAGAAGCGGTCTCTAAAACTGTGGAGAAAGTCTAGTGATGAGTAATAAGGAGGAGATTATTTGTGCTGCTGCAACTCCTCCAAAGCAGGGGGATCAGGGCAGCTTCTTGGTCTAGGTGATCCTGCTGTGGCAGGGGGCTTGGACTAGATGATCTTTGGAGGTCCCTTCCAATCCCTAATGATTCTAAGATTCTCAGGCCAGTGTATATGTCACAGTTACACAATGCCTCCATCACAGGATGGGAGATGATGTCTAGCATCCTTTTCCCTTTCCCAAGTTCTCATCCATTTATTTTATTTTCCAATGTGATGCACCCAGATGCATCTCCTGCAGGAACTGAAGAATGTGAGGGGTTTTTCAGGTGATGAGCTAAGAGAAGGGATATTATTCATTGTTTGCTTTTAAACACAAATCTGGGGGGTTGTAGAAATAGCACAATAACAAAATTGGAAAGAAGAGCTGAGCGTTTGTGTACAGAAGAGAGCAACAGGAAGATCTGTGTAGCTCCTGAAAAGGCTGGCACTTGTCCTACACAAGTGATCTGTATAATGTTACAGCAGACTGCTGATGCTACAGAATTCTGATAGATTAAACTTTGTTTATACAGATTTCTCTCTAAGGTTCAGTAATTTCAATTGAACATGTAGGTCATTAATTAAATAATTTTCATATCTGTGTACAAAGCTTTCATGGTGCTCAGGCTGAAGACTAGTTGCCATTTTGGGATGTAAACAGTAATTATTTTTTATAACTTTGCAAATACTAAGTAGTTGCACATGTCAAGTGAACAGGCTAATCTACAGTGCATTCCTGCTTTATTTGAAGTACGTGGATATTTACTCTAAGCTGTATTACCTGTGTCTTGGGTTGGGGTTTTTCCCCATTTAGGGAAACACATGGGTTTGGAAGGGTTGCTTTATCTCTGAAAACTAGGCAAGGAGTCTGCAGCTCATGTAGTTAGTTCTGCTCCTGCATAGTGAATGTTTTGGGACAGTAAATAGGTCTCTGCTTACAAATACAGGCTCCGTTCAAACACCAACCGCCAGAGTAAATGTTAACTTTGAAAAGTCTGTCAACAAACTCTATGAGGAAAGTAACATTTGCAGTGATGGGATGAGCTCAGTTAAAGCAGATGCTGAAGACATTGTATCTTCCCATTGCCTGGGTGATAGCAGCCAGTGCTGCAGTCCACTGAGAAATTAGGCTGAAATGTGGAGCTAGGCTTGGTTGTTTGCTGTTAGACTATTAAGTTAATTCCTGGAGGAGGCAGCTTTAAGTTGTTTACTAGTCAAGATTCTCACTATTCATCATCCATTTGTTACTGTCAAAGAGGATAATTTGAGCATTTTTGGAAGACAAAGCAGGAAGGGATTATAAACAGTTAGGAGGACAGATTTAGAATTTCAGATGATAAATTGGAAAAATGGTCTGAAATCAATGAGGTGAAATTTAATAAAGACAACCATAAAGTGTTACACTTAGGAGAAATCAAATGCACAGAGATAAATGGGCCAGGCAGCCTGCTGGCCAGGAAGCACCCAGGGATTGCAGTGGATGGCATACTGAGTTTGTTGTGGGTGCTGTGCCTAAATCTGAGATTTCATTAGGAACGAAATGGAGGTGATGAAACGTGTCAGAGAAATGGCGGAGGAGTTAAATGCTCTTCTGTGCTTAGCACTGGCATTTTAGCCTCTGTTTTAAACTTCTGAGTAATGAGGGATAAGGTAGGTAAAGGGAGTGAGGTCTCAGTAGCACCAGCAAGACTAGGACACAGGGTTTCAAAACTTGGACTTTGGGGAAAATCTGAAGACTTTGCGTTTCTTTAGCCTAGAAAACAGAAAGATTGGGGAGTGCCTAAGTCTTCTAATGTTATGAAAAGAGGGTGTGAAGAAGATAGTGATCAACTAGTCTTAATTGCTGCTAAGGCTCAAATAAGTTAAAATAATTTGCAGTGATGGAGCTGTAGATTAGGCAGGATGGGTATTTTTCAGTACTGAATGTGTTTTCAGGGCTGAAAGAAAGTTTCCAGAGACTTTAAAGAGAGATGAAACATTGACACCAATGCAAAGATTCAGAAATAAAAGGTGGCCTAAGTAAGGAACCTTCTGAGTCCCTTGGCTGCAGTGTGCAACATGGGAAAGAAGGTTGGAGCCTGGACCCTGAAAGCAACAGAGCGGCAAGTTAACACTGTTGAGAGTCTGTCAGCTCAGCTTTAGAGCTGCAGTGACGTAGCCAGGGATATCTGGTTCTGGTCCTGTAGCTGCCCAGGATGCTTCTGCAGAGAAATTATACTGTGTGTGGTAGAGACTCCATAAAGATGCCGGAGTCTGACCCGGAGGCAGGGACTGGTATTAGTTGGGGCTTCTCAGCTTTTCTAGTCCATATCCAGTTTTTCCTATTGAAAATTCCTGTCTCATTATAGTATGAGGTTCCTGGAGTGGAGAAGGGTCTTCATGTTTCACTTGTCTTCTACAGTGTTTTGACAGTGAATTACAGTTACAGACTTAGATGATTGCTGGGGGCTATTTTTCAATTTGAGTTTTTCTGTCATTCACTGTTAAAATGATCAGCTCTCTGTGTAATTCAAGGCTGTTTGCAACTGATTAAGCCTCAAAACCTTACATCTATCTCATTCAGTTCCCCTTTCTCTGTGCACTAGCTTCTTTCAGGACAGTGTCTTTCTTCTACCAGTATTAATGCTAGTATTACTGCTTTTGAAACGTTAACATTTACTTGTGCTCCTGTATACAAAGATTATGTTCACTTTTCTCTCCAGTACCCTCTGAACTGTGCTTGGGAAGCTGACGTGATGCATGCTTAGCTCCATACTTACTGAGGTCAATCCTGTGTTGAAGTTGTCCAGGAAAAAATATGTTTCTTTATTTCTTTCTAATTATCCCAATTCTTTAGTCTTGGGATTTTAGGTTGTTGGGATTTGTCATCTTTTTAGCTTTGCTAAAGCTGAATGCAACTATGGAAAAACGGTCTGTAAGCGAGTGGTAGTTTTATTACTTAAAAAAATCTTTCTGAGAAGTACTTTGTGTACTTTTGGTTTCTCTGCGTGTGTGTGTGAATACTTTAATTGGATATTTTTCATGTTCTCTAAATAGCACCAAGAGATTATTTCTTGGTTGTTTTTCAGTTTTATCTAAAGGTGCATTTCAAAGTTAGGAAAATGAATAGATGAGGATTAGCTTGCGACTTTAGAACAAGTCTCGGATTCATAAAAAGCCTTTAGTTTAGCAGGCTCAGAAGCAGGTAAAATAACAGTGAGCTGCAGTGTACACGTCTGAGTCAGTGCAGGATTAGCTTCTCAGCCAAGTGAATTTGCCTACAAGAGACTCTGCTGCAAAGGCTAAATTGGTTCTTGTACCGGAGCTAACACGGGGAAAGGTGGCCTGGGCGTCTCTGCAGCACTGACCTGCCCGAGTCTGGGACATGTTCCCCAGCCCCATAGCTGTGGTACAGAGCAAAACAGTCTTTCCTTTGTTCTGCAGTTGGCAGGACTACTGAATTTGAGCTAGCCTAGGCCACGTTAACTACTGTGTATGAAGAATTATTAGGTGGTAGCTATAGTCAAAACATTTTTCTTTTCCTGTCCGGATCTGTCCAACTGCACAGAGCGCCGGACTCTAGTAATTTGTTTACTTGCCTTTTGCTGTGACTTGTAGCAGGAGTTGCTTGCACAGATTAAAGGGGTGGGGTTTTTAATCTTTCTCTCTCTTTCTTTTTTCTATCCCCTACTGGCCTTAAACAAAGAGCAGCAGATTAAAGATTTAGGTGTGCTTGGACATCATGATGGAGAGAAAAAATGTTTTCCAATTACAGCTCCTAATGATATTGTCACATTTTAAATATACTTGTTATTTTTTAAACTCTTTAACACTTATCTCCTGCACACAAATGTGTGTAGGATGAGACAGTTTCTGGGGAAAATGAATGCATGTTTTTTTATGGAAGTTGAGCCCCAGTTTGGGGTGTTACGAGAGACTGGCATTTGAGCTTAGTGCAGTCACTTAGGTGCTCTTGCAGATGAGAAGAAAGCTTGGGTTGGTTAAGTTAAGGGGAAAGATTAATCCGAGCCTTCCATGAAATGGTTATTTTCTTGAGGTTGGGAGGAAGGTGTGTAAGAGTGAATTGACAATATTTGTCCTCATTCAGACAAAAAAAATGTTTTCTTAAGTCTGATGTAATTTGTAGAGGCTAAAGTGTGGAATCTCCAGTAGTGGCATAAGTTTGTTTCTTTAGAAGGGCCTGATTTTCCAGGAGCTGTAAATGTGACACTCAGGCCTTTCTGTGTTGTTTTACTTAGTTCAGGTGAAAGCGCACAAACCGAATCTGTTGGCTTTCAGCGACAATGTCATTGTCCATTTATGTCAGTCTTGGGGAAGTCGAGTTCAAATGTCACTTACGGAAAGGATACCCATTACAGATGATTCACAGGAGGTAATTATTAGAACTGCATGCCATGTAATTTCCAGGTTCTGCTGTTAAATCCTCTCTCAGGTGTTCCTTGAGGAGAAGAGAGCATTTTCTTTGGAAAACCTTGGGTTTTGGGCAGCTGCACCTGGTGGTGTTTGGATTTTGTGACATGAAATGAGCACTGGTCTTAATTCCCTATTTTTTTCCTCTTTATTGGAATTGCTATATCTCAGCTGTGGATCTGATACGCTTGATGTGGTTGCCTCTTTATCTGGCTCAGGATTACGTTGGAAATCCATCTTACTGCTCAAAGTAAAATTAATAGTGTAAAGATTTTCCTGGGCAGATCCTAGATCTGTTCTGTGGCAGTTATTGAGGTGCAGATTAAATGATAACGTGACAGTTGTCTTGTAATGAGCTCTTTCAGTGCACTTTGTCAGCACTGACACTGCTTTCACTTAACTGACTTGCATGAGCCTCATCTGCTTCAATTTCATTTCCTTTCTTGACAGAGTAACTACAGAAGTTTCTCACACAATTTCTCTCAAGTGAAAACAGCTTCGTTAATTGGCCAGCATCACTGCTAGGGCTCCCTTTGCTCCTGGTCAGTTCTTTCTTGTCTCCAGCGTGTGTGGAAGTATTAGCTTTGCCGTTTGACAGCACAGTAATGTTTTTTGAGGAAAATTCAAATATTTAGACAGCTGTTTCCTTTATTCAGTGCAGCACTAAAGAGGATATTTTTACTACTCTGACACGGTGCTCTTAAACAAAGTCATTAATTTATTTGGCTTGTTTTGTCTGCTCTGTGCTAAGGCAATTGGTTTATGAGGCCTGGTCTCTTATTTCTCTGCAGCTCTTTGTGCTCTTACAGTACGAGGTGCAGCGGCTGTTTTATCAACAGGTATGGCACATCTAATATGAAATGGTGTCAGAGATGGAACTCGACTGTCCTGGAAACGCAAAGTGATCAATTTCAGTGTTGTAAATTCGGCTTCGTAAATATGTCGCATGTATCTGATATCAGCTCGTGGCACTAAAGAGACGAGTGTTCTCTTACCAGCCTAGGCAGAGCTCAGCAGTGGTTTCTGCACACCAGCACTTCTGAAAATTGCACCCTCCTTCAATGATTTCCACATTGGTTGAAATTTGCTGTTTATAATGTGAAAGGATTTCATGTACCAGCAGTACCTGCTGGTTTTACAGGAGGCAAGTGTACCATCTAAGTATGCCACAAGCATGAATGCACTGATTTAAACTAAATACTTGAGACATGCTTTGTGTTCGGCTGATGCGTCTTTGCACATCTTAGAGTCAGACAAATCTTGAGGCACCTCCTGGTAGAGGTTTGCTGAACTTGTTTGGGAGTGGAATTTACTGTCAGTCCCACTTTGAACATTGTGTACTTAACGTTGATTTGTAGCCACCAAAGGAGTTGCATAAGAGGGCTTTTAAACCTGTCCTTCTGTGTAGGCTAAACAATTGTCTGCAGCACGTATTGTAGGCTTTCTCATGTACTAACCTCTAGTATTTTGAGAGAGAGAGATCGAGACTTGCCTGAGTTTGCCATTGCATACAACTTCCCAAATACTGTTTATGGCATCCAGAGCTTGAATTTTGAATGTATGCAGTGCTGGGAAACATGAGGTAGTGAAGGACTCAACCTGTGATGTTGCTCCGTATGCAGTATCTGTATTTGCCTGAGATTGTTCTGAATAGCAGATCTGTGTCGCAGAAGTAAATTCATGTGAATAAAACCTTGTATATGTTTGTAGTGTTCTCAATTTCTGGGATAATTTTAGGAACAGGGGCCAATTAGGATAATGGTCTTTGCAGAGCTATTGTGTTTCAGAGGTGTTCTCAGAGCAGTTCACTTGTTTTTGTAACTATCTTAACTGCTGACGCCCAGAGGTAAACAGTAAATTCTGACAATATTTCTTAAAGGTCTTCCTCATTTCTTATTTTCCTCAGAATTCAGTAACTACTCTTGTTTTCCCCAGATAATTATTTATAGCTAGTGTCTCTGTTACTGGGAGGACTCAGCTGACAGGGTTTGGGGGGATTCCTGGGGTGACATCATCTTGTCTGCACAGCAGTCTCCTGCTGGCATGATAAGGAGGGAAAAACCCTTTACTACAGATAAGAAAGCTTGCAAAATGCCTTCTGGAAAGAATATGTGCAAAGACGTAATATCCTAGGTGCTTCTTTCTGCCTAAAGAAAAATGTCGCAAAACTCTTGTTGCAGGCTTGGTTCTTGAATATTTAAACTGTTCACCCACTCTTTTCTGTCCTGAAGACTCCTTTGTGCTTCTTTCCAAGTGGAACGTAAAAGGTTTTGAAACAAACATAGTAAAAAAAATTTCCTTGTCTTCCAAGTGGTGGAACACAAATGGGATGGAACTAGAGAAGCTTTGTTCTGACAGTGGCTGCTTCTTCAGTGGCAAGTAGGGCTAGGGGGAGTGCGTTTTATTGTTGTCTTGTCCTCTTGGGTGCTCAGCAGCTCTTCTTTTACATATCCAATGAATAGCTGGTCTCCCCAGGAGAAGCCAATGCACATGGCACATGTTGAGCTTATTTGTCACCAGTATTTTTTCTCTATAGGCAGAAAATAAATGCTTTACATATAAGGTAGGAAAGGCTTTCTGTGCGGTTAAAGGAAAATCAATGCTTGCTCTTATTTGTGGTATGCAGTTTGACAGGTATTTTAGGAAAGTCCAAGTGCCTGAGCAGGAGAGAGGATAAATCTTCTTGTCCTATCTTGCAAATGGAGATTTGGAGTAGACATGGGATGATTTTTCATTTATCTTTCAAGAATATTTTAGAGGTCCCAAATGGCATTTGATCCAGCTTTCTGCATTTGAAGGTTTCCTTTGCTGTGGCCATAAACCCAGGTGACAGAGCTAAGCAGAGTCGGTGACCACAGAGCAATAAAGCAGCACATGGGCTCTCCAGAATGACCTTTTTTAGTTTTTTGGATTTGCAGTATGGCAGGGCTGGGGCAGCAGCTGATGGGATGTTGAAACTTGAGCAGCAGTATCCCCACCTCACTTGCCTGAGTGCTAGATCATTTGAACTCCAACCCACCTGTCCCTTAGTTGTCCCTAAGTGGTCCAGCCATCTTAAGATTAAGGTAGTGCTTTCTTTAGAGATTTTATTTGTAGTGAATCTGGTCAGCCAGAAAGCTGTAGCTCATGTGTGAAAGAAACATGAAATGTGCAGGTCACTGTAGGTGTTAATTTTAAATGTGTGAGAAGAAAGTATTTTGGGAGTGGTGCTTTTTAAAAACGAGTTGTTCATTGATATGATTGATGTTATGACAATTATTGATGCTAGCGGGACCAGCAGAGTGTAGACGTGTAACAAATGGAGGTATTTAGGAAGATAAAATGGCAAGTATGGCTCTCTGCTTCTATCCCTTGTTTGGTTTCATTTTGAGGCACAAATGGATATGCTTAGCTAGGGGAGTTTGTATTCGGGAATGTTTGCAAACTTGAAAATACTGGGTAGTTTTTCAGCCTCCTTTTCTCCAGACTAAACAGCCCCAATTGTCTCAGCTGTTCCTCATAAGACCTGTCCTCCAGGCCCTGTCACTAGCCCTGTTGCCCTTCTTTGGACCCTCTCCAGTAACTCAGTGTTCTGACATCATGACTCTTGTGCAAATCTCCAAAGGAGACAGCTAAAGGTGGGTCAGAGAGAGTAGCTTCTCCAGCTACTCTTTCCCCTATAAAACCAAGGGGTATTTTAAAAGACAAGAAGATTTCAGCTTCAGCTGTCAAAACCAGATCCTGAGATATAGCTGATAGTGTGCTCTTCTGTGAGAAGACTGAACTCTGTTGCGGGTGACAGCTGCCCTACTTACTCAGCCAGGTTGGAGAGCAGTGGCCAGCCCTGCTGCCTCAGAGATGGGGAAGTGTGGCCACCCTTGCGGCCCCATGGGGACCCTGCCCTGGCCATCTGCCCTACAAGAACTCTTCTGTCTCCTCTGTGTAATTAGTGGCAGTGTTTAAACCAGCACACACTGGCAGCAGTTTGGTGCTTTTAATAAATGCCTGTACCCAAGGGAGGAGAGAGAGAAGGGGCAGCTTGCAAAATGTCTGCGTGGTTTAAGCTTGTGTAAGAGGAAGGTGTCTGGTGGCTGAGAGGTTGTATGAGGAAGGAGAGCTTACTGTGTAGATTTTGCCACTTAACAGTGACTTGCATATCCTTTTAAATCTCTTTATTCTATCATTAAAAAAAGGCACCCTTCCTTTTGCTTCATCCCTTTTTAAACCCTTCAAAATAAGGTTTAGTTGCTTAGGGTGAAGAAAGTGTTCAGACTCTTTTTCTACCAGCCATTATTAACTCTCCTCTCTTGCCTTGCAAATTGCTTCAAAGAACATATTAGTTCCCATCAAATGGTAGCAGAGACGTATCTCTCTGGGATCCTAATTCACTTGTTTTCAGAATTGCGGTGGGAGGGAGGGAAAAGGACCGAGTATGAGTGCGCACCAGCAGTAGGAGTGTTGTTACTGCTGCTTGTTATGCTGGTCATTGAAGTCAAATAGAACTGGAAATGTATTGCGAGCCTTGTGCTCTCTCTGGCAGCCATCCTGAGGAAGGAACACAATTAGTTCCTCTTCATATCAGTGGGCCATGAGTGTGTGCTTGGGGCTGAGTGCACGTTGGAGTGCTTTCTTCAGCCGGGGCCATTAGTCATACCGCGCAGCCCTGTCATTTTCTCTGTGAAGAATTGATGTTTTTATGAACCTTAAAAGAAAAGGAGTAATAGCTGCTTACAGTACAGCTACTTAGAATTCTTTTTGATTAGGCTTTTATTATATTTCTGCAAGAAGACATAAAGAAGGAAAGAGCGAAAAGACAAATGCAGCTGCCCAGAACACAGCTGTTACTGGTGTGAAGGCCAGCGTAGCTGGGGCTTGTGAATGTGTGGGAACCAGGTAATGTTGCTTGATGGTAAAACAAAGATCTCTCTGTATATCCCTCTGTTTTTAGAATAGGCACCCAATGTGTAGATCTGAAATATTTACTCATAAAAAAATACTTTTAGGGGCCTTTTTGTCCTTGATGGCAATTTTGTGGAGCCTAANAAGGAACGGGTGGATGCGGTGCTTAGGGATATGGTCTAGAGGTTAGGCACTAGGAGAAAAGGTTGGACTTGATGACCCTGGGGGTAGTTTCCAGCCATGATGATTCTATGGGTCTATGATTCTAAATTTTGTGGGTTGGACCAACTTGAAAATAATATTAACGAAAGTGAGAGGAAATGTATTTTCCCAATTAGAAGAGAGAAAGAAGGAAGACTAAATATTTCCAGCATTCATTAAAGGCAGTTCTTCATTTTAGTTGTTTGATTTTATGAAGATACTGTGTCACGTAAAGCAGCTCATAGTGGTGTCCAGGTGCAAGCTGCTGGTCTGTGCTTCCCTAAATTCAGTCCCGATATAGCATATTAACCTCTGACTGTTCAAAGGATGCTTCACAAGTTTGGAGACAGTACCCAAGAGGATTTAAAACCACCATTTTCCTCTGCACAAGCTGGATGCCATGTGTCATGTCCAGTAGCTATATGTCTGTGGTGTAATCCTTGGGTGACACAGGCTGTCACCCCATTGTTTGTGTCTCTAAAATCCCTTTCCACAGTGACACTGTGTCATGAGGTCTGTGTAGCTCTGAATCCAGTGTTTGCTCAAAATCCCTTGTACACAGTGCAGCATCAAAAACCCATAGGCTGTAAAATTGGTGCATTTCTTAATGTAATTCTTCAACCACTTCCTTACCATCCTCTTTCTTTGAAAAGTATTTGTTATTTCTGCAGAGCTGTCAGTGGTGATCAGAAAACTATGTAATGTGGGCACAAGTAGCCAACAGTACTAAATGAGCTGTGGTCACTGTGCCATCTGTGATATTAAAATACAGTAGCTAACGTCTGACCCTCAGGCATATTTGTGGAGTTGGAATTTTCTGGTTTTCTTGGTGTGTGTGCCTCAAGCCTCCTTTTAGTCAAATAACATAGATATCTGAACTCCTGTAGTCACCATCAAGGCACTGGTTTCTAGTTTTCGCATCCTTTAATGTTGCATTCTTGCAGTTTATGCTGGAGGGTGAAATATCCTACAGGAAGCTTCTGGTAATTATTAACCCACAGATTTCTTTTCCATCAGGAGCAGCCTTCCCACTGCAGCGTTGAGCACGGTGCTGAGCATATACTAATCTGTAAAGAATTTTATTCTTGTGATGAATACAAAAACATTGTGTTCCCATTGCCACTGAGCTCCCTCTGTTTTAAGTTTATTGCTATTCTATAATGCGTTTTGGTTCGGATTTAAGTATCCTGTAAAATTCCATAACTAGCAGTCGACGGTGTCTCAAAGCGCAGAGCAAAATGTGTTCAGTGCCTTCTCTCCAGCAGGGCACAACTGTCCTCTGGGGAGTGCAGCGGGGCAAGGCTGGCAGCAGCTCCCTCATGTCCCGTGCGAGTGGACCTGCCGAGATCGGTTTTGGGACCGTTAGGACAGACACCTCACTGGCAGTAGTAACAACTATAGGGAAAGATACTGGAATTAAATGCAACGGGTTGGTATTTGCAAATCTGAAACGCTCTGCATCTGCAGCGCCCGAGGGGACAGAACCCAAACGCTGGGATTTTTGCAAAGCACCTGCT
Organism: Rhinopomastus cyanomelas; assembly: GCA_013400115.1. NCBI lineage: Eukaryota > Metazoa > Chordata > Aves > Bucerotiformes > Rhinopomastidae > Rhinopomastus > Rhinopomastus cyanomelas. Next base: position 762,920 of record VXBP01003261.1, on the reverse strand, counting down.
TTGGTTTCCCCGAGGAGTGTGTTGCGGTGGGAAGGGGGTTGTGAGGGAGCGGCGGGAAAAGGGGACGTGGTGGTTGTGAGGGAGCGGCGGGAAAAGGGATGAGGGGGTTGTGAGGGAGCGGCGGGAAAAGAGGACGTGGGGGTTGTGNGGGTTGTGAGGGAGCGGCGGGAAAGGAGGACGAAGGGGTTGTGAGGGAGCGGCGGGAAGGTGGGTGTGAGGCAGTGGCGGGAAGAGGGGACTGAGGGGGCAGCCCTTCCAGCAGCCGCCTCCAAAAGCCCGCACGGCTGATCCGCCAGCGGTTCCGATTTGGCAGCGAAGGGGGAAGAAGCTGTTGCTCACCTTGCTGGGGACACGAGCGCTGTCTAACAGTGCCACCCAGTGCCGTCTGCCATAACGGCACGGGACAGCCGGGCTCTGGGTGCGGAGGCAACAGGTCTCCGTCCCGCGGGCAGCGCCACAGGCCGGGGCAGGTTCGTTGCTGCTTATTTGAGAGGGAAATAGTAACCTGTTTCCAAGATACATCCATATCTCCCACGCTGGAGACATTCAGAACCCGCCTGGACGTGTTCCTGTGCAGTGTTCTCTCAGGGATCCTGCTCTAAGGAGGTGGGTTGGACTATACTTATCTCCAGAGGCCCCTTCCAAACCCCACAGTTCTGTGATCTGCTTCCATCTTTAATGAACACAAATAGCATGAAACTTACCGGCTCGGTCTCAGGGGAGATGATTTTGAGCTGTACAAGTGCATTTAACTTGGTACATCTTGTTCGTGTTTTTTGGTACCTGACTGGCAGTACAGACTGGTGCTATGGTAAGAGCGTGGTCTAGCTTTACCCTGTTTGTAGGCCATGGGTACTAAGAACATGGTAACTGTGGGACTGAGTGCAGTAATTGAGAATAACCAAGCTGTTGAATAAAATTGTTGAGTGTTTTTTACTGAGCTAAGCTATAAATCATGCTTTTGCAAACACTTACCTTGCATGTTTTAAAAAGAAAGGTGGTGTTTTTTTTTCAGGAAGGGAGTAGAGACACAACAAACCACTTTCACAAAGAAACCATTTGTATTCAAAGCTGTAAGTGGAGATTACATAAACTAAAAGATTAATGTGTATTTAAAAGAAAAAGGCATTTAACAGTATGGTTGTGGTCTGAAACTAAAAAGAATGGGTTTTGTTATTAGTCAGCACTTTAATTTCAAACCAGATATATTCAGTAAGCATCACTGCAAGGCTATGGAACATGAGATATCTTCTTTTCTGGTTTACACTTTTTAATAGTGTCTGGCTCTGAAACGTTTTGGAAAAAAATGAAGTGTTCCAAGTACCAATTGTATCACTGGCAAGGTTCTATCAAGGTTTTTAAGTACTTCAAAACCAAAGTGTTGTTGCTCCAGACCATAAAAGGTTAAAATGCATTTTAACATCAAAAGTAGTAGTTGAATGTTTGTGCACTGTGCTTTCTAGAAATACTTTTGAGGAAAGGAAGGATAAGGTACATATACTTCTTCAGAGGTGAGGGGTAAAGCCGCCAGGAGAGTACAAACTAGAGGTTCCATTTCAGAATGTATTTGATTTGTTTGAGAATGGCAGAGGGATGAGTGTGTTGATAATGTTAAAATAAATACTTTTGAAAAAGGGAATGATTTTTTCTCTCCCCTCGTTTGATTTGTATAAATTTGTTTTAAAATGTTTAAAATGAGCATCTGAAGGTGGTTGCCTTTAAATCAGGCAGAACAGGCTTTTCAAATGTTGGTGCTGACACCTGGTCTATAAAACCTACCTACTTCTTTATAAAACAGGACTAAATCCTCAATTGTGTTGTACAGTCAATGCTGAGTATAGGGAAAAATTGAAAATTGCTTCTACGCCTTTTAAAACTTTCCCACTGTTTAAATTTCTGAATGGTAGTGAAGACCTAAAGGGATGACATTTCTGCTCTGCAGGTATTATATGCTGAGATTGGCTTCTATGCTACTTTGAATGAGCTGAGCTCATTAATGAGTGGAGCATGCCTCCACAATTCTGTTAGCCTACCATAGGACTAGTTGGGTTGGGTTGAGGTGTGCGAGTCCCTGTGTGTTCATAGGGAGTAAGGGAGTTTTCTGTCTGGTACCTTAATGTGTTCAGAGAGCTGCCTGAATGTGAGGCTGCCTGATGTACTGCAAGTGTGCAAGGAGACTAACACCGTTTGACTTGCAGAGAGCAATTTTCATGTACTTCAGTAAGCAGAACTGAGCAGTTTTCCTGTAGTGCATTTCTGCTGCCGGTGGTTGTCTTAGGGTCATAGAGCAGGAAGATCATTAAAGCTATTTGGAAATCCAAACACATAACTTACAAAAAAACCTCTCTGCTGAGCCTTTTTGGGATGATGTGCTCGCCTCTGTACCATCACTGATTCCCCTTGATGTAGAAAATAGTTTCTAACGATAGTGCTGAATCTTTGATGTGTGGATATTCTGTGGCACTTTGTACTGAACAACACACCGTATAGAACAAACTGGCGGTCTTCCTCATAACTTTCAAATATTTGAATCTGTTGCTTGCAAAGGAAGATGCACTGAGTTGTAGTATCAACTTCTGCCTCTGTTAGTTAAGATCTAGTACTGACTTCTCCATGGCAGGGCTGTTAACTCTGTGCTTTCTGGAGTCCAGTCTCGATGGCTGTACGTGTGCAAATATAACGAGTGCTTTTCTGCAGTTAAGGCAGTTGTTCTTCTGTTAAGTTTTTTATGAAAAATGCGCTATGCTGTATTAGATTTGAGAAATACTTCCCCAGCTTAAACCAATGATAGAGCCCTTTCTACTGGAAGGAAAAGATCAAAGTGGCCTACTGATAATGCCTTTTTCCAGAGTAATCTTTCAGAGGAACAAATATTTAACTTCACTCACTCTCACTGTCTGAATTCTGGTGCTTAGCTTGCTTTTGGCATTTGTTCTAATCTGTTCCACAACTAAAATTGACTAAATTTTTTCCCCCTGGTTTCTTAATGTCAGATTTGCAGTAACATGCTGTGCATGTACCAGGACATGAGTGTGTGTAGGTGTTTTGGTCTATGTTAGTTCTTTACTCAGATAATTGTTAGCACTATTTAAGTATTTGCTTTCCTAGCTTACATTTGCTTGTTCCTGTTGGGTTTGAAAAAGTAGCCTGGTGCCATCTGTTATTGCCAGACTGCTGTACAGCTTGACCTTTGTAATCCTTGTCAGATGTGGCAGTGCTGCCTTTCCAGCAACGTATTTCAAAGGGAGGTTGCTTCTCCTCCCTACTCATTTAAAAACAAACCCGGATGATACCATTCAATTGTAGGGTTTGTCATCCCCTCATTGAAGGGACTTGGTTAGTGTATAGGCTCCAAACTAGCTCTGGTTACTGTTTCATACTGCATGCAGGATATCAGTTTGGTCTGTCATTCCTTTTAGCTCAAAAAACTAGACTGTTTGTCCTGCAGAAGTAAGGTTTGTTTTCCTTCCTCAGGTTGATAAACCACTACCTTCCAACTCAAACCATGGAAAGTCTTTTAATAAAAGTCTGTATGCAGTCTTCTTGCTGCAGAGAGGAGAAAAAAAGGCACTAAAGGAATATCTTATTTGTAACCGCTAAAATCCTCAATTTCAAGTGACTTCTGTTTTCTGTATTGTCACCCTTATTAAGGGACTGGTCTCAACCTTATTGAAAGGTCTGTCGGAGTTTTTGTTCAGAGAGTGAAGTCTCAACTTGGAACTCTGCCTTGTAGTTTAGAAAACACTCTGCCATTTAAAACTGGTACTGAATTCTTGTATTTGTGATACTTATGCTAGTGTAACTTAGAGGAAAAACAAGAGAGAAATCTTAAAACTAGTTTGAAGATGCTTACATTTTCAAATAAGATGCTTTTGCAGGCTCGGAATGTTTATAGAGGGACAAAATCACTGGCATCCATAGTCTTGAAATTCATATTACTGCTGTTTCCTAAAGAAAAGGTGTTAATTGTGCTTCAAACTAAAGCAGCTTAGTGATGAAAAAGGAATATTGCAACAAAACAAAAAAGCTTCCTGCAAACCTAAACCATACACTTTTTAGAAACACAACTGTGTTTTTTCTGTCCAGTTCAAAGCTTTATGTCCTTTCCAGTCAAAGAGCAGAACACTAGATTTGTATTTGATATATTAAGATTTTTAACCTCACATCTGTTAATGTTCTTTGTTTTCACAGCTAAGGGTTGTTATTTTGCAGTATGTTTTAAATTATCACATTTCTTTCAGTAATTGAGCTGGGAATTAGCAAGACTCACAGTTAAATTGTGCATTTCTAAGCAAATGTGTGAGCTTGTGACTAGTACTTAGTTCCTTTACTGTTAGATTATTTAAGAGAAATTATACTGAGGAAAATGGGATGGTAATTTTTCTTTCTGGACTGCTTTTCAGAAATGTGTTGACTTAGGTGTCAATTGAATTATTGGCAAATGAACTGGTAATGATAACAGCAATGAAAGTCTTATGCATTGGGCATTTGATGTCTAAATGGTATTTGAAACACATCATGTATGTTTCATAGTGACCTGAAGAATATCCCACATACAGTAATCAACCAACATGATGTGTAAATGTGACAGAAATGTGTATCAGTGGAAGAGGAAAGAAGCTTCAAAATGTTGACTTAAATACAAGTTGGAAACAGTCTGATTTTTGTAGATAACTTACTGTACCAAAAGCCTGGACTTACCTGCCTGTGCTGAGTACCTCTGCTGTGAACACAGCCTGAGGGAACTGCAGCTGTTCAACCAGAAGAAGACTCAATGGAAACCTTATAGCAATCTTCTAGTAGCTGAAGGGAGTCATGCAGGAAGCCTGGAGAGGGACTTTTTACATGGGACTCTAGTGATAGGACGAAGGGCAATGGTTTAAAGCTAAAAGAGATTTAGATTAGCTCTTAGGAAGAATTTCCTCACTCTGAGGGTGATGAGGCCCTGGAACAGGTTGCTCAGGGAGGTTATGGATGCTTCATCCCTGGAAATGCATAAGACCGAGTTGGATGGGGCTGTGGGACTGGATGATCTCTGAGATCCCTTCCTGCTAAAGCAATCTGTAATTCTATGTTCAATCACAGATACAGCCTGTGGGATAAAAGTAGTAATGACTATCTTCTTAAGCTGAATGAGTTCTGTGAAGTGGAAATGCATGATGCATAGCATGACTTCGTAGTGGAAGCAGTTGCACGAGTTATCTCCGAGGAAAATATATTAGCAATAGAAAACCAACAGAAGACAATTACTAAGAAAATTATTTTTGCCTTTTGAGTCAAAAGAGACCTGCTGGCTCAAAATGCAAGAGACTTGCTCAACAAAATGGGTTCTTTTACAGGAAGCATTGCAAGGTGAGTGATATGGAGAGTTCTACAGGGCATATTATTAGTTTAAACTCATTAATAAAAGGACTGATAATTTTCTAATATTCTTATATCTAATAGTAGAAAATAACTAATTATTAAAAATAATGTTTCTGAAGAACATATACATTTTAGGATATATATAAAGTTATGTTTTCTATAGTGTTCATAGAGAACTCAGCCCATCATTCCAGCCTGTCCAGGTCCTTCTGCAGACCTTTCCTACCCTCAAGCAGATCTACATACCCACTCAGTTAGATGTCATCCATAAACTTGCTGAAGTTCACTCACTCCCCTCATCCAGATCATTGATAAAGATGTTAGACAAGACTGGCCCAAATACTGAGTCCTGGGGAACAGCTTGTGACTGGCTGCCAACTCAATTTCACTTTGTTCAGCTCCTCTCTGGGCTTGGCCACATGCAGCCAGTTTTTTATCCAACGAAGAAGAGCTCACCTAAGCCATGAGCTGTCAGCTTCGCTACCACTTTCTGTAGGAGGATGTTGTGGGATACTGTGTCAAATACTTGACTGAAGTACAGGTAAACAACATTCCCAGCCTTCCCTTCATCCACTAGGCAGGTCATCTGGAAAGAGGTCAGGTTGATCAAGCAAGAAATGACCCAATTTACACCCAAAAGCTCTCTGATCAGCACTGTTCACTACCGTCCTTCCAACCCCTCTTTTGCTCTTTACTGCTCTGATGCCCCTAGAGCAGAAAACCATCTCCCTACCTTCTGCCTGCTTTTATTTTGCCTAGCAGAAGGAGTCAACCATCATTAGCAAACCTGGGTCTGTTTCAGGAGACACGTGATCTGCACAGCTCTGCACTGCACTTTTAGAGTATGGATACATTTCTTGATTACAAGTGGCCAGAACTGTGTACAGTGTTACTGGCTATAGTTCACCACAGACTTTTACTGCATCTCTAATGTGCTTTGTATGATCCAGAATTGTATGTATTAAATAACTTGTTTATTGCCTTATTTTCTCCTTTCTTAAATGTATTCAGAAACAGAAAGACTTAATAAATGTAGTTAATTAACATCCTATGATCCTATGATTTAAGTAGGGAGTAACCTCATGGTAACAATCTAGAGCCAAAACTTGTTCTGAAATTGCAAATTTTGAGAAATAGGAGAGTAAAACTTGAACTAATGAAAGGAAAAGTTATTTGAGTCTTTTGGGAAGAAAGCAGAAGCACCTCAAACCTCTGCTTCTAAATAGGTATCAGCGACAAGAATAGCTTAAAAAGTTACTGCTTGGTATTTTTCAAGTTGGACTGAGCAAAACATCCTAAATATAATAAGAGCAAAAATCCTGCCGTATCAGGAAAATGCTCTGGGCGATGCACTTAGCGCTTTCTTTTTAACTTTGCTATTTCTGCAATACACCATTGATACTCGCTTCAGGAAATCATGTACAAAGACAGCCTGAAATAAAAAAGACTGCAGAGAAAACACAACCTAAAAATGGTCTTGGATGTGATACACCAAGTCTCCAAGTGCGGTAACTAGCTTGAGGGAAGTCATCAGCTGGTTCTTTGCACATCAGAACTGGCTGTGTTGCGATTTTGGTGTTTGGAGTGCAGTACTAGAAACCTTGAGTACTTAGTACTGTGGGAGGCCTTTGGTGCTGCAGGAATACATACCACAGTGGTTTTTGTCAAGCTTTTGTTTCCTCCTTCTTTCTTGGAGGGAGGAAAAGAAACAGAATGTACTATTTTTAATACTTGTCATGAAAAAACAAAAAAATCAAAATTCAAAGTAACTTTTATCTGCTGACTGCCTGGCAAAGACTACAGGATTGTTACCTCTAAACTGTAATTTCTAGCCCTGTGGATGTGTGATGCATTTAGTTTCACATCAAACAAGGTTTTTTTAACCTGTTTATCTGAAAAGCTCCACGTGATCTCTGCAGTCATGGTAGTGATAAGCATTGTTTAAAGCAAATCCTTTGAACACAGTATCACAGTATGACCTCTTAGAGGTGAGGGACGGAAATGTAACAGCAAGGCCTGTGTTTGCAGGATTAACACCTCATACAGACATACAGACAGGAGTTGGGGATACTCAGCATGGGAGTATGCCGATCCATTGATCCTGAAACTCAGACTGGGGGCACTTAGTTGCTCATTGACTGTCGTAGAAGCCAGCATAGGGATGGGACTGTAAAAACCTCCTGCAAATGACATGATTGGTAGTGGTAATCTGAAGTGTTGTGCGGTGGTTGTGCTGGCCCTGTGTTGGAAGCTGTGGCATGCCGCTCAGAAGGCTAAGTGATTCTCTGCAACAAAAAGGTGAAATGTACTAGTATTCTCCCAGTCGAATTCTGAGCAAGCACTTTGGGTTATATGAACAAGAAAATGACCTAGTGTGTTTTCCTCATCTAAGTTATCACACACTAACCTTGTGATTTCAACACAATTCACAGTTTCAGGAACTCCACTTCTGTATGAATAGTGACAAATGTCCTTTAAATTAATGTAGCTATTTTTCTCTGAGGGTTAATAATACATTTCTGGTTAGGTTAGTGGAAGGTTTGTTTGACAATTACATTATTTGTGGACACAGTGTTCTGCAAACAATCAGTACTTCACGCAGATTTTTCTGATGTAGCAGCCAAATGTAATCTGTAGGACCAAAGATTGTATTGCATGTTTAAATTCGGTTCAGTTTTGCAGTTTGGAGCTGTAAGGCCACAGTTTGCTCATTTGCTATTTTTATTGGGTAACGCCTCTCAAGAAAGTAATAATTTTTACAGAAATCTGTGAGATTGTTGCACCTTCTTGCAGGTTTTCATCATGATTGAGTCATTGTGATGGTGTGGTTCCTCTCCACCACAAGGCCAGTGAAAGTCTTGGATTTGGTCTAAACCTGCAATTAGATGCATCAAAGCAACTTCTTCCTCTTTGCCCCAGAAACTCTAGGTACAACACCTAATTAGAGCTTTCCTGTGTAACCTGCTGCTGAACCAGGTGTTTCTTGCTGCCATGATTCTCTTATAGCCTGTTCTGAAAACTTACACTGCTGGGAAAATGAGCAGGAGCAAGAAGAAGACTGATCACAGAATCACATAATCATTGAGGCTGGTAAAAGACCTCCAAGATTATCAAGTCCAGCCTGTGAACTAGCATCACCATGCCGGATGTCATTTAATTTCAGAAAGATAAAATAAATTGTTGGCAATCTGGAGAAGTAATCTGTTTCTAATATATTTACTTCTCAGTAGTTATCTCTCAACCCAGCACCAGCTTCCCCAAGAGGAGAGAGGGCAGAGTTTTAATTTTTCAGCTCAGAGGTCACTCCTGCTCTCTCCCACATTGTACTATAAGCTGGTTTTCCATCCTCAAAGAACTTCTGTACCCACATGTTCCGCAGTCTTGTATTTTTATTGATGTTTTGATTCATCGCGCTCTGGCTGGCTAAGGAGTCCTGAGCAGCAGGCAGGGGCAGCTGGCAACCAGCAGCTTGGGAAGCTCAGCTCCACCAGTGTTGCTCTAATTGGCAGCCAGCCACAGTGAGCTGCTGTGGAGCAGCCTGGTGCAGCTTTTGGGCTCGGCATGGCACAGCCGTGGTCTAAGATAGCAGAGGAGGCAGAGCGGTGCTTTCTGACCCGTTGTGAAAGAGGGGTTCTCTCACTCAGGTTACTGCTCTTCAGAGTTGAGCAGAAGCCTTTGCTTTGCAGATCTGAAATAGCATTCATTCTAGTTCTACATCATGTCATTGGTCCTTTCTAGTCCTGACAGAAGAGATGTAGTAAATGGGGAAGGCCCTGAAATAAGGCTTCAGGGGAAAGGGTCTGGGAGCCCAGAGTAGGGAGAGTGGTCTTCCAGCATGGAATGGTTCCTGCAGAAGCAGCATAGGGGAGATAAAGACCGGATGACAAGGAGGTGGTCTGCTGTTAAGGTAGTAACAAAATAGAATGGTGAGGATCATCTAATTCTACATTCCCACTTAATTAAATATTGCATTATTAAATATGTATGTAAAAGAAGGAGAAAATTTTTTTCATGCTGAAAGGTTTTTTGTAGCTTAGATTTTCTAGAACCCCTTCTACAAGAGGCTTTCAGTTTTAATTTCTATTCCTTACAATGGTAGATACGTTACCTTTTTTCCTGAGTAAGGCTTTGAGTAGCCTCCTGTCGCTGTGGCATTCTAGTAAAGCTGATAGGATTTTAGTGTGTTTTTGACAATTAAAACAGATGATGAACAGGTATTGTGAGTGCAGGTTCTTTCTCTCTTACAGTATTGCAGATTTCTAATCGCATTGAAGTGAGTGGGAACAAGCTGGCAAAGTTATTTATTTATGGTCATGACAGGAGAGAAGATGGCTCTTAGTTTCAACAATATCAGTCCCTGTCTTTAATCTTTAATTAACTGTCTGAATTTAACTAGATCTGCAAATAGCAGATGGTGAAGCATTGCCAAATTGCTGCTCATCATCTGCTTCTCACATCCATAATTTGTAAGAATATAAGTATAAAGAGAATACAGCAAGTCCGCAGTATGGTCGGTATTCCCTGATAGCAGGGACTTGTATTCATCTTTCTTTTGGCAATTAATAGCGAGCAAGAGACTAAATAAAGCATTTGTACAAAAGAACACTTTCATGATCAGTTCTCGAGAACAAGCAAATGTGCAGCTTCTCCAAAACTTTGCATTGTGTGAAACCAAACGAACATTTTATCTTTAACTGCATGATGGTCAAATCAAATGGAACTGCACATGAAGTATTTTGCTTATTTCTGGCGCTAATAAGCAATGCCTTCTGTTACTTGGAGTGGTGCTTCTGAACTCAGACTGGACTGGATTGTAGTAGTTGAACACAAAAAGGAGAAGAAGAACTAATTAAATACAATAGGCCTTTTAGGGACTGTGGGGAACATGGTGACTGAAGTTTTACCACGTAGAAATATGCAAAATTTATCTGGTTGGCTCTGAAGAAGGTCAGAATCATAGACAGTTTAAGCTTTTAAAGATGCTGTAAAATACCTAGTATCTTTTACACCTTTGAAAGAAAAAATGCAAACACAAATTTAATAGTAAAATTGAGATACTAAGAAAATTTTCTGCATGGCCTCTCACTAGTCTCCTGATTTAAGGTTATTCCATATACAACCCTGACTTTGCTTTATATTTTCAAGGCATTAGTCTGTAGATGCTGCAGTACTCGAGTTTGTTATTACACTTGCTGTAATTTAGCTGTGGGATTACATCAGCAGGTCTTTTAAGGGCAGTGAGTTGAAGCTTAATGGTGTGGGCTTGACCATATTGCTTCTAAAGATGTCTCTACCATCCTCTTACTTAGGGGTCTTTTAGAGTTCTGCAGCTGGGAGATGCATATTTGAAAACCTGAAGTGTAGGGGAGGAAATTGCCTCTGTCTCTTAAGAATGTTTGGTTGTAAAAGCTTTTTACACCGGAAGAAGAAATTAGCCCAGATTTTAAGGCAAGGAGCAGAGCACTCGCAAGAATTTAACACATGAACAACTGAGCAAAAGTAGAAGCTGTGGGCTTGAGGGAAAGACTTGCAGGAAGGAGCAGGGAGAAAATGAGAAGGTTTTTTTTTAATCCATTATCTGTACTCTTTGGCAATATTTTATTCATGTTTTTTATGGCTTCTTAACTTTTGGATTCTATTCTAATTAAGTTTGCATTTAGAGCGTACCTATTACCTCTAACTGGTATTTGTCATGCTGTCAGGGTTTCATACTTATTTTTGCTGTCTAGTAGTAGATATGTGGAAAGCTACAGCTTGAGTGTATGGGTTAAGAATGAAGGCATTAATCTTACCTTCTTCAGAGATCAATCTGTCATGTCATTTAAAAAAAAAAAATCTGTTTTCAGAAGAGCGAGTCACACTGAGCAGTAGTCTAATGTGCTGAGGTGAGGGGGGCAAAAATGGGATTACTGAAGGGGAACAAGTAAAAGATGCATTTCTTTAGGTGGTTCAGGATGTTGGTTGGCTTGAATCTGATTAAACTTCAGATTTCAGATGGTGTCACTTGTGTTGGTGGGAGGCTGGTGGAAGTTGACAGTTTCTCTTGTTCTAGGTAATATGCATGTGGGTAGTGTGGTTTCAGTCTTCATGAAAAGAAATTCACAGAAAGAGCTGTAGGCAGGAGAGGCTGTTTCTCATTTCTGATTACTACCATTGAAACCACATAGGTGGACAGCTCAACTTTTACATTTAGAGGTTTTTGTGTAGTTTTCTCATGTTGTACATTACCAGAGGATGGACTGTGACTGGTGGGATTTTTGTTTTGGTTTGATTTGCTCGCTACAATCTTCTAACTGACTATATTGCTGAAAATATGATAGCAGCTAGAGGTCTTAGCTGAAAAGAGGCCATTTTATGAGGTATGCCTAGATACTTAGGGCTGAATTCATCTTGCCCTGTGTCTCTACCTCAGCTGATTGCCTTCATCTCCTTTTCTAGGCAGTGGAAAGCAACATGCATGTGGGGCACAGGTGCAACCTATTTAAGATTCATGCCATAGAATGAACTCAGTCATGCTGTCAAAATGCTGGTAAAAGGAGTCTGAAGATACTAGCTTAATTGTTGTTAGAGATGATCTTTGTCCAGATGGTCTTGCAGTTGAAGTCTCTGATCCACTGTAGGATTCTGTCTTGGCATTTGTCATACCAATGGAAAATTCAAGTGGTCTTGAAAATGCGTGCAGTATAGTTCTGTGATAGTCACTGGGCTGGTTCCGTGATCTAGGTTCTGGTTTGTCAGGTGGTTTTCTGAGAATATGCAGAGTTGGCAAGCAAAGAGTAAGGGAAAGTGATGAAATGTTGCGTACAGTCATGGAGGAAGTTCATGGCAGAGCCAGAAGTGTTCAGAGCATATGAGAGCCAGTCCTCGGCACTGAACTTTCTTTATACTTTGTTAAATGAACGTAGGACAAGTTGCTCTGGGTTTTATGTTCTTTGTATTAGGTCACCTCTGTAGGGCTAAATGTGACCTGACTATCGTTTCATAACTGCGCCAGGCAGGACTAGAGATGATCTTTGAATTGTTATTCCTGGATATGTTTAAAAGTTGTGTAGATAATTGTGCTTAAGGACATGGTGTAGTGGTGGGCTTGGTAGGGTTAGGTTGAGGGTTGAACTTGATGATTAAAGTTTTTTCCAACGCAAATCATTCTGTGATCCTGGTTTTAGGATACTGAATGTAAAGAGCTCTTCAGTAAAACAAGGGAGGCTCAACATTTTGAGAAAAAAACCCTAACTGCATCTCCCTAGTCCTTTTTGAAGCAAATGAACTCAAACCAAAATATGACTTCAGTTTGTGTTTTACTTGGAAATGAATGTATCTGATGTATTCATCTGCATTTCAGCTGCTTTCTTTAGAGTGCTGTGAGAAGATCGTTATGCTTTTTATGCTAAGCTAAAGATTAGATGCATCATGTCCTGTATTTTGTCTCCCAACAGAAAACAGACATCTCTTGCAACTGTCAGACAAACTCAAACTGGAAACCTGCTTTTGCAAGAAAATCATGGGGACAGCAACAAGCTAAACAGATTTACAGTGACGAAAGCATGTTGAAGCTGATGTACAACTGTAACTTTTAAGCAGAAATTAAATGTCAAGTTTCGTAAATCTCTGTCCTTAATGGAGGATAACAAGGGATTTAAGATCTAGGTAGACTTCTTGCTTGTAGATTGGATTGGTTCTAGTTTGGGATTTGGGCTAAAACCTCACTTCTTTTAGCCTGGTTTTTCATCCCAGTCTCAAAAAACCTGACAAAGAACCAAAAAATGTGTTTAGAATTAACAGGTGTAGGGGCGCTACTGAACGAGGAGGCAGCCTTGATAACTGAGGATGCAGAGAAGGCAGAGTTGCTGAATGCCTTCTTTGCTTCAGTCTTTACATCTAAGGCCGAACTCTCTTATGTCCCCCAGAACTTGGATGAAGGAGAGGAAGCCTGGAGGAGGAGGGGGTGCTCCCCACTAGTCAGCGTGGACTGGGTCAGAGATCAGCTACACAAATTGAACATTAACAAGTCCATGGGCCCTGATGAGATGCACCCAAGGGTGCTGAGAGAACTGGCTGATATTATTGCCCTCCCGCTATCTATCATCTTTGCCAAATCGTGGCAGACAGGAGAGGTGCCTGAGGACTGGAGGAGAGCCAATGTCACTCCAGTCTTCAAAAAGGACAAGAAAGAAGTTCCAGGGAACTATAGACCAGTCAGCCTC
>VXBP01003261.1:646998-748986 GCA_013400115.1 Rhinopomastus cyanomelas | reverse complement strand
CTGGAGAGGGTCCAGCGGAAGGCTACGAGGATGATTAGGGGACAGGAGGGCATGGCTTATGAGGAGAGGCTGAAGGACTTGGGGCTTTTTAGTCTGGAGAAGAGAAGACTTAGGGGAGATTTGATCAATGTTTATAAGTATCTGAAGGCTGGCCAGGAGGGGGGGGACAGGCTCTTTTCACTTGCTCCCTGTGATAGGACAAGGAGCAATGGGTGTAAGTTGCAGCAGAGGAGGTTCCGCCTCAACACAAGGGGGAACTTTTTTACTGTAAGGGTCACGGAGCACTGGAACAGACTCCCCAGGGAGGTCGTGGAGTCTCCTTCTCTGGGGACTTTCAAGGCCCGCCTGGATGCGTTCCTCTGTGATCTGTGTTAGATAGTTTTGTCCTGCTCTGGCAGGGGGGTTGGACTCGATGATCTCTTGGGTCCCTTCCAACCCCTAACATCCTATGATCCTATTAAATATGTTTGTGTTTTTGTGATTTCTTACATAATCTAAAGCTAATTTGCAAGGCTAATGTTTAAAACAAGTTGTCGATAGAAGTGGGTTGTAATCCCTTGTATGTGAGAGTGTTCGAGAAATACACAGGAGGGGGCCTCAGCAAAGTCAAGCCCCGAAGTCAAAGTGCAGGCAGCAGCAGACAGGTCTGTCTGCACAGCAGAATCTTATAAAGGACCCGATTTCTCTTAATCCCTCTCCTTCAAACTGGCATGAATGTCTTTGACCTCAGTGTAGTCTTATAGTGGCAGAAGAGAGGTGAGTAGTAGTTCATTGCTATTCCTGTTGCCTTTTAAATTTGCCATTGTGTGTTTGTAACCCTTCTGGGTTGTACGCAATGGCTGTATCTTGGCAACTGCTGTATTTACTGTGAAGCAGATAAAAAACTGTATAATCTTCATGGCTTGTGCTTCTGGGAGATTTTTAAAGTAGAAGTGAAGTTGCTGCCCAGATGAGTATAAGAAGACTGAGAGAGTTTGGGTTCTTCAGCCTGGACAACTGCATAGCAGCCTTCCAGTACCTGAAGGGCCCTGCAGGCAAGCTGGAAATGGGATTTTTAATGGAGGACTCTAGTGATGGGACAAGGGGGAAAATGGGTTCAAGCCAAAAGAGTAGATTTAGATTAGGAACAAATTACTACGAGGGTGATGAGGCACTGGAACAGATTGTCCACGGAGGTTGTGAGTGCTCCAGCCCTTGAAATGCTGAAGACCAGGTTGGATGGGACTCTGGGCAACCTGGTCTGGTGAGAGGTGTCCCGAAGCACAGCAAGGGGGTGGGGACTAGATGATCTGTGTACTCCCATCCAACCGAAGCCATTCTGTGAATCCAGAGATAACAGTATCATCCCTGAAACCAGTCATTAGTTAAAGTTCCAATAATATAATGTGTTTGTGGATTTATCATTTTGGAAATACAGGCATTTTAAGAATAATCGTCCCCTCACTTCACTCTTCCACAGGTGTATTTTAAATCAAAACACGTTTATTTTTACAAGAGCAAAGCAAATTTTTCTAAGGAAATCTACAAATTGATTTCTCCTTCACCATCATGTGCTAGACATGAATAGATTTTGTGGCTACTGATAAAGAACTGGTCAATGCACTGAGTGCACCCTTCCTGATTTGGCTGTTGACACAACCTCTCCATAGTTCCACTGTATGATAGGGTAGATAATTCAGTTTTGGGGTGGGTTTTTTTGCAGTTACTAACAGATCAGTACTTTGTGTGTTTGGTTGGGGTTTTTTTGTGCTGGTATAGCTTCTCTTACTTCTTTTAAAACTCTTTCATGTGTTCTCATCCATGAAGGTGACAAGACAGTTCTAGGTTTAGTGTCGTTAGTGTGTGTGTTATTTAAAGTTTTAGCTATGTGCTCAGTGAAAATGACAACTGGGAGATGAGTTGTGTATTGTTGGTTAGCCCTTGGTGCTTGTAAGTAATACTTGTTGTGACGAAAGAGCAATTTTTGTGCTTAAAGGTGAGGGTTGCTTCTTTCTGTCTGATATCAGAGAACTTCCTTTACACAAGCATGTCAACAGATGCTTTTTAAAGCATGAGTGATCATGACTGATTTATGCTTTCTTTGAAGAGATTCTCCAGAATAAACTTGCTCAGTCTGCAGGTAAAACTAAGATATTTCTTTCTCATTCTTCTTTATTTCTCAGCTTGTAAGTACCATATTTTCAGTCATAGCCTCGAGCATGAAAATGAAGAAATATACACATACTGTGTATTTTCAGTACTTAGTTATTCCTGTTATGTGGAGGTTCTGCAGTTAAATTTCAGGAGCTCTTTTAATGATGCATGAGTTAGAGGAGAATCCAGCACCTGCTTGGGTAGGTTTCATCTGGTGGTTCCTTACTGTTAGCGAGGGTAGTGTGGGACAGGCTTGTCACAAAGCAGGTGATATAAAGTCTGCACAAAACGCCAGAGCTTTCAGACCAAGCATACCTGCTCAGTTTCTGTTTCCATGTGCATCGTGGCACCACTACAGGTTATATGAACGCAGCTGAAGGCTCCACAGAGAGCCTGTTTTTAACCTGCCACAGACTTGTAGTTTCTCATGTTCTTTGTGATATGCTGCCCATTTGCTCCCATTGCTGTGCCATTGCGTGCCATGCTTTGAGTAAGAAAGAAACCGTTTTGCAGAGCTGTCTTTCTTCTTGTGGGTATGTGTCTTTTTAGTAAGAAAATATAAATGTTCCTTACCACAGAGTTCCTTTGGTAATGAGTTCTTGGTGTCAGAATACCAGTATTTCTGTGTGTCAGAATAAGAGTTGAGGTAGTTAATAGAATTACAGTGCAAATGGATGCTCTGACTGTAGCCAACTCAAATTTCAATCTGTGTTTGTAGCTCAGTTTTTTCATGGCTTTTGTAACTTCTTTTAGACCAATTCTGCTAACTTCCATGTTGAAAGCCTAGTTCATTTGTCAGCTTAGTTTGTGGCAACATAATTCCATTAGAATGATATTGAATTACTACAAATCAGTTGTGCATCAGATCCCTCTGTGCTGTAGGACAAGCTACAGAAATCCAGAACTTAATAAATATCAACTGATGTATTTGTACTTGATATTAAACACTGATGGTTCTCCACCAGTATCTCAACACATGTTGGGGTATTTTGGCACGAGTACGAAGTACTTAGTTACAAAATTCACCCTACAGAGCACTGGTGAGTCTGAACGTAGACTACTGCTCTTCTCTCTTCCTCTAGTTAGAGAGGAGACAAAAGAAAAAGAAGTTACTTATGTGAAGAAGCCAGACCAAACCCATACACTATTCAGAGTTTGAAGAGAAAAAAGTCAAATCCAGTCTTTGAATTTCTAGTCGAGGGCTTTCAGAGAGTCTCTTGTGTTCTGCTACAAGCAGTACTTTTAAAATCAGGAAATGTAAACAAAACTTAAAAGACACTAAGGAAATCACAGAAGAAAGGGATTTTTCAGGAAATATTAAAAAATATTAACTAACTGGTAACTCACACTGGTTTTCTCATGGTGTTTGA
Source organism: Rhinopomastus cyanomelas (assembly GCA_013400115.1). NCBI lineage: Eukaryota > Metazoa > Chordata > Aves > Bucerotiformes > Rhinopomastidae > Rhinopomastus > Rhinopomastus cyanomelas. Next base: position 745,483 of record VXBP01003261.1, on the reverse strand, counting down.
GTTAGAACAAAACTAGTTCTGTTCCTGATTTTACTTTTCAGCTCAGTCTTTTCTAGCTAACTGCACTTTCTGATGGTGTCAGCCCCTACATGATAGCAATTCATGTTCATAGTTACTGTTGTTAGTGGGTTGGCCTACAGAAAGGCTCTTTCTTAGACTTGGTCCTATGGAGACCAGGGTCACTGCTAAATCTTTTGTGTCATGTTGGGGTTGCACTAAGTGAGAAGCTGCATTTGCAGAGAGGAGCAGACACAATAGGTAACCCTGCACTGACTAAAAGGGTATTCCATCCCATATGTGTCATATTTGAGAATAAAGCTGAGGAACCAAAAGGGTCAGCTCTCTTCCACTTTCTGTCTCTTGCCCTCTCATCTCTTTGCTCTCTTCTTCAATGGTCTGCATAAGTATTTAAAGAGGTTTATGTTAATGAATGATATTCTATGGCTACGATATACAGAGATGATATAATGAATAGAAATTAATATTTCTTTTTAAAGCTGCTGAAGCTGATGGGCATAGAGAGAGATGTCTTTACTGTAACTATGTATTGCATGCAACTAAGATGCACTGATTTGAATTTCTGTTCGTGATTTATGTGCCTGTTGTTTTAGACACAAATCTAAGCTTCAGGCATGTACTTTAAGTTCATGAGAAATTCCTCCTTTGTTAATCTTCAATAACTTAATTGCAAACCCTACACCATTTCTTAGGCATAAGATGCTAAGTTAGATTTGTTTTCAAATGTAAGCTCCCAGCTGTTCCACTGCTCTTCCTTTCCCCTCTTAACCTCCTGCCTTGCTGAAAGGTCTGACAATCCATGGTATTAACTCTTTTCGTAACAAATCTCCATGCTTTAGAGGTCATCAGGGAGGGAGGCCTACTGGATTATTAGATCATCTTGCTAAGAGACAGCAGTAGCTAGTAGACTTGACATTTTATGAGATGGGATGGAACGCCTGTTGGCAAAAGTGAAAATGTGTATGGAAAATGCTTTTTCTTGTGCTGAAATGACATTGAAAGTTTCTTGCTCTGGTCTTCTAAGTAACATGGCTGAGTACTTATCCTGAAGTTGGAGTTCCTTATTTTGCATTCCCTTTGAGCCATGTCCCTGATAATAGATCAAACTGTCATTCTTAATGGAGTTAAGAACAATAAAATAAGGATGGAGTGTGATGTGTGAAACTGAAATCAGGTCTGTTACTGCGAGAGACATAATGGCACATAGCTCATTCCTGCACATAGGCTGCATCATCTCAGGATAATGATCTCTGTTATGAGACAAAGTGTTTCTGAGAGAGACTGCCAAAAATGAAGAGTATGAGTAAGACAGTGGGGTTTTTTTCCCTTGCAGAAAAGCACTGTGTTCCACAGCCCTAAATGTCAAATTAAATGGTAACGTCCAAGTATAAATACACTTTGGAATAGGCAGTATCAACTGTGGAAAGCTGGAAACCTTGTAATGCATATTGGAAAAATAAGATGGGATTTCTGCTCCCTGTCATATTGGCTGCTCAAGGCTTGGATAAGTACATTCTTCACTGGAGAAAAAAAATGATTGGATGGCCAGACCAAAAGAGTGGTGGTGAATGGAGTTAAATGTGGCTGGTGTCCAGTCACAACTGGTGCTCTCCAGAGTTCATCATTAGGCTATGTCCTCTGTAGTATCTTTAACAATCTAGAAGAGGAGACTGAGTGCATCCTCAGTAAGATTGCAGATGACACCTCATAGGAGAGGTGCTCCAGCCCTCTGATCATCCCCCTGTATTCTTCACTGATGAGGCTGCACCTTGAATATTGTGCTCAGTTCTGAGACCCTCTCTACAAAAGACAAAAGTGGTGGAGTGCCTACAGAGGAGTTCAGAGGAGGGCAATGAGGCTCATGAAGGGTATTGTGCACAGGTCAGATGAGGAGCGGCTGAGGGAATTGGTGCTACTTAGCCTGGAGAAAAGGAGACTGAGAGGAGACCTTATTGCTCTCTACAACTACCTTAAAGGAGGTTAGAATAAGGAAAGGATCAGACTTGTTTGCCTTGTAGTAAGGAATAGGACTAGAGGAGGTCATCACAAGTTGTGTCAGAGGAAGTGTAGACTTGATGTTGGGAAGAGTCTTTTCATTGGTTGTTGGACACTGGAACAGGCTACCCAGGGAAGTGGTTGAGTATCCATCCTTGGAGGTATTTAACAGACATGGAGATGTAGTGCTTAAGGACCTGATTTAGTGGTTACCTGGCAGTGCTAGGTCAAAGGTTGGGCTTGGCCTTAAATCTGTCTTCCAGCCAAAGAGAAACTGTGGTTCTGTGGCTTTATAAATATCTGGAAGAGTAGATGAACAGCGAGATAATTAAGTACTAATATATTCAGGGTAGGTAAGAGATACTTCTTAAGAACTGTGCAGCGAACTTACAATCCTGCTTAACAAAGCCATGAAATTGCAAATGAAGTTCTACACAGAGAAATGTGAACGCGCACTTGGGAATGGGAAACATAAGAAAATTACAGTTCTACTGTGCTAGGCTCTGACCTGGCTCTTGTCACTTAGTTGTTGCTCGAGGATCATCTCCTGATGGATAACTTTTGTAAGGCAGGAGCTGGATGCTCTGCAGGGCTTTAGTGTGCAGCAGATCCAATAGCAGATATCTCTAGGGGAAGATGAAGAACAAGTCATAAGACATTGCTGTGCAGTGATGTGCCTATGTCTTAGGTTTTCAGGGCAGTTCTGCACTACCATGGAGCAGTTAAGCTGTAGGACTGTCTACCTATCACAGATACCTGCTTGATATGTCAGCATAAAAAAAACCCCCAAGCCCCAAATATCCCTTTACCATGACAGCTATAAAGTTCTGCACACTGACGTGTAATGTCACAGTTACTCGTTTCTAAGAAGAAGAGAAGTATTTTAATTGGAAATTAAAAAAGAATTGTTAGGAATTTTCATGGTGGAGTCTCTTGAGGGTGAATGTTGCCTGACTTCTGCGGCAAGCCTTAGAGAGCTGAGCTAATGCAAGCCAGCAGATGTTAAGGGGCTATTTTCAGTTCTGGAAAATACTAAGACTTTCCTTGTGCCGAAGGCTTTGTGATAAGGAAGTAAGGGAAGGAAGAAACATCACTAGTTTAGTGGCAAAGGCAGGCAATACAGCCTCCTATTTAAAAGAAGGTCTTGTTTGTGCATTATGTATAAACTTACCTTTACAGAGCTGCTCAACATTTAAACCAAAAGAGCTGTTTGTAATTAGTGTGGTGCCTGTTACTGCTGCAGGAGAGGTTATTAGTTGTTTCTAGATGTGATTTTGTCTTTTTCTATTTTGAATTAACAATACCAGCCTATTATTCAGAGACGCGTACCTGCTGCTGTTCTGTCCTTGTCTGAGATGCTCTTACACTGTACTTCTGATTCGCCATTAGGGTTTTTCCAATATATGCTTCTGAATGCTGGGAGGTGAGGGAAAGAATGTATTTTGAGTATTGTTTGAAATGTCATTTCTCCAGTAACCTGGTGGAATGAAGTGCCATAGGTGGCAGACTTAATTTCTTAGTGATGGAAAAAGAAAACCAGATGCAGTGCAACTGCATATTCTGGATAATTCTGAATTCTGAAAGAGATGATTTTAAGCTCTCTCTGTTAACATATGCATATATAAGTATAAATTTTGCTTTTTGATGGTAATTTTTTTTTCCCTGTGGCAAGACTTTCACAGTAAATATGTGTTCAGCATGCTTCTTTGTTGTGCTTTGTTAGAAAAATTGTGAAGTTAGCTCAACTGAGTGAACTGTTAGTGTTTTACACAATCCAGCTCTCTGGCACAGTGTGAGAAATTTCGTTGTTACTGGTTTACAGACATGGTGCACTGGGAAACAGACCTTTTCCTTTTGTGCTGAATGTGGCCTATCTGTAACACAAATCAGTTAAATCTAACTCATTGGGAAGTTGCTGTACATGAGCGTTGCTAGGGTTCTGATTTCAGTATGTTCATCTCATTACTGGGGAGTCCCACAGAGAAGAGCAGATTTGGATGCACTCCAGGGTGCATCCCAAAAATTTCAGGGTAAAGTTTGAAGAAAGAGGGGCTACTGTTGAAATTAGATCTCTTGCATTCTGGAGGCTTTCTGCCAAGTTCCTTCATATGTAGAGGAAGGCATGATATATTTTACCTATCTTGTGGCATTGTAAAATAAAGTGCAAACCACTGGATGGAAAAGATGGATATGCAGTGTTTTCTTTCCATTCCCTGGGGCTCTGTGAGCCTCAGAAAATCCATTCATCATTCCCTGCCATGCGTTTGCTGTGAGGAACAACATTTTCTTCTTGCCTGTTGGATTAGCCCAAACTATTTATTTATTTTTTTCCTCTCTTGAAAACACAGCTTCATAAGGAGATTCTAGCCAGGAAATATTCTGGGATTCCATTTGGAAGGTTTTAAGCAGGAGGGGCAGGGAGTGTGGTGGGGAAAGACAAACAACTTAACTTGCTTGACATCTGCTACTAGAGTTGACGTGTGTAAATGTGTCAGATCGTTTTGGCTGCCTGCAGAAGAAGGAAATACCAAACCCATAAATTCCGTAGTTTTGTTTGTCCTGTCAGCTGAGGTTGCCAATTCACTTGATGATTGCTGTTTAAGAGTTTGTGATTTAACAGATCGCCTTATGTATCTGCCCTTGACTGGTATGCAGGATAGATTATGACATTGATACTGCTGACATCTGAAGTGTAAGCACAAGGCTCGAGTAATTTAGTAACAACGTTTTTGTGAGGCTTGAGAATTAAGTATTTTTTCCCCAAAGGAGTTAAGTCAGAAACTAGTAAGTTTGACCCTGAAGCTTTAAATGTAGAATTTATCCTTTTGAATTTGCCATTAAGTAATCATTGTTTAAATACCCCTGAATTATTAGGGCATTGATACAGGTTTTAAGATCTTTAGGTAATGGAAAGAAGACTGGGGTATCCATGTACTCAGATTCTTTAATAAATCACACAGGGTACAATCATAAAACAGGTTTGAGTTTATACTCGAAGGCCTTAAAAGTGGGATAACTGTCCTCCTGCAGCTGAATCTCTTGGTTTTCAGGCTGAACAGGCTTTCTATAAGGTTGTCTATAAAAGGTAACTTCAGTGCAAGGGTTCTGAAAAAGCCTGATGCTGATGCAAGATGTCTCAAAGTATCTGGTCTGATGGTGCCTCAGGTAGAAAATGGCAGTAGCCCAACAGTCAAGATTAATATTGCTAAAAATTAACATGATTATTTACACATATATACACATTCAAGAAAACAAGCACAAAGGATTTTGTTTCTTGTGTGCTAAATCCAACTCAGTAAACATAAGTACTTTTATGTTCTTATTTCTAGGATTAATGTCATCTTGGAAGAGTCTGTGTCATATTAATTTAATATATTGTACATTGGTACTTGCTTTTCTTTTTACTTGACAGAGGGGCAGGATTTTCTACTCTTCATCAAGTTGCTGAGCAATTTAAGACTGCTTGATTCTGCAGAAAATTATTCAGTTGAAGTGCACTTAATTTAATCCCCTCTGTTTCACTGAGTGTTTGATAAAAGATAATTGAAAATGCCTCAACTTGTGCCTCAGAAAGTTGTAGTTAAACCAGACTTTGTTTTACTCTTTTTATTTATGCTCCCTCTTAAAGGTCAATGGATCTTATTTGTAATGTGAATTAAAGCGGAAAGGAAGCCTTTTGTGGGCTCAGCGTAGGGCTGGTGGAGCAGCCAGGTAAATGTGCATCTAAAATGTAGTTGTTGCATTGTTCTGTGGGAACTCTGCACTGGGTAATCCAAGCTAATGGCACTGGCCTCTAGGTCACTAATAACTGATTCAATATCTGATGAGTTCTAGATTTTTCTAACCAGTCTATTTTTTTGTTCTTTGTGAAGATAACTCATAAAGGGCAAAGAAAACACATGAAAGGTTGGGATTGGTTTTGCTGCTTATTTCACAGGCAAGAGTTTGCTAGAAGACTGATTAGGTGCTGGTTCTGTAAGGTGAGATACTTACCAGTTCCTTACCTGTTGTTCTCCCAGTCATTGCAGCCACTGTGATAGTGACAAGAGTGAAAAAAGGAAACTCCTTCTGTTTCACTTGCATGTCCACAATTTTTATTTTTAAATAAGGAGGAAAATGGTCTCTTCTTGCATGTTCTCAGTGCTCTGTTACTGATTCCCTAACTCCATGTAAGGTGTTCTGTATTTGTTCCCAGAAGACAACACTAGAAATAGTACCCTATCTTCAGCAAAACAATTTTCTCAGTCTTTCATCATCCTTTCTGTTAGAAAATGAAGTTGCTGTTTCATTTCTAACAGAATAGTGATGATTTTGATAAAAATTGGTCCTTAGTGATTCAGAAAAACAAAATGTCTCTTAAAGAAAGATTAGATATGGTTTATGAGCAGAAGAGTCAAACAGCTTTACAAAGTTTGAAGGAGATAGATGGGGAAGGAAAAAAGTAAATAATTACTGTAATTAAATCTTCTATTTTGTAGATTAAATTAAATCTAAAACTACTAATCTAAATCTCCTTCTGGGGGCTTTAACCAAGACGTAATATAGTAGGTAATTGTGAGGTTCATGCCTTTAAAAAGTGGAGGAGGGGGTGGTCTGCAGCTGCAGAACATAATTAAAGAATTCAATGCAATTATTTGGAAAATGGTTCAAGAAGCAGAATACCAGTTCTGCTTAGAAGGCTGAGATGGAGTACAACAGTGAACTTCTGTGCCAAGGATTATCCTTGGCTATTGGCAGCTTCCTGGCAAAGCAAAGTGAGAAATGATTGTGTAACTCAGGTAGGGCTCAGTTATGCCAGCAGAAGCTTCTCTTCACCTGATGTACCAAATCAGGAGATGATCTGCCGTAGTTGGTGTATTATTTCGCGAGAGTGCTGTGGCAAGCACGCCGGGAAATGGACATGCATGTTGGAAGAAGACTGTTGGACAAGCTTTTGTCTTAATCTGCAGTACCAAAATATCTTACTTTTAGCATAGTCTTTCCTAGCAGAGAGGTGATAGAAACAAGGCTCTTGTGCATGTGATGTGAGGCACAATTGGTTAAAGGAGCTGTGTTGAACTGAAGTGTGCTGTGCCTTGTTTGCTTTGGTGGAAACTTCCTTACTGGCTCTGCAGGTTGGGACAGACGGAAATCAGCCGTGCTGAAATGAAGAGCTCAAACTCTCTGGAGCTTGAGTATATATGAAACTGAAATTGAATACTTAGGTATTCAAAGATGAAGTAATTCTTGGATATGCTTCCACAAATAAGAAGAAAAATAATCAACCTTCTCTAAATCCTTTTATTTTCACAGATTCTATTGGATTAGGTGGCCACCAATGGGCTGGTAGGCAGAATGCATAGAGGTACTTAAAATTGGAGTGCTAGCCTGATTTTGGAGACTACTAACTTTCCCATGCCCCAACCCACAGTGCTTTTTTGCATTGTAATAAAGAGATGTGAACTGGACTGCAGTGTTGAGAGAATACCACGTGGCATGTTTTCAAAACCGAATTAGATGCAAATCGCTTAGCATTTTGCAGCTCTTGCTGCAACTTCACACGTGTTGGATGACGGAAGTTACTTCTGTTAAGTAAGTCTTACACAACGCAATATAAACATAGTGAAAAATACAGCTTTCTTATATGGTAAAGTTCAACTGAGATGGCTGATGATGTTTTTAGTATGTTTTGGTGTATGAGAGAGCAGGGAAAAAGGAGAGGAAGGGGCTGGTTTTGCAGTCTGTTTAGAAACGTGCTACTGCAAAGGCATGAAGTCCATGGTAAAAGCTAGACTTTCCTGTGTGTCAGCACTGCAACCAGATTAATGGACTGGGAGCATTCTGGCCTGAATTAGAGCTGTTTTTTTCTTCTGACATCTACTGCACAGTCTATAAGGGACTTGTTTTAATAAGTATAGAAAAATGCTTTTGTCTATCCAGCCGTAACGTCCTCTAGAGGGAAAAACAAAGTTATTCCAAATGCAGAGGTGGATATTGATCTCTAGTGACTCTGTTTATAAATGTATTTATCTTTCAGCTATTTTCTTTTTATACTGGGCTTTTTTCTTTTTTTACTGGTGTGCAAACAATGTATTAATAATGCAACTGTCAGCTGCATTTACAGGGGAGTACTGTAGGCTGTTCTGGAAAGTTGTAGTTAAGTCAGGAAAAGCAGCCGTTTCACTATGTTTATTATCTGTTGCATTATAAATGTGAAAACACTATAAAAAAGGCAAGGAAGTGAGTTTAAATATTGTTTCAGTGTTCCAGTATTATTCCAGAGGAGCAGTTAGTGGAATGGGTGTGCTGGGAGCTACTGTCGTCTTTCTCATTTGTTCTGTGCTGGAAAATTTATTTTAAAAAATTAGACTACTAAATTGAAAACAAAGGTGTTCTGTACTTTTTTCATTGCGTTTTGGAGACATTTATAAAAGAGCAAGCATTTTATACCTGATTCAGAATTGTTCCTTAGGGTATGGAGGAGACTTGTGTCTGTCCCTCAATTGAGCACTTACCTATAATGTCTGCCTGGGTTTACTTTGTACATGCACTTTTGTCTCCTAGTCAGCTAGATACAGGATGAGAGGGCAGGGCCTGAAGCTGCCAAGGGAAGGTTAGACTGGGTATTAGGAAACACTTCCTCATGGAAAGGGTAATCAGACACTGGAATGGACTGCCTAGGGCAGTGACGGAGTGAGGTAGTTGTATAGAGCAGTAAGGTCTCCTCTGAGCCTCCTTTTCTCTGTTATGCTCCAAATTGAGCTGGAACCTCTAATTTGAGGGGGTGATTTAAACTGCCCCTAAACTTTTACAAAAGTGGTTAATTTCGTATGTGGCACTCTGAGAAGTGACTGACTGTTCGCATCTGCACAGTGTAGCTTTACCTGTCAGCAAATCTAGAGGAGTCTTTTGAATTTCTGAGCTGTATTGTCACATGGGGTAGTTTTTGTGTGTGTGTGAAAAGGAAAGAGAAGGCTGTACAGCTTTTGGTACTTTTTTCTGGCTCTTTGTAGCTTTAATAGATAAAATCCATAACGTGCCTAGATTTTACGCATACACAGGCATGTGGTTACAGATGTCAGTCACAGTTGCTTCCATTATAATTCACACCTTTATTGTTAAACATGTAAGAGTGTGTAACGAGGGCCTGAGCACTGTGCGTTGATAGTACATTGGTGTGCATTATTTTCTCCAGAGATTAGATACAAAACATACCAGATAGTTTAAAAAATCCAACAAAACTGAAAACCCTTTTGATTTTGAAAAAGTGTTGGACAAAATGATTTGGTTTAGGATCATAGAATAGGATACTTCTGTATGTTTTAAAGATGCTTGCTTTTCTTACACGGTTCTCCAGTTGCTGTGGTCACAGCATGTCTAGGGAAGTGGTAATGAGCTCTTAACTGTGCAAATCTTCATGTAACTTTCAGGTCAGTGAGGGATATTTTTTATTCCCACCTTCCTTCTGCTTAATGAAGTTAGGTACCCTTAAAATCATTTCTGCATGTGGTCAACACTAGGCAAGCTTTGCCCTTTCTGTGAACAACAAGCACTGGTGTTGATCCTCTTACCAACGAGAGAACCATAGAAAGCCTTGACAGATACAGATACAGTTCAGTACCTAAACTCTTCCCCTAGTTTATTTGTTGGTTTGTTTTTTTTTTTACTGCTTGTTTTCCCACTGTTGGTTGAAGCTGTGAAGTCTTTATTTACTCTTGAGCTTCTCTCACCTTCCTGCTGACTCTCTTGCATTGATGGGGAGACCTACATGAAGAAAGAACCAGTGAACTCTCTGGCCTCATGGCACCTCGTGCCTCCTTGATTAAGTTGAGAAGTGTCTTTAATCTGTGGGTCTTTATTTGCTTTATGCAAACCCAGTGGGAAAAGTAATTGTAGTCTTGGAAAGCTGCTTCTTACATTTGCGAGTAACAGGAACTCAAGCCCCTTGATGTTTGGATAAAAGAACTAATAACTCTGTATTCCATTTAAGTCAGAGTTGTTTCCTTGAGTCAAGATAATATGCAGAAATGAAGCTATTAATCCAACAAAACAGCAGCACTCTCTGAGACTAAAAACAAGTGGTGCTTCGTGGACTGTGTGTTGGATGGCTGCTTAGTGCTAGGTTGTGGCTGTGGCTTGCTTCTCTAGGTTCTGCTTTGCTTCATGACTGTTATAATGCAGTAGCAAGCTATATTAGTTAGATAGTAATATCAGTGCAATGATATTGAAGATAGATAAATTCCTGTGTCTTGCTAAAGTAATTTAATTTAAAAATTCTGATGAACCTTACAGATAAGATCATCTCCTGGAAATACAGTGAGCGAATGGTCTTGATAGATTAAGGACCAGTGAAAATGTGTAGACTAGTTTTATCATCTGCAATTTATTGGTGATTGAATCTGTGTGTATTTCCTTGAGAAACAGCATCTGAGACTTCTCCTCGGGCTAATGGTGCTTACTTCTGTGCATAAGCAGAAATCTTATGGAAAACCTGACTTGAGATCTTTACTAAAGCACTTGAGTACACTTGACCACTTGTATTTTTTACTCTTCCTTATGTAGAAAACCCATTTATTTGTCTTAAAAGTCATTAATAATAGTAATTAATAGTAATAACAACTTGCTATTAATAATAATGCACACTACAATCCTGTCATGCTTCAGCAGTAACTTGCACAGTTGTCCCCACTTTTCCTCCTTTAGTCTAGTAGCCATATGTAGTAGCCTCCTGGGCTAATGAAAACTTTTAAAATAAAATTTCTCACCTTCTGGGAGGGTGCATTAACCTAGCATTTCCTGGTGAAAGAGATCATTTCCTCAACTTGCCTTGAAAACTCAGTTGCTTAGCAGAGAATGTTGCTTGTGTAGGAGCAGAATTCTATTGTAAACATTTTTGATGCTAGGACAAGTGTGGCCATCTTTTAGCTCCAGAAACCACTGAATGTCAATGTGCAAGTGGTCTTTGGAGCAGAAGATCTAAGTTTAGTTTCCCTGCTGCCTGTGCCTACACCTGCCTAGGTTGCAGTGTCACATTTCCTCTCCTCCTGTCTGATCCAAGGGTTTTGAGTCAACTTTGGAAGAGTATTTTGGGCTTAGGATGGGGAAGAGGACCTCCAAATCTCTGCCTGGACAGCTCTATAGCTGAGATGTTAATCAAGAATAGAGAAGGTTGGATTCAGCTTAAGATCTCTCAGCTACAGCACTTGACTGAGAGAAGTGAGCTCTGGCTGACTGAAAGCTCCTTTGATCTTGGTTTGAAGCAAGTCCTGAGGTGTGACCGAAAAGGCCTCCCTCCACCTTGCCAAGAGCAGATTAAAGAGCCTTCCCTTCCTGATCTCTGTCACTGTGCTCATTTGCTGGCATTTTTTGGAAGGGGTGCTGGAACCCTGTTGTGCTGTGCTGTTTTCCACACCAGCATCCTTCACAGAGCCACTGTGCCCAACACATGCCTGTGAATGACAGAACTGAGAGCCCCAGTGCTCAGGTGTCTGTAGGGAGTGTAGTCATCAGCAAGTGAAGATTAAATTGCTTGCTTACAGCAGACCTGGGAATAAAGCACAGCTCTCTGATTCTCTCTCAGGCTCATAAAACTGGTTTTTAAAACTCCAGTGTTCTGCTTAAGTACAAGATGTTTCAGAGAATATCAGCAAAATGGTAAATTTAGGCAGATTTATTTTTGTCCAACGCATTTATTATGCAACCATTGAGATTTGAAGGTAGATACAGTTTACAAAATATATTAAAACGATAATAAAAGCATCTTTAATAAATAGAAGAAGGATTTGGAGTGAATATCCTTTTACATAGAAGACTAGAAGTTTATAGTGAGGACTTTCAAACTCTATCGCTGCCATGTATATCTGGATAAAACCCAGAACAATAGTTAAATAAACAAAGAAAACTTATTAAAATACATAATGGCTCAATCTACAAAATCTTGTCATTTACATTTTTAATTTTTTTTCATTTTTTGGATCCTTCATGTGTTATTTTTAAAATAAAACCAGCTCTCTACAGCACTCCAGGTTAGTTACTGGAAGTAAATATGCTGTGGAGATGAGTCCAAGGAGAATTGTCATGCGGATACTCCCTGGTGTAAGTGCTGAGAGAGCCATGCCATGAAAGCTGAGCAATACCACTGGGGCTTATTCACAGCCATGTTGCTTCAGATTAACGCCAGTGTCACTGGGTTTGGGAAGTTTTATTTAGATACTGAGAGCGGGCTGAACCCTGTTGCAGAGCTCACAGTGTGATCTGCTAATGCTGGATTAGAAAGAACATTTGTTTAATGGCATTGCCATGACACAGCATGGTGGTGACTGTGGTCTGTAATCATTAGTACTGATATATGTGAACTCTAATAGCAGCACAAGAAAATTATTTATTTGAGCATGTTGGAAGAGCAAGACATTGCTGAGTATTGGCTCGTAGAGTGCACTGGAAGAGTTTCAGTTCTTTTCATCAGGAGTGACAGGCACTGGTGCTAACAGGGCTCGTGTACCCTTTGCTTTCTGCTTGTGTCACTTCTGAAAATGAAGGGCTGAACTTCCCCGTTAAATGTTCCCATCTGAACAGAAGTATTAGTTTGAAGTGGCAAGTACTGTCTCTGTAATCAGGCAAGACAAAACAAATGGTACTGATCACATAATGGGTTGATTAAAGTTCAGTTCCAGGAGAAGATGAACATTTAAATGTCTGTTGTGTTCAGTAAAGGCTGTGGTGGGGTGGGTTGGTTGGTTGGTTTTTTTAGTGTGATGCTGTATGGCATGTTGTGTGTCCTTAAATCGTAATCTGGGTAAAGCCAAACCATGCTGTCAAGTCCGTTAGTTATAGCTGTTAAACTACAGAGGGGGCAAAAAGTACCAAAAAATATGACTTGTGCCTTTTTATGTTGCTGGTTTGCCAGGTATGTGCCCTGCCCCCTAAACATAAAAGGGCTGTTAGTGGATCAGGCACAGATTAATTTTCTTATGTAATAAACTACCGAACTGGCTTTGGTTTTTTTAAACCCTGTCCTGTGTTTCCTGGCTGTTGATTATGACTGGACAAGCAGAATTAAATTCCAGTGTAATTCCAGTGTAGTAGCTTTTCACACTAATGTACACACAGCTTGGCCAGTTCCTCATACAACATATACCAGTATGAGTCAGTATAGAGTCACCTGCATGTGCGCTGATTTAAAACTTCCATCAAAGCCAGAAACACTACTAAAATCAGCAAGATGGTCCATGAGTAAAATAAAACCCACAGCCCCCCCCCCCGATTTATATTTCCAACTACTTTTTAAGGTTAATTCAGCTCCTGCTGCACTTAGTACATACATGTGTTTGTACTTGCAGAGCTTTACTTCTAATTTATGCAGCTTTGACCCTTGTCTGATTTATGAAGTGCTGGTGTAGATCTGCTCCTAACTGCTGGTCTCATGACCAGCAAAATAACAAACCAGGGTAACATTTACAGATCAGCATGAAGTTTTGGTTCAGTTCACATGGAATAGTTGGGACTGTGTTTTGAATGTGCTTCCCATCCTGGTATTTATCGACTTAGGTAAATTTTTTTTTGTTTTTTGTTTGTCTTCCCCAAGATTTGCTTCTAAAAAGTAATAAAACAGAAAAGAAAACACAATTCAAAGAGGTTACTTGCAATTCCTTTGGCCAGCATTAGCAGCTTAGAGCCTGGAAGGCAGTGAAGTACTGAGCTCTTTTAACATTCCAATCCCTTTGTCTTTCCCCTGTAGGCTTTATATGGTCAAGACATTGATCACTAGATGGTAGAATATCCTAAATAACTTTGTAATGCTGGCAGGAATGTCAGGTTTTTTCTGCGTGGTGAATAGCTTCTTGACTCTCATGTAGCAGCAAGAGGTGAGCTGGTGTTTCTTGTACCAGGAAGCAAGTTCTGCAGGCTGACATTTAAGTAGATGAACTTGTGTGAGGTAACATTTAAGCAGTGTTAGAAAACAGAGTATTTGCACGTACGAGTTGCTTTACCCTTGCTTCCTCATCTCTCTTTCGAAGACTGGTTTAAGAAATAAATGTGACTAAGGCTGGTTTGTGTACAGCAGTCTGTTTTTGAAAGCTAAATCATCATTGTGTTTACACCTTGCTTCGAATGCAGCAGCTTTGGGAAGAGTGTTTGCTTTTCTGACAGTCTGCATGGCCCTGAAGATGTTGGGGTAGACGTCAAAGCTGGTTTCTGACCAAACTGGGTAATGTGACCCTGTCAGGCTCAAAAGGTGTGAGAGTACCTTAACAGAGACTTTATTTGCTAGATGAGGAGTTGTCTGCAGTACCTCTTAGCTACATTACCAAATCTTAGCCTCCTTTTTGGCAGTGTCAGTTACTCAAGTAGGTTGGACCAGAAAGTCAAAAGAGAATGGTGCCGTAAGTTTGGACTGACACCTAAAGGTTATTCAAGTCTTAGATCCCATTAATTTTTTGCAATAGAGTGTAATAATTTCACATGTGATCACTTCCTAATTGCTTCCAATTAGGAAAAATAGTGAAGTGTTCCCATAGAAAATAAATGATCTATGACTTCAGTGTTTTGCGGGATGGAATAGTGCACCCAATTCCTTATCTAAGTCTTGGAAGACCTTTAGTATTTTCCATTGTTAGAGGGCTTTTCCCCCTGACTTTTTCTCCAAATGAATTGTTCCTATAAAGGAATTTAAACTCTGGATAATTATTGTTCTGTGTTCCAAAAGCTAATAAAAGCAAAGCTCACCAGTATGCAGTTGGAGGCCTATGGAAAAACTTGGGTGTAACACACAAAGTAGAAAAACAAACTTTGCTGATGAGGCCAGGAAGCTACAATCACATTTTCCAGTTTTAGCTGTATGCTTTGGGCCTAACTGGGAATGTTTCCTGTTAAACCAAATTTTTCCTCTCTATTTTATTTTGTATTTGGGTTGTTTTTTTTTAATCCATAAAATGTAGACAGGAGAGGATAATAAATGTCAAAGACACTTGAGTATGATCTTGAACAAAAGGAAATGCTGTATTTTTGTAGGACTTTATAGGGACACATCTTGTTTTGTGCTCTGTAAGACTGTTAGGATTTGTTAGCTTATTCCAGTAGCTGGGCAAAAGATACTCGGTGGATACTGTTAGCCAATAACCACATACTCTACAGTTTGATATTTCAGACAGACTAATTTCTTTGACTTACTTGGTTTTCCTTTGATGAAACTTGTGTAGAGTCTGTCTCCCTCCTTTCCCTTTCCCAATCTATATCTTTTCCTGTTGTCTCCTTTATGTAAATTCTTCTTTATGGTTTTTTTAGGGTTTTTCTGTGGTGAATGAGTATGAAGAAGCCAAAATCCTATATTGGTGGGTGGTTTTATGTGGGGTTTTTTTTGTAATGGATGGTGTTGGAGACTTAAGATGGCATAATTTCTTGTGGTTGTATTTTTCAAATTTGATTTTACCAGAGGTTATGAGGAGTTGGGTTATACTCTTTGAAAGACATAAAGAAAAAGAGTTGCTATATAATTTCTTACTGTTAGATACTGTATATTCTGGAGAAGAATAGTTAATGTGAATAAAAGATCATAGCAATTCCTGAAGTAGTGAGGAAAGGGTAATACTGTGACCTTTAGTCCTCTGAAAACAAGTAACTTGGTTCGAAAATCACTAAGGAATTTAGATTTCCGGACATGGTAAGCCTCTTGTATCTCATATATTGAGTTTGGATGGTAAGTTTTTGTGGTAATGTTAGGTCATAGGCTGGGCTTGATGATCTCAGTGGTCTTTTCCAGCCTCAATAATTCTGTGGTTCTGTGCAAGAGGAACAGACAACATATTATGTATGAAGTGTCTGTAACCTCCCATTCCCTGTCCTCCTGCACCGCTGGGGAGGAAGAGGTAAAGAAAACTGCACGTGAAGTTAAGCCTGGGAAAAAGGGATAAGTGGGGGAAAGTGTTCTGAGATTTAGTTTTTGTTTTGTCATTATCCTGCTCTGATTTTGATGATAATTTAATTTGCCTGCATTGAGTCTGTTTTGCCTGATGGTAATTGCTGAGTGATGTCCCTGTCCTTATCTTGACCCAAGAGCTTGTAGTTGTATTTTCCTCTCTCCTGTCTAGGAAGGGGGAGTTGATGGAGCAGCTGTCATGGGTACCTGGCATCCAGTCAGGGTCATCCCACTGCAAGTCAGCTGGGTAATTTGACAGAAATGGCAGTATTTCAGCCTTATTCTGTGATTCCAAGTTAATGGTCACTTTTGGTGCCCTTCCTCTCTGCTGTGCCACTCATCTGTTTGCAATGTGATCCCTGAAATGGCTGAGATACTTGATATAAGATAATCCTGTCAAAAACATCTCTGTATCATTGGGAGGTAATGAAATACCTCCTGGCACAATGTGTTGTCCTGGCTTCACAGTCACTTGGCTGCAGCCTTCTGTGAAGTGGCTAGGTGCTGCAAGGAGTGAGACTTAATCTTTCCTTTACAAGTTTGAGGCTGAAACCCTGCAAAAGTATTTTGTGTAAAGACTTTGCATCCCTTAGGTATTACAGATATGGTATGTGAGGTCTGCTGGCAGTGTACTTGAATGGCTTAGCTTAGGGGTAGGGCATTTAATGGGAGGAGTGAAGGGGCGAAGCATGCTGACTGGAAGGCCACATCAAGTGCCTTAGCATCTCTTAGAAACTGGCAATATATTGGGGTCATTTTATGGTCAATATAGCCTTTTCTTTTTCAAACACCTTCCTGGTAGTTTCTGTAGCAGCCTGTCTTACTTCCTGGTGATGGCACCAAGGACTGTAACTGGTTAACAGTTTAAACTGCAATTAAGCAATTCTGTTGAACTGAGGTTTTTTTGCCCTCAAATGCTCTTTCAGAAAGTTGCTCCCCTGACATGTTACCTGAGGAGGAGTTGGTGGTCTTGGGTAAATACTGACAGGTTTTACCACAGATGGCCAAGCCTATTGATAATGGTTATTACTGTGTCTCACGTGTTGTGGTGGTGGCCTGTTTTCCATGTTGCCAGCTGAGACATCTGTCAAAAGATCTCTCTTCTATTTTCTTTCTAAATTTGGTACATATATGATTTGTTGAGGAATGACCCTCTTGTCTACTCCTGATTTGGTTTACAGATGCTGTTTACCTGGAGGTGACTTAATACAGCAGCACCTTCTTTTTGATGTTTCTTCATGCATTATTGCCTAGCTCACCAGGCAGAACCTTTAGCTTGGTGTGTAGCAACATACCTTGTTCCCAAGTGACATAGATTTCATTTTGTGTTCAAACAAATACAGCTGTGAGCACTTGTGAGTACACTGCAAGAAGTTTTTGGTCATCGGGAGGAAATAATGTTAAGTTTCTGTAGGAATCCTCATAATTTCTTATTTTATATTGTAGATTTATTTTCCAGATTTTGGTTTCTGACACTTTGGCCATCCAGGGAGCAGGATGAGTGTAAACCAACCTTCAAATACTTCATGTCTTAAAATGGCAGGTGAAAGCTTGATCTTTTAGAGAGGGGTTGCTAATTCCAGTGACGTTTCAGAGTCAGAAGCAGCTTCCAGGCAGGCTTTATTTACACTGTGTGTGCCTACTCTGATGGCAGGAGCCAATATAAAATGCAACCTGATAGTTTTTGGTAGAAAACATCACATGACTTCCAGTGAGAAAATTTTGAGTAGTGCTGTCATATAAAGACTTGGATTTAATTTTTTTAAGCAGATAAAGACACATTTTCCTGTCTAAAATTCAAGTGGACCGAAACCTAGCATGAACTTGCAAAAGTTATGAATGCCATAGTGCTGATTTTTATATTGCAAAGAAATGTTTTCTGAATAACTCACCCTTCTGTATGGCACTCCTACAAAATATAGTTGCTAAGAAAAAATGTGTAGGTGAAAAAAAGATCCCAGTGATCCAATTTGTTTGAATAGTTGATTTGTCATCAGGTAGCTTGTGCATGGAGATGAAAGCTTTGTCCATGTGCTGCCAGAGGAAAGCCTTGGGGCTTGCTTATCAGGTGAGAGCTCAGTGTCCTGAGTATCTGAGCATTTTGGGCATGCCCTTTCCCTTTCCCCACTGCTTTGGTGAGCCTTGTGCTTCCTGGGGGGTTTTACTCTGCTTCCATTAACAGCTGTGGATAGCAGTGACCACAGCTTGCTCCCGTCCATCAAGTGAAGTAGTGCTGAAGAAAAAAAAAATTCATGCTTCCTTCCATTTTTGTTTCTTAGTAACCCTGAAAGCCAGGAATGTGCAGGCAACTCTACAGGAACATGCTCAGAGTGGTGTAGCATTAAACTATTGTCCCTGTGTCACGAAACGGATTTTTGGCTGCTGCTTTATGTCATGGACCACGGTGCAGAAATGCACAACTCTGATTAAATCGTAAATACTCTAGTGTGGATGTTGTTATTGTTAGAATCATAGAATCATTTAGGTTGGAAAAGACCTTTAAGATACCATTAACTGAACTCCACTAAGCCCTCTGCTAAACCCTGTTTCTAAGTTCCAGATCTAAATGACTTGTAAACACATCTGGGGATGGTGAATCAGCTTCCTCCTCGGGTAGCCTGTTCCAAGGCGTGATGACCCTTTCATTAAGTAAGCTTCTCTGAACGTCCAACCTAAACTTTCCCCTGCACAACTTGAGGCCATTTCTTCTGTCCTGTCACTTGTTCAGCAGGAGTGCTCAGGAATATGCTGTGCATTTAACCATGCTGTAAAATACAGATAGGTTTTCAAAGCCAGCCTGCAGACAGTGTTAGTCAGCTATTAAAGTCTGTCTTGGCTTTCAAAACTACATTTATTGGTGTTTCTGGCATAACAGAAAAAGTTTATATAGGCACCAAATTTGAAGGTTATGAATAAGTAGATGTAAAAAAATCAAGCTGCAGTGACCTGATTTTTCTCTCTGCCCATTCAATAACTTGTGCTCTAGCTGCTTCTGTAGTGCAAGTATTTCTCAAAACGCAGGATGCAGATTCCTGTCAGACTGATGCAATGCATGGGGTTATGGAGTTGTGATAGTTATCGGTGTGTTTTCCCTACAACTGAGGAGGAAAGCCTTTATTTTTCATCGAACTATGGCGTGCTATAAACACACTTACTTACAGTATAAGTTACGTGAAATTACAGGACAGGCATTTCAGAGGGAGATAATTTGCAATGAACTTGAATATTGATGAAAGAGTTTTTCTTATGGGCAGCCTTCCCTGAGAGAATTAATTTAGTGTATAGCTTCATTTTAAGATGAATTATATATAAACAAAATAACGCTTGCTTTGCCACATGCTTGTATTTTATTTATGTGCACACACATGGTCCACTCTAATTAAGCACAGCTCTTCATGGTTTATTTATTTCTTCTAGAGAGGCTGCTTAATATTTGAGAGAAACAGTAACAATGGGTCTGACCTTTGCAGTGGCTGTGTTAATGGTGAGATGGGTTATGCAGGAGCCTGCAAGATCAGTAAAAGAGCAGGTTGATGTTTTTCTCCATTTGCTGAAACAAGCTCAGGAGACCTGAAAGCACAGGAGAAATAAAACCAGAGCAGTAAGTGGTTAGAGTATCACCTTGTTTTTTCAGATAATGGGAGGATGCTACTGACAGACTGAGGTAAAGGGTTAAAGCCTTTATTTACGTTTTGCTGTGGTTCATGTTTTATAACCAAACTACATGGTGAATAATTAGTTGGGTTTTCTTGGTCTTTGTCTAATGCCAAAACAAAGGAATAAATGCAAATGGGGGTGGAGGCCAGACCAGGTTTTAAATTTTAATGACGTGTGGATAAGGTTCTGTGACTTTCTTGTGTGGTGGTCCTGTAGTGGGATTTGTCGCTTCACTTTCTAAAGGTACATGTGGTACATGCACACAGATTTTTATCACCTCTCTTTTTTATGGCCTTTGCTTAATCCAGATTCACACCTTTCTCTACAAAAACATCCCCTGAGCCTGTGCTGTGGTGAGGAGCTTTGTGCTACCAGTTCAACCCGACCTTCTTCCTCCTCTCACCTCTCCCTGGCGAACTTCTCTCCCAGTTCCATGCTCTTCCCTGTTGTGTGTGCTATCTGCATGTTTGATGAGACTTAGCTTTATTTCAGAGAAAGACAGACACCATGGGAAAGGAGGAGTTGTTTGTGAGTGCTAATGGCACAGCTTTAAAAAAAGCTAGAAAACAAAGCAGGTTTGGAGAATCACAGAATCACAGACTGGTTTAGGTTGTAAGGAGCCTCAGAGACCTGCTGTGGGCAGGGGCACCTCTCACTAGACCAGGTTTCGCAGAGCCCCATCCAGGTGGGGGCATCCACAACTTCCTTATGCAGCTGGCTCCAGTGCCTCATCACCCTCATGGTGAGGAATTTCCTCCTAAGCTGTAATCTAAATCTGCCCTCTTAAACCCATTCCCTCTTGTCCTATCACTAGAGTACCTCATGAAAAGTCCCTCTACAGCTTTACAGCTGATTCCCTTCAGGTACTGGAAGGCTGCTGTATGATCTGTAGGAAGCTGATGGATAGCTGTATATTTGGATGGTAACATTGCTATAGATAAAGCAAGGGAAATTAAATGTTTGTTGTATTTATAAAATTATTTTGGTCAACCCAGATGTGATGATACCAGTAAAGAATGATGTTTAACTGGCATCCACATGAACGTGACCATTTTTTACATTGTTCTTGTGTGGAAGCTCTGTGGATGTGTATATACAAAAATTAATATTCTCATAATGGAAGATGCAATTTGTGGTCTATGCAGTTGCTCATGTTTTTGCTAATTAATCATTAATCATCTGCTGTTGGAACAGTGTCTTTTTTCTTTAATTAGCCTCTGGTGCATGTTTGTTAGAAATCTGCCCGTAGAGCTCTGACATGCTGCAGCGTATGCCATATTTTTCTCTTAATCAAGTAGGTAACATTTCATAGCTGTTGCTTGCTTGTCTATTTTGTTCTATCTTTGTAAATGTAAAAATCCCCTTTCAGCATATATGCATAGGTGATACTTACCTCAATGTGATGGTGGGTTTTTATTCCATGGTACTTTTGGGGAAGAACACAGGGATTGTCTAACAGAGGAATGCAGGCTAATGGTATGTGCTTCCTCCTGCCAAAAAGATTGGCGATAAGGCACAGTTTTTCCCTCTCTTCCTTTCTCCACAAAGGAAATGCAGGACTGGCAAGCCTACAGGGGCTTTGTTTTTGCAGGAGGAGAATGGAAGCTTGGAGAACTGCTGAGTTGTCATTCACCTTCCTTTTTCTTGCAATATTTATTCTTTTTCTGTGATGCATAACGGAATGCTTATGGCTGTCTTGCTCTTGATGGTCGGCTGCAGATCTGTGTTGAAAGATTGACAAAGCATAACCTCATTTTTGTGAGATGTGGGATAGGCCTAACTGCAATAGCTGTGAAAAGTAGGGTGAGGTTCTGATCTTTACCAGTCTAGCTTTTATCATGGAAGCACCATTCAAAACATGAACCAATTTACAGCAGTCTAGTTCTTGTGGATTGAGTGAGAAATCCACCATGGATCTGTGACAGGATGATCCACTACATATAACCGTGCTGTAGGTGTAATTCCTTCAGGAGAATTCTGGTGGTGTCAGGGACATCATAAACTTTGTCCTTCTCCCCATTTTGTCCCACTTTTATGCCTGGAAGCAGTTGGAATTCAGTGTTTTGTAGAGACCCATGTGTAGTGGTACCCACCAGACCAATGAATGGACTGGGGTGGCAAAAGGGAAGCAAAATAAATTGTGCCACAGTAGAATCCCAGGAGCATACTGTGAAGGTGTTTGATTCAAATATTTGTAAATTAAAAAAAAAACAACCCACCACAAAATGGTGGTTTGTTATCTGTTAATTCAGGCATTATAAATGAAAAGTTGTTGGGTTGGGCTTTAAGTGATGTGTGTGATCTGTGGACTCCTGATGTACCCTGATTGTGAAATGAGAATGGAAGCTAATGGAAATACTGATCTACTGCAGTAGCATTTTGTGTGTCATGCTGTGACAGAGCTGATAATAAGGCTCTCTGCAGGGATGAGATCCTTTACGAGGGATGGGGTTGCACTGCAGATGCAGCCAGCTGAGACCAGCCCTATGGCCACCTCCTCTCCCCACTCCAAGCTCCTAATAACCTGACCCTCCCACAGCTGGGGCAAGGATCAGCATCATTACCCTGTGGCTGGCAAGACAGCTCTAATTCCAGTCTGATGGAACTGCGTGGGAAAGGGGGTTAAGCTGGGATAGTGCTACGGCCTCATCCTGGCAGCTGAGAGCATCATTTCTGTGCGTTCTCGTTCCAGCTGGCTTCATGAGACTGAGAGCAGGAGCATCTGAAGTTTGCTGTATGCTGGAGACCTTATGTGATGGCAATACACAGCTCAGCTTGCTAGTTGCTGCCATGTTGCTAGGGCAACCCACCTATTTATTCATTTATTTCCAACTCCAGTCCAATACATCCTCTGCCCTGCCTTTGCTGGAGGAATCTTTTTGGTGTTTGGGTGTGCTGTGATGGGCCTTGAATGTCTTGTGTGGCTATGTATTACTTAGAGGGAAGACAGCATCCATCCCCCTACCCCAAGTCATTAATGAGAGGTCTGTCTTGGATTTTAGCATTTTAATTGGAGCGTATCTAAGCACAGCCATGCTTGGAAATGAAATATTGCAACTTTTTGTGCGTGTTGTGCCGTTAGTGGAAGGGAACAGGGTGTCAGTGTGGATGTTAAGCTCCATTAAGCTCTACTGAGCTCAAGTTAAGCTCCATTCCCTTCTTTATCTGCTATTCCCATGTCTTTTGGGGGACGGGAGGGGGAAGTGGGCTGGGTGGCCTTCTCTGCATGTCTGTACCTCTAAACCTGACCTAAATCTTCCTGTCAATTTTTTATAAGCATAAATTAGTTGCTCCTGCATGCGTAAATAACGTAGCTTGCAGAACACAGGTGCATTAATGATATCTTTGATTATGTAGAATTCAAATCGTGAACTGCAAGAGGCAGTAGCCAATTTGTGTTAACAGTGTTTTGCAGCAGAGATGTCTTTTGAAGTGTGTCATTATCAATCACAGAGGTTTTTACCTTTAAAAGTGACTAGTTGTTTTTTTTTGTTTTGTTTTTTTCTACTCAGCTGTCCCATTTCCTCCAAGTCATCGGCTTACAGCTAAGGAAGTGTTTGATAATGATGGAAAACCTCGTGTGGATATCTTAAAGGCACATCTTATGAAAGAAGGGAGACTGGAAGAGAGCGTTGCTTTGAGAATAATAACAGAGGGAGCTTCAATTCTCCGCCAGGAAAAAAATTTGCTGGACATAGATGCGCCAGTCACAGGTTAGTATGGCGTTATGGTGATGGAAAGGAGTGGTTGTTGCTTTGGCCTGTGTTAAGTTAAGCATTAGTGTATGTGGCTTCCTAAGGAGCTGAAAGGCACCTCACAAATCATTTGTTCTCTCCAATACTTGATTCATTCTTTGTCTGCTACCACTAGGATAATGAAGACCATCAAGCATCTTGTAAATTAGAGGAAAGATTCACATCTGCTGAGTCCTTTCTGTTTCTAAGGCAGATAACATTTTCAGTCTTTAGGAGAAGATCAGAAGAACTTTCTTACACTTGAAAAGTTATTTGGCCTTTTGCACCAGGTATTAATTCCATAATTTCATAGATGCCATTTACCACATTACCACTGTCCAGCCATACAGACTGCATTGGGCTCTGAAAGAACAGTTGTGTCAGAGTAAACAGAAATTTTAATTAAATGCTAAGGAAAATAATGAGAGTGGATAAAAGGAAAAAGAATAACAGAATGCCCGTTTGTGTTGCCCTGGGGATTAATGAATTGTGCTGGTTGCAGAGCCCATCCTGCCCTAGTCTATCAAACACTACCACCCACTCATTAAACCTCAGGAAATGCCTTATAGTTTGATTTTCGTTCTCTAATTGTCTCCGGCTTCAGACTACATTCTGAACATATGAATGCATTTGCTTGTCTTGATGTACCTCCTCCCCTGTTTCATTGTCATTATTGGGTATGAATGTAGTCTCGGCAAGAACATGTTCTCTGGGCATGTAAAGTTAGCTGTGGGGCAAAAGATAACTGATTCCAGCCAGCTTAAACTATGAAACCACCTATAAAACTTGGTGTAAGAAGGCTAGTCCTTTTGTCACGTTGTTTCTGGAGAGCCCTGACAAAAGTAAAAGTAGTAGGTTCATCTGCTGCAGAAGAATGGTTACTAGTCTTTATTTTCAGTATTGGCATGACAAGGGTTTATCCTGATGTGAAATTAACCAATTAATGTAGTTAATGTGCTAGTGGAGTGAAACAAAAACAAAAGGAGGCTTCAAAAACTGCCTGGAAACTGCACGCAAAACGTAAACAAACTTGATTTGGGGGAAGACAACAACACATTTAATTCACTCCATTTAAAAACCCTACACAAAGCCATATATGCAGATTAATTGCATGTTCTTATGTAACTGAGCCAAATGTCAATGCTCAAAGTGGAGATGCTTCCAGCTGTTGCTGTTTCTTATGAACAAGTGGTGTCCATCAAGTCCATGCACATGGATAAGCATTTTAAAGTCCAGTTCCCTGTTCCTTGTGCTTTCAAGTCAGTCCTCCATTTCCAGCATTCCAGTACCTATGGCCACAAACAAGGGAAAAACATTTTAAGCAAACCATGGAATTCAGACAAATCATTCCCCTCACCCATGTGGGAAGTACCACTCTCTCCATTCACCATGTTCCACAGGCAAGACAGCTGCCATGCCTAGCCCAATGCCATGTATCTCTCTCCAAACAAGAGACAAGCAAGTTAAGTGAAGTGAAGGAGGAACCCAAAACAGAAACCTCCAAACCAGTAGTTGCAGTTTGCAGAGATGAAAAATCTCACAAGTTACCATAGCAAGTGTCCCAAGTGGACAAGAAAACTGCTCAATTTCAAATCACACACATCAAAACTGACATAGAAGCAGGAAACACCATGTTCAGGAAACCTGCTCTAAAACTGAAGAGCATATTGTCAGGACTGGAATGATGCACGAGTTATTAAAACTTGCAATTTTAAAAATGATATCCGAATAGGGGATTGTAGCTTGACCTGGAGAGGTAATGTGTATCATCTTCTAGGTAATAATTAGCTTGTCATGCTGCAGTGCAATTTCAATGGAAAGGATGCCAATCATGTTGAACTCATGGGTGAATAAAGGAAATAGGGTGAATGAAAGGTTCCCTTGAGTTGACTGAGCATGAAGTTTTATGAGCATTTTCATTGACACTTCAGGATAAATGGAGAAGCCACAGATGTGCAGCACCATTGTCCATAAATGAGTGGCAGAAATGCAGAAGTTCTAGTGTTGTGTGGATTAGATCTTTTGTGTAGTCATTTATTTAATTAAATTATTTAATCCATGAAGAGATAGACACTGTAGGAGGATGGATCTCATGTGTTATGTTTTGACTGATCTCTGTAAGTTTATGTTTAATGTTATCCCTCTCTTTTTAATTTTTCTCTTACCTTTTTTCTTTAAATGCTTTTGAAACTATCGGAATTGTTCTGAATTATATTTTGGAGATTACTCTCCTGAAGGTCACCCCATTGTACAACACTGGTATAATTTAAATCTTTGATTCTTTGCTTTCGGTTAGGTCTTTCTTTGTTCCTAATTCTGAAATTACTCTCCCAGTGATTGTGATAGTGCAGCATTCTTCAGGGCAGCTGGTAGCTCCTCTCTCTTAAGCTAGTGTAGAAAAGCTGGGCTCCTAATGCTTGTTAGCAGGGCAGCTGAGAAGTGCTAATGTTCCATATGAACAAACATGAAAGCTGAGGTTATGAAAGAGATCATCAAAAGAAAGGAAAAAAATGGTGAGGGGAAGCTGGGGAAAGCTTTTGAGGCATGTTGTTGTGGGCCTGATGATTTTCTTTTTACGAGTAGTATGGCAGCAGGTGACTGAGTAAAGGAAATATCAATTGACTAGTGATGTGCTGGAAGTGCAAGAATACAGGCAATCAAGAAATAAATATAGAATACAGGGAAGCTTTTTTTTTGAATGTATGAAAAAACAAACGACAACACAGAGTGGAGAAGAAAACAGAATTTAGATTTTAGACAAGGTAAGCAGTCTCATTGAAGACTGACAGTCATATATTGTTAATGTGGCACCCTTGATGGGACATGTATTCATCTTTTAGAAGCATATTCCTGTAGCTGGTTAATGAGATGGTGATCATCAAAAAGAAGGGAGAAGACCATAACTGTTGAAGTAAGAGCACTGTGGGTTAGGACAGTTACGTACTTGATAAATGTTACAGAATGTGACAAGGTTTTTCTTAAAGCATTGAGCAGCTACTCCTCCGTTTGAGATTGCTCATGTTTTAAGCAATGGTATAGCTTTCCTCAGAAAAAGTTAGTTTTGTTTGTAAGCAAGATCGTATGAAATCAGGTGGGTACACAGAAGACTGGCGTTTGATGGAAAAGATGATGGGGGGAGGCATGCAAAGAGCCTGGATGTGGGGACATGGAATGCACATTGTATTATGTTACATATAAAACCTGCTTGGTGTCTGTGGTTAACTAGAAGCGCCAAAGTGATTGTTGTTTCAAGTTAATACATTTTGTTTTCAAGTTTGGCAAAGTTAAGAGATTTTTGACAGATTGCTGATTAATTGATTAGTGATCTTAGCTCAGATTCTCATTGTTTGCTACCTGCATCTGTACATGCATGGTTCGCCATAGCTGTGGCTTATAGCTTCGGGTGACCCATTCCTGCAGTTGTTACACTGTGCTGCTGTTTGCTGGGTACGCAACTGGACGGAGCCTGAACTAAAAGCAGACTCCCAAGTTCTCTGCTGTCAGGACCGGTTGTGCATCTGCAAAGTGTTGAGACTGCCTTGTCTTGACTTGTGAATTTGTATTGGGAAGGTTAAAAAAAAGTGTGTTGAGGGGAAGGCTGAAAGTAGCAGCGAAAAATAGTGGCTGAGGGGCAGCTCAACAGAGGACAAGAAGATAGTTGAGTCTGGCTGCTTGAATTGAAGACAAGAATACATGAACTGAAAAACTTGGGAAATAGGGAAATGACCAAGAGGCTGAATAAAAGGTTGGCAGAGGGATGGCTGGACAGGCAAAACAGGAGGATGAGCAAGAGACTGACAGGTTATTGGCACTGTCTGGGCAAGGCACCCAGTCTGAGAGGTGAAGGGGCACGTGGTGGAATGGGCCTTGCTGCAGAGTGACAGCTGTAGGAGAAACAGTACAGAGCTGTCTCATGATTGGCAGCAGTGAGGGCTTGGCACAACAATTGTGGGGTCATCTGGGTTTCCAGTGTGAGGAAGAAGTGAGCCAAGCATCTTGGCTTCCAGGATACTTTCCAGTTGCCTGCAGCACCATGAAGAACATCTGTGCCAACCATCATCCCCCAGTGAATGGACATATGGCAACGAAACAGGGAGCCACCTTCTGCAGACAGATTGCTCTTGATTTTTTCATCTATACCCTCTTCTCTTGGAGGTGTGTGGCCTTTAGCTTAGATTCAGGGGTTTTGGGAAATTGTGCTACCACTAGACCATGACTGTTCAGAGAGTAGATGTCTCTGTCCTCTTTTATGTTCATAAGAGTATAGTGACACTGGGAGAAACTGGCTCTTTTGTAATTGTTTTCTTCTGGAGGGGTGAGGCAGTGTATATCTGAACCTCCCCGATGACAATATTTACTGAAGTGAGGCTCCAAAGAACAGTTGGCAATGCTAGATTTCAAATTGTCTGAGTAGCTCTGTGTGTCCTTATTCACCATACAGAGCTACCCTTTGCATGATGACTGACTCACTACCTGCTTGCTTTTAAGGGTTCTCACTCTAAAATCTGCTGTTCTTGTGTACTTCACACTCTTACCTCTGTGCCAAGCATGTACCCTTTGACTTGAGTGCATGAGTAACTTCCTCTGTGAGTGTATAGATGTGTCTGCCTCTGTGTAGTACAGAATTATCTACGAAATGAGAAGATATTTGTGTTTCTGAATGTGTTGTGTCAGAAAAACAAGTTTAGGTAAAGCCTTTGTCAATAGGGTTGCTTTGCTGGGCTCCCAGTCTGTTAAATGGATCCATTAGCTCACTTGTTTACTGAAGACAATAATTCACATCTGTCTTTTAAAGTGATGAGATACTGGTATGTAAGAAGGTATGTAAGCAAAGCCAATCAGACTGTCCTCAGAGTAAAGTTTGTAGAAGCTTTTTATCTAAAGCTTATTTCACACAAGTGAAGAGAACATGACTTGGAAGTTGCTCACTGTACGACTGCTTCATCCTGGCCACTGCATGGGGAAGAGCACAGAGTGACTATATAATTTAGGAATTTGTAGCATAATGCATGTGCAAGAGAGGTTATAATTGAAGCCTCAACTGTCACATCTGAAATACGGAGTTCTCTTTTTTTGCCAGCCTTTGTGGTATTTGCTTTAATTACTAGTTTTATGATTTATTTGCATTAGTGGGCCTTAGTGTTCACTGGTCCTTTTCAAAGCAAGCAAAACTGAGCTTTTGGAATGTAATAATTCGTCATTTTCCAACATCTACAAAAATTACCAGCTTCAAGAGGTTAAATAGTGTTATTAATCTGGGGGGGCTGGGATTAAAATACAAGAACCCAAAGGTCATAGAATGGACTCATAGAATGTGTTGGGTTGGAAGGGACCTTTGGTCATCTAGTTCGAGGAAAAAAAATTAAATCTCTCCTCTTTCAGCTTAAAGCCATTGCCCCTTATCCTTGTCTAAGCGGGCCTTGCTAAAAGGTCCCTCCCCAACTTTCTTGATGACTCCCTTTAAGTACCGAAAGGTTGCAGTAAGGTCATCACAGACCTTTCTTTTCTCCAGGTGGAACAGTCTCAATTCTTGTAGCCTGTCCTCATAGTAGGACTGGTGCTCCAACCCTCTGATCATAGGGTTCCTGTCCTTGTGTTGAGGACTCCAGAGCTGGACACAGTACTCCAGGTGGGAGTCTCACCAAAGCAGAGTACAGGGGGAGAATCGCCTCCCTTGATCTGCTGGCCATACTTCTTTTGATGTAGCTCCCATTGCATTCCCAACTGTTCTTGACTGCCTGAGCTATGAAGGCACATTGTCTGGCCGTATGTGGGCACAGAGGACAGCTCCTGTCACTGCTTCATTTAGAAGAAGTGGAAAATAGGTGAAACAAGCCTATACCCTTTTTCTAAACCCTCATGTGCTCAATTGAGAAAGGACTCTGCAGTCCTGTGTTTGGACCTTCTGAAGAGCCAGGAACATGTAACTTGATATGCGAAGAGAGGAAAGTGCTGGATGAAGACACTGAAAACCTTATTGTTTCAGTGTAGAAAGTGTCTTAGTCTCTGCACGTGTTTTCCTTGGCAATCTTTGTTTCCTCTCCTAGTCCTGTTGTTATCAACTCCCACTTTTATGGATGTGGTAGATGTAAGAAAACGACTGTTGTTAGCGGAGCCTTTCTTGGTATTCCCTTTGTATAGTGTAATGTAAGTAGGGTGTGTTTGTGTTTACAACAGGTATGTAAGTCCTAATCTCATGCATGCTAAGGGGGAATACACACCCACTTGCAGTTTAATTGTAGGGTCTGTGTGTGAGAAGCTCCATTGGCCTGGTTGAATGATAAAGTGGTATGGAAATACAACCTAAATGCCTGAAGTGCTTGTTCTATTTGTATTGCAGTGAGCACACAAAGAGATTTTTTCATTTTGAACTCTAAATTGATGGGAGGGAAGTGGTTGTAGACATCTGGAGATAGTCTCTGTGGGAACAACTCTAGCACTCTGGTGTCCTTTGGAAACCTTTTCATGCATTATAGGTCCATGAAACCTATAAGAGGGAAAGCTCTTTCCTGCCAGCATGGCCTTTGGGACTTCCAGACATTCTCTGGGCATGTTATTCCATTAGATGGTAAGGTCTCCTGAGTGCTTCCTCATGTACCATATAGGTTTTTCCTTTACCCAGTTTCTCTGATTTGCTGGCATAAAATACTGTTAGTTGCTAGTGCTGTGCAAGTTGAAATTTCATCAACACACAGAATTTCTAGCTGAAGTGATCAGTGCTAAGGTAATCTAATAAATATGTGCCTACAATATAGTAACAAGGAAATAAGATTTAAAATTGCATTGAGCTCTAGCACATATGTAAATGATCTGATGCAATTATGGAGTCAAAACAGTTCTTTCTGGTTTTTACCTTAAAGGCAGTTAGAATTCTAGCGTGGCTGTTAAGACAGATTGTTTATTAGGAGCCTTACAATTACTGTAGGATTTAGCCATAGTAGCACAGCATCAAAGTTTGTTTGAAGTTAACTTTCCAATAAAAGTAATTTTAGTTAAAACTTCCCTATTTCACAATTTAATTTATAATCCAAACCTAATTTACCACAATTACTATTGAGGAAACTGGTGGATTTCTGGGAAACTCTTTACAATCAAAATATTTGTTTACATGTCATGAAAAGACAAATCAAATTGTATTTGATTACACGATCAAATTGTAAACCAGAATCCTGAGTGGCTGGTGTCTTCAGACTCCCAAGCCTAAGAACTTTAATGCTGGTTGAAGTCTGGATGCCTGCAGCCTCTCAGGATAAGTGTTAAACAGAAGGGTTATTCCTTTCCGTTCTTTGCCATAATGCATTCATTAAAGTTATCTTTACAAAGCGTCATTAATGTTGTTTGTGATACTCAGTGAGTGAGGGAAGGGGTCTGCCCTCCAAACAGTTGCTGGCTGTAGTACAACACTTTTTTCTGTATCTCTGGCCAAGTAGTGATGGATTCCAGTTGTGAGTAACTTCTCTAGCTGCCGTAACAGTATTGCAAGTCATTAACAAAACATGCTCCTGCGTTGTTCAGTCTAGCCTTAAAGTGCGTGAGTCCCAAATGTTCCTGCTATAGCTACTTCAGCTTGAGTTTCTGCATTATACCGGTATGGACTCGCTGTGTGGACCAGTAACACTGGATACACTTCAGCAAATTATTCTGTGTCAGAATAAACTGCTTGCAGGTAATTCTCCTTCATCAGAGGAAAATTAACTCTGCAGTGAGGTAAATGTTAGTTTGATACAAACTTTCACGTGTTTCTTCATATC
The DNA here is from genome assembly GCA_013400115.1 of Rhinopomastus cyanomelas. Lineage (NCBI taxonomy): Eukaryota > Metazoa > Chordata > Aves > Bucerotiformes > Rhinopomastidae > Rhinopomastus > Rhinopomastus cyanomelas. The sequence continues at coordinate 714,434 of VXBP01003261.1, read as the reverse complement.
CAGTCATGATCTCATTTGCATAACTAATATGACATTTCAACAGAACAGGTGGAAGAGGAGGAAAGGAAAAACATCAACAGCACCATATACGCTTGCTTTGTTCTTTAAAACAAATGGTAGGTCAGGCTTTTTTAGGTGCCTGTTGTCGAGGGTTACAACCCTGAGACAACATTAAACAATCAATTCCGTTAATGAGCTAATGGACCAAAACAAAAAACAAACAAGGAGGGTTTGGAAACCACTTATAAATTGCAGGCAAAACCAAAACTAACTTGATTTTGGAAACAACCCAACAAAACACCCCATTTAAAAGCCCACATGAAGACATTTGGAGATTAATCACATCTTCTTATTTAACTGAGACAAACTTCAGTGCCCAGCTCCTCAAAGGGAAGAGGCTTCCAGCTGTTGCTGCTTCTTGTGGAAAAGTGATGTTCATTATGTCCATGCACATGTCCCTCGGTGTCAGCGAGCAGTTCAGAGGCCAGTTCTCTGTCCCATAGTCTGTTTCCAAAATGCTGGTTCCTGTGACCGCAAACAATTGAAGAACTCTCTCCATTTCAGCAAACCATGGAATCCAGATGCAACCTTCCTTTTGCTGATCCTCGAGATAGTACGTTCTCTCTATTCACCACGTTTCCAGGCCAGGACGGCTGCTGCATTGAGCACTCAGGGGCACATGGTCTCTTCAAAACACAGATGAGAAGTGAAGTCGAAGGAGAAGCAGCAGCCAGAAATCTGAAACCAGAAACTCCAAATCCCTCCTGTTTTTTTTGTAGAGCTGCAAAACTCTTGGAACCCAAGTCAGAAAATCACAAGTTGCTACAGCAACCTTCCAGTGCCTCAGGCAAGAAACCTGCTCAAATTTCAAACTGACACCTGTATAAGGCAGATGTGTTCTTTGGCTTCATGAATTAGACTTTATGAAGAAATATTTACCATAATTTAAAAAAATATGTTGAGTATACTCCGGGTACGCAGGAGTGCAATTTGCTGTTGCCACAATTGTTTCCCTTTACATATCACTGTTGATTATGTTATTAAAGTACAGATAACCTGCATGTTAAACTCCTGTTAGAAATCATTTATCATATAAACATCCTGTTGAACAGCTAAAGTGAACTTGATTGGATCCTTTAATTGGATTGCTGATTAAAACTGACACTGCTCCAGCTATTTTGCATGCTTTATTGAGAACTCAGAATACATCAAATGACTTGCAGCTTAAAAACTAGGACACACAAAACAAGGTGAAAATGTAAGGCCGTGTGCATTCTAATTTTTTTTTTCGATCTGTTCCTTCCCTAAATGATTCTGTGGGTTCCAGATGTAGATTGAAATATGCCTGCCTGCATCTCTGCTAGAACAAAGTGATTGTGTCTCGTAGCTTAATTGGGCTGCTTCAGACATCAGCTATGCCAAAATGTCAGATGCTAATGTTTTCTAGTAGCAGCTGCTTAAATCTGTCATTATTGCCAAGGCAGTGGATACTACAGACTGTATTCTTTACAGCTACCTCCATAGCTCTTGCACATTATCTATAGATATTTTGCTGTGGTGCAAAAATCAAAGTCAAACAAGCCAAAGTGAAATTGTGGAATCTGAGATGCCCTTCAGATATGGAGCTTAATTCGGTGCCATGAAATGGAGGATCAAGTACACGTTGGGCTTCAAGTCTGCACAGAAATTACATTATTAAAAAACAACCACCAGCAAAAATACAAAAACAACTGCTTGCAAATAACTGAGTCCTTTAGGACTTTGCTTTTACCATCATCTTTTATTTAGTGTGTGGGTGCCTTTTCATTATGTAAATACTGGTGGCACAAGATAGCATGTTAGCATTTCTTTAAAGGCTATTCTAAGACAGTGCATTAGAGCAGTGATGGTTATTGCAATGTCTCAAAGATTTTCGTGAAACTTGTAAATCGGGTTTCTTACTTGCTTTTCAATTAGGTAGTCAGTGACCCAACTAGAGCTAGAATTGGGTAGTGCTGGGCTTTTGACACTTGCATTTAATTTTTTTAAAATAAATGATGTTTGCACTGTGTAATCATCATTAGAAAGGAGCGTCTTTGTTCTTGCCCTTTGTGTTCTCTTAGCTTTGCCTAGTTATTCCTTCTTTTGATTCTGGCCTCAGGTTAATTTAACTCAATCTCAGGTCGTAGTTTAGATTGGCAAGGGGTGTGGGAATGCAGTGGGATCACTACTGAAACTGCAGCCACCCACGTTCCTTTCTCCCCTGTGTTTTGCACAGAGAAGCCACTGAAATGAGTAAGAACTAGAAGGTGGCAGAGGGAAATTCCAGCATATGCTTGCTTTCCCCAGCAGCAAAACAAAAATCTACCAGTCACACACGAACCAGCATTCCCCATTTTACATGTGTGCGTGTGAAATAATGAAGAGTTATACTTTCTGTATGTGTGAGGCAGGAGTGGGGATTGATTCTGTCTTAACCATGCTGTACCTGCAACAACTGTAAAGCAGCTGTAGTGTAGAAATCAAGCCAGGATCAGCTACAGAAGAAAAGGACTGGAGGGTGTGAGGGAGTGAATTTAATAGCAAGACAAACAGCATTTTGTGTCAGCTGACCATTGCCATTTGGAAGTACCACTGCATTCAAATGGTTTGGGAATCACTGTACAGATGTTTGCCCCTGCAGTTTAGAATGCTTTTGGAGCTAATACCAACTGTCTCTTGCCTTCATCTGTACTTTATATTTGTGTGTCCAGCCTTTCTGGTTTTGGACTGGCAAGTGCAAACGAGATAAAAAGCAGATTCATTTGTAAGAGATGTTATAAACATTAGCCACCATCATCTAGGAAGAAGGCATTACAAGTTGGAAATGATGCTTGTAGAAGAATGTCATTCTAGGTTGGATGGCTCTTTTGTTTATCCCTGCCTTTAGTTGCTTTTTCATTTATTTTAATTATTCTAAAAAAATATTACCAGAGTTGAGACAGACATTTCTCTACTTGGTTTGGATTTCTGCTGTTTAGAGAAAGCATTTACACAACAATTTCCAAGTGTATATAATGGTCTCTGTGAAAATACGGCCTTCTTGAACGCAAAAAATAATCTGCTATAGTTCAAAACGTTTTAATTAGTTTTTTAAAATCTCATATTTTTAAATTGCCTCCAAACTATAAAATCTGCACTTTCTAAATAAATGCCTCAATTGTGAAGGTTAATTGTGCTGAACAAGAGCATGTTTTCAGTCTACAGTTCATTTCAGAACGTCTTGCGGAGTGTCGCAGGGGATTGTGGCAGTAGCGTGTGTAATTTTTTTTACTAGTAGTGTGTCAAGCCATAACATTTTCTTTTGACCCAGGGGTCATTATCACGTTTTCAGACATAGAGTCATTAAATGGTGAACTTCAAATTGTTACTTAGTGCTGTCTCTGGAATGACTGTATTGGTTTCTGCTTCTCTGTTCTTTCAGGTTTGGGCATTTGAAACTAGTTGAAATGTATGCATTCGTACCACTAGGGATGCTAATTATTTCCTGAGAAAACACTCTTGCTAAGTGAGGAGGATCTTGCTCCTTGTTCACTGATGGAGATTGAGCAGGAATTACATTGTTAGATGAATCTGAATGCTGTGCCGTTTTGTTACGCTCTTTCTTTAGTGTGTAATCCCTTGAACTCATCAGTTTTGTTGAACCTTGTAGATGACTTAGTTAAGTCAGTGTTGTTCCTTTCTGTGAAGTTTTTCTGGTCCAGCCTTTAAACCAGGCTTCCCCAATGTCAGAATGGCAATGGATTAAGCTCCAATTGAAAGAGAGTGGCTAAGAAACCGAAGCAGCCTTTGGTGCTCAACACAATGGAAGGTGCTATAGAGAGTCCTGCTGGCTCCGTTGGGTGTATCTGTTAGTTGTCAAAGTTGCCATGTTGAAAATTTCACAGCCTGCTCTAGTTTCTGATCTTCCATTGCAAGAAATTGTACCTTCATCCCTCTTAATATCTGCCTCTATTTTATCAATTATCCACATGGTCTGTTTTGTGCCAAAGTATTGCTTCCGTCAAAATACGTTGAATTCAGAAACCAAAAGTAACTGCTTCTAAGAGTTCACTGCAGGAATTTATCCAGCCAGACCGTAAATGTCTTTTTTTTCCTCAGTAGCCAAGGAGATAAAATCGAGTGAACTGTGTCACATTTATTCTTTGTTTAATCTGCATTAATGAAGACTACTTGAAATGTATTTTTATATATAAAACCTAAAAACCAACCAACAAACAAAAGCCACAACACATTTTGGCTCTCATATGTATTTTCTTCTGTATTTGGTGCCCTCTCTGCACACATGGTTGATGAATACACATATGAACTGCCAGGTAGCAACACAGGATGAGGGCATTGCCAGCACACATAGAAATCAGTCCTGACTGCAGACTTTGACGAAGTGACAGTGCAAGAACAGTTTCATTTTCTTTCTGCTTGGCTTGTTTTCTGTCTTGAGTGGTAGTCAGAGTTGTCTAGAACAATAAATTGTGAAAGCTAATGTCGCTTTGTTTAACTTAATTTCCTTCAGCTGTTATCAGACTTTAAGAGGGAGAAGAGCTAGTCTCTGTGAAGATCCACAATTACAAATAAAGAGAAGTCAACCTAAGAGTTGTCTGTGAGATGAGCCTGCACATTTAAAGCTATGACTGTCATATGTTTTCTCAAAACAATTTCAGAAACTCCAGTTGAAAGGGTAAAACTCCTTTGAGAGGAAAATAATCATTTTTTTTGTTTAGAATCTATTGAGAGAACAAATGAATCCTCAGTAAACTGAAGATTTACCAATGCAAAATAACTTTCAGATCATTGGCACTGATACAGCCATTCAAAAATGCTTCAGGTGTTTGTAGCATGGACACTTCAGAATATGAAGATGATGTCAAGTGCAGAATCTTGTGAGGGCATGAGCTCTTTAAAGTCTAACTGGTTGAAGATGCCATCTGGTGGTATGAGTTTGGTATATCTGGCTGCTTCTGATGCACCAACCATCAGGGTCATGTGTTCTTTAATGTTCCAGGTAAGGCCAGAATGAAAGGTCTCCAGCTGTTGCTATAGGTACAGGCCAGAAGACTGTCACAAGTGTGGGAGGCTCAGATATGTGTAAGCACTTAGTGCAAATCAGTCTTTCATTACAAAGTCTGATTTTCTTTTTCTAAATAAGCATTGGGTGGGGAAAACCAGAGTATCTCCATTAGGCAAACAATATAAAATAACCTGAATTTGTGTTGGATTGAGTTGACAATGAACTGTGAGGGTCTGTCACCTTTGTTTGGTGCAGGTATCCATGGCCCAAGGACATGCATTTCAACTGCATAAGCATCATTTCTCAGAGTGTTTGCATTAGTTGATCAGACTGTGTTCTGTCTGTGTCCTTAAACTTCAAGCACTGTTTTGTTTGGTTTTAAAAAAAATCTGCAAGAATATGAGGAATATGAATATAATATTTCTTGGCTTTTATGTAAAGCTTTTTTCTTTGACCTTTTAAGGTTTAACATTAATTGAATGGGTAAAGGTTAAAACTTCGTAGCGACAGCAGTTATTCACGGTGTTATTGAAGCTAAATTACTCACTTTAGCTAGTTTAAATAAAAGCAAAGCATTAGTCTGACAAAAGACATGTATTTTGCAGGTTCTTTTGCTCTTATTACCTCACATGCTTTTCCCTAGGCATAAGTGACTTATTCACCAAGCTAAAGCTTTTTTTTTTTTCAAAATAGGATTTCATTCATTTATTAAGATAATGTTGTTATTGTTATGCTCTTTCTACGTGAAGTCTTTTCGTTAAAACAACAGAACAACTTAGGTTGGCTGGTACCTTTGTAAATCACATCATCCTGCCCCCCTGTGCAAAGCAGAGTCAGCTTCAAAGACAGATCATGGTTAAAATCTGCTGCTTCTTTTCTCAGCTAATCTGTCGTCTTCTTTCCAACTTGCACGCATTCCTCCTTCTCTCTTAACACCATGTTTCTGAACAGACTTCCTACTGTTCAACTGTGTTGTGAGGGAAGTTTAACTCCTCACAAAAGCCGTCATATTCTTCAAGCATCAAGACTATCCCTCTTAATATCTGCCTCTATTTTATCAATTATCCACATGGTCTGTTTTGTGCCAGGAACTCCAGTGACTCATCTGAGCTCAGGCCGTTTCATGCTAAGCCTCTGAAATGCTTCTTTTACTTTTCGTAGAAGGAAGACCATATGAAGTTCCTTTTTCATTATTTTTTTTTTCCTTGGGGTCTTCATTCTTGAATAATCTGGCTTTGGAAGAGTTGTTCTCTGAGCAAGGAGTTGTCCTGTCTTTTCTCAAGATCAAGGCTTTGCACATGTGCTTCCTGGGATAGGCAGCGTTGACTTAAGCTGTCAGTAAGAGCTATTACTCTGCAGTGCTCTGCTGATGATTATTCCCTATTAAGCTTACTGAAGTGTAAGGAGGAGAGCATGGTGTTCAGAGCCTGTTTGGAGTGCCTGCAGCTCTCTTGTGCACCCTCCTTGACCACCTACCCTCTCTGGCTGCCTTTGGACTCACAAAGTATCACTTACTCAAGACTCATGAACGAGTAATAGTCAAGAGGACCCATCTACCTGATGTGTCATTGTCACAACTGAAACCTTGACCTTGGTGACAGGCAATATTTGAAGTATGATTTTTGTATCCTCAGGAGTACTTGGGCACAGAATCTGACTGGCAAAAAATCTGACAGATACCTTTATTGCACTCTGAAGTGGCCAAATCTCTTCAGACCTTTGGAAGTGAAGCGTTTTGTTCAACTCCTGTCAGTATTTTGGGGTATGTGGGTATAAAAAAGGACCTCTCCACAGTATCTCTCTACAGGGGAAGCACTGGGAGATGTATTACATCAAGAACAGTATGTTTCTACTTGCACCAAATTAATTCATACAGACCAGAATTTTGTGGAAATTGTGGATGCTAATGGTTACCGTTTTTGATTCAACGTTTGTTCTGCTGTGTTTTCCTTTAATTTTTTTTTTTTTTTTGCTTTGTGAGCAAGAAACCTTTTCCAGTAAATAAGTAGCTGTATTTAGGGGGTGTAGTGTATGTGATCTCAAAGCACAGTTGTTCCAGCTGGTAAATGTGCTGTGTGGGTGCTGTAGCAGTTGTGAGGCTCCGGTGTATTTGCATGCATACAAGGGATGGTGTAATTAACCACATTAAACTGAATAAGACACAGCCTCCCTATTGTTTCTCTTTATGGGTGTAATTAGATGCTGAGAGAACTATAGCAGGAAATGGGAAGAGTTTCCTCTTGCCACCCCTCAAACAAGTTTTCAGATCCAATTAAAACAAATTACATTTTCAACCAGAAGACATTACTCACCTGATATCTATGTCATTTAGAAACAGGCGCAGAAAACCTGGCATAAAGGTAAACATTAGACAGGAGAAAGCAGATGAGAGTAATTTAGAAATCCCAACCCAGAGAATTTCAAAAGCTGATTCTTTGAACTGCTGTTACACCCCAATGAAAAATTTGTACTAGAGTTTGAGTGACAAGGAAGGAAGCCTTCTCACAGCATCTTGCGTAGTAGGGCTTTCTCTTGTTAAACTTTATTCTTCAGGCAAAATGCCAATCATCATGTTTGTAGTTTTATCTACTTAAAGTATTATATTTATTTAGATTTAGAAAAAACCTCTATCTTATGAAACTACTTAAGAAACAAGTAATATATGACACTTTGTGCCTTATGCCTTCCTATTCTGATCTGTTACATCACTGAATCATTTAGGTTGGCAAAGACCTTGAAGATTATAAGTCCAACCATTAATCCTACACTAACATGTGCTCCACTAAAGTGTATTGCTCAGCACTTTCTCTACATGACTATTGAGAACCTCCAGGGATGGGGATTCCACCACTGCCCTGGGCAACCCACTTGATAACCCTTGCAGTTCAGAAATTCTTCCTAATATTTAGTCTAAACCTCCTTTGGCACAATTTAAGGCCAAGCAGGTTGAGGAAGGTGATTCTCTCTCTCTGCTGTGCTCTTGTGAGACATCACAGGGAGTACTGTGTCCAGCTGTGGAAGGGGCTGCCCAGGGGGGTTGTGGAGTGTCCTTCTCTGAGATGGGTAAAACCCACCTGGACATGTTCCTGTGGGACTTGATCTAGGTGATCCTGATGGGGCAGGGGAACTGGACTAATGGTCTTTCAAGTTCCCTTCCAATCCCTTATATTCCGTGATTCCATGATACTTTGACTTCAGATACAAAAGAACAAGAGATTTGAAGTAACCCAATTTTATTATAGAAAAAGCAGCGAGAAATTAATTAATCAATCCATGATTGTTTTATTGGGGTTTGGGACAACCTCATCCTTATGCGAGTTCTCAGAACAGCTTATTTTCTGAAGCTTAGTTTAAAATTAATAATAATGTAGTTCTGGGCTAAGAATCTGAGCTGCACTTGGAAGATTTGATAGCAGTTCATGTCTCTGCAATTGTGTGGTAAACTTTGAAGTTAAAGCATTGCAGTGACAATTCAATAGGAAAATTAACTACACGATATGGAAGATAGATCATTCTCCTCCCACTTCTTCCCCATCCTTTCATCTACAAGAAGAGCGTAATTCCTGGCAATCTTCTTATTTTCTCTGCAATTTTCCAGTGTCCTTGATGATATTGGAAAAAATACAAGTCTTAATTGCTTCCTTTTTAGAGATATATGAAGAGATTGCTCTTCATATCTTTTTTTTTGGTATGTTCTGTTGCTTTTTTGGGTTTAAAGTTAAAATGCTGAGACAGTTTTGCAAAATTGGCTGTAATAGTAAGTTTGGCTCATTACATAAGGAATTTAGAGCATGTTCTTGTACAGTCACTGCTGTTAGTTTGCCAGCCACATAACTGCAAACTACACTTTCTTGCCTGATGCAATCACTGAGTTATGATAATAATACCATTAGGTACATTGCTAGTTGAAGAGAGCGCAACAAGCTCGCAGAAAACATTTCTTCAGGTAAGGACAGTTGGGCATCTAGTTTATCCATTTTCCTTTCACCTTCTGAAATGCTGAGCCAGTGTTGGGACCCTCTTCTCCAAACACACTACTTGATCTCTCAAGTAGTGTTTGTGGTCAGCTTGGCTGGCTGGGGTTTGTTCTCTGGCAGCAGCCTCACGTGCCCTTTGGCTGTCCTGTGCCTCAGGCCTCAGCTGTTTCAGCATGCTCAGCCCACTGAAATATAACCTGGCAAAAATTATGCCATGAAATACAGCGTTTGGCCCTTTGTTTGTTTAGTATGCAGAAGCAGTTCGTTTTGCTTGAGGGTGGCCGGGACCCGAACGCACAGGGAGTGAGAGGGACTGCAATGGCCAGGATCATGATTAGCTGAAACTACCATGAACCTTCAGGCTGAAATTATGTTGGTTTATTAGGGAAGCTGAAGGTACTCTAATTTCTTTGCAATAAAGTATTTTCCTGAATGCTCAGGAAAGACTAGCTACCAGAACCTGGTAAAGTCAAGTTCAGTGTATAACTGGGGCATATTTAATATGCGTAGCCAGATTTCTCATGGTGCAATATTGAAATTATAGATGGAATGCAGTGTTTCTTTGAAAAGGAGTTTGCAGTAGACCTTATGTAGCTACTACACGGAGAATCTGATGATACTTTTCTGAGTATTGCAGAATAGTCCTAGGCTTGATACTTGAGTCATGCTGTGTTAAACAAGCTGTGATGCTTTCGCCATCAGAAAGTTCTGTGCAGTGAAATTTGGTGCTGCTTTGCTGTGAGTTCCCTCTGCTAGTTCTGCCTGAACTGTGCTTGTGCAGTAGTTGTGCTGCGCGGCAGCTTCTTCTGTCTGCAGCAGTGCAAATGCCATCTGATTTTTATTTTTTGGAAAGGCACAATATAAAAAGAGCTTGAAAGGATTTACATTCTAAAAAGAAAGAAGAAACCTATTTTAGTTCTGTCTGTAATCCAGCTCACTTCAATAGACTCATTTACAGTGAGTCTCACAGAGTTGCCTTCACACCTGTTGAATATCCATCTGGTAAAGGATGTTTCAGCCTCAGTTTGGAAACAAGCTGTTTAAATTGGCTTCCCTGCCTGGACTTGAAGTTTTTTTGTTTTGTTTTTTAAGGTTTTTCTTTTTGCTCCTCGTGCCCCATACATATGAAATACAGTTTGTCTGCATTTGCAACTGTTACTGGTAATACTGGAGTAGTGCTGTGCAGTGATTTTTAGACCCTTGATGGACTGCAATAACAGATGTGGCACTCCTGAAGTACCCAGTATATTATCTAACTTAAAGGAATTTTAAGTGGCCTTTTCCCCTCAGAAATTAGACATTAAAAGACCTTCTTCTTGTTTTGGAGTTGGACATGTGTGTTCTTTGCTGTCAGCTTCTAATTCTTTTACTGAGGATGGCTTTTTATACAAGAATGGCAGTAAGCACCATTTGCTGGGGTTCTCAAACGAAATGGGAAGCTTGGCCCTCTGCTTAATGAATGAAGTTAAGTACTGAGTTGCTAATAAACCCGAGTGGTGATTCTCACTGTAGTTAATATTTCATAACTAGGCAGAGTATTTGCTGATTGGAGTTTTAATATAGTGGGCTCTTGTCTTGGGAACAGCTTAAGGGCTCGGTAGCCCTGTGAGCTATGACAGAGTATGGCACAAATTTTCTCTCCTGTGTTACTGCCCATGCTTGCAGAGCTTTCAGCTGTACTTTTTATTTGCTTTTTAACATTTCAATCCAAATATTTTGTCCAGCAAGCACTTCTTAAGTGTCTTTGAGTTTTGTAACAGCAAATAAAGGTTAAAGTAGGGATTCTTTAAGTTATTTGTTGTCCTGTCCAACCATACTTTGGTGTTTTTAGAAGTCAGAGAGAGTTACACTGAGTTGTCTTTAATGTTGTTTTCCGTGAGGTAGCTGCAGTATGTGTCAGTAAATATCAGAATCAGGTGTTAACGATGTTTTGGCTCCTGCATTAGTAGCAACTTCTGGGACCTAATGTGCCTTTTCCATTCCTTATTCTGTTAGCTCAGTGTGTGCAGCAAACCAACTGCTCTTGGCAGCTGTTAAATGTTCTTAGCCTAAGCAGCTCATAGGGAGTCACTTTTTTGCTCCACAACAAACTGGACAATGGAAATGACCACTTATATTGGTCCCCAAGACAATTTGGAGTGGGTGTAGTTCTGTGGTGCTGAACTTTTAGCTTGTAATGATATTTTTGTCTCCAGAGGGAGAAGAAAAATTATTTCTGCTAGAGAGTTAAGCCTGTGGTCACTGTAAACTGTGAGCCCTAGAGGTTGTAGAGCGTACAGGGGCTGCTCACTGCTGTGACTGTGTCTGTGACAGGGCATCTTCAAACAGCACTTGGTGGGTCTGTAGAAATTGCTGGGAAATGTAATTTCTTGGCTAATAAACTAATTGGAAGCTCTCTAGGGAAAGCTGCTTCTAAACAGCAGACCATTATTTTGTTTGTGCAGCTGACCTGGGAAGAACACAGGTCAGTGTGTTTATGCCTTAGTCTGGTAGTATTGTACTGCAGCAAGCTGCTATTACCCTTCCTTAACACCGAGGTCAAGAACAGTAAGAGATTGCAAACACTATTTTACAACATTTGGTGCAGTCACTTCAGAACAGATGAACCTCATTGGCGTTTCCCCACTGTTTTTTATTGTGTTTGTTACCGTATGTAGGCATATCTCTCCCCATTTGATTAGTTCTGTTCTTCTGGGCTGCTGTTTCTTACCCGCAGAGATAAGGGATTGCTAACGAATGACCTGGTTCTGGTGCTGTGATAGAAATGCATTTGAAAGGAACATCTGCTTCTGGTAACAGTACTGCATGTCCGCTCTAGAGAGCGGCTAGATATGTTGCTCTTATCTTTGTGCCAAAGACTTAAGAATCCCAAATGTAAACAAAAACCAACCCTTGCAAATTCTGTGCTATATGGCCTTTTATATACCCTTGTAGTGTGTGGAGGTTTAGGGCTTTATTCTCTGGAGAGGACAGTATTAGTTTGATGTTTGTCAAAAAGGCTTTGGTAGTAGCTGCCTCGAGTGGATTAGTTAGTAAAGGTGCAAAGGGAGTGGCACCCCTGGGTTCAGTTTTGGGCACCTCAGTACAAGAAAGACATTGAAGTGCTGGAGCAGGCCCACAGAATGGCAGAAGAGTCTGGAGAACAGATCTTAAGAGGAGCAACTGAGGGAGGTGGGGCAGTTTAATCTGAAGAAGAGGAGGATGAGGGGGGACCTCATCACTGTCTACAACTACATGGAAAAAGGTTTTAGATATGTGAGCACTGGGCTCTTCTCACAAGTAACAAGAGGAAATTTGCAAGTTGCACCAGGGGTAGTTATGTTGGACATTAGGAAAACTTATTTATTGCAGGGGTCGTCAGGCCTTGGAAGAGGCTGTCCAGGGAGAGAGTTGAATCACCATCTCTGGGTGTGTTTAAAAGATCTGGAGCTCAGGGATATGGTATAGCAGTGAGTTTGGGTTAATGTTTGGACTTGATAATCTTAAAAGTCTTTTCCAAGCTAAGCAATTCAATGAGTCTATGAAATACTTAGCCTACTTATTTACTATTCAGAGAAGCGCACTGGCAAACAAGCAATGCCAGTAATAATGGTGGCATTCCAGAAAACTCAGGATTTCACAGGGCTTAAAGAGATAAGTTGAAATGCATTCTGAACGCCCAGGAAATAACATCCAAGCAGATGGAAGGGTCTGAAAACAGAGTTAATTTTCTTGTAACCTTTCCCCTCACACCCTCAGGATTTGTGTATAATGATGTCTGCATTGGGCTGGCTGTAGCCAAAGGCTTTTTGAAAGTACTCTGCCTAGGTCTTAATTTCATCCTACTAGAACGGCAGATGATTTCCAAGGGATAGAATCGGGCAGATGTTAAAAGGGCTTGAACAGCTCCCTGTTCATACATGCTCACTGGATTAATGAGGTGCTTCCCAGCTCCAGGTCTGATTTTTATATGCTGGTTACGTTGTTAGCTGAAATAAAAGAAGTAAATTCACTCTGTAATTCCTCCTCTTGGATACAACTATTCTGCTTACATATCAAACTTCATTATTGACTATTCCTTATGAATTTTGCATTGATTTAGAGCCTTTGTGTATATTTTCTAGGTTTCTGCTCCAATGAGAAGTCATTGGTGCTGATGTTGAGAGGATCCATCCTATTTCCTTGATTACTGGATACTCTAGTACCTAGAAAGTGTATGCAATGTATTTTAAAAACAGAATGTTTGGATATCCACGTACCTCCGAAGCAAGCAGAAATAAAGGGTTTTTAAAATACTTTTTTTCATTACTCAGGTGGTCAACATTGAAAACCGGTAGAGCAGATGGTTCTCTCCAGGAGAATGAAATGCAGAATTGCAGAGTGTAATCTAACGGTGCCAGAGCATGCAGGACAATCTGCTGCCCGAGCTTGCCTTAAAAGCAGAACAGGAATGACCCAGAATTCACGGATAAAAAACAGTCACAGGGCAGAACATAAATTACTGGAATTTTTTCTTGGGGAACACAAAGAAATAAACTCATAAATCTGTGATTTGCTGAGTACCTGGCATATGAATAGATGTAGAAAGAACTGTTCTGTCCCTGGCTGTACAGCCAGCCCAGTAAATCTTGTGTTCTTTGCTTTCTCCCCTTCTCTCAAGACATTTTTGCAGTCACACATTTGTGCACTTGAGGAATTTCTTTCATTTTCTTTCTGTGGTGCTTTTTTGTCATGGGGTGACCCTAGACCCCTTTAAAATGCTGAATTTCCTGCAGGTAGTGTAACTGTACTGGATAGCAAAATAGTGGCGGTTCCCTTCTCAATGTGGATGCATTTTTAAATTTGGCCTTCGAGGATATCTCCTGTTTCTTTAGCAGACATACAAGCACAACTTGAAAGACCTCTACATAAGAGATTTGGACTTGCTTGCTTCAGCACAGCTGCATCTTGTTTACCCTTGTGGGGCTTATGATGTTCTGTCTGAGAGGAAGGGTGGGTTTGCATTTCAGGGAATAGGCTGTAAAAACAGGCAAATTTATCTCTGTGGCAAGTAGCTAGGTTTGATGGAAGTCTGGCAGTAGATGGAAACTCAACTACAAATGAAAGTGAGAAGGAATGTGGCTTGCAGCATCACTGGCTGGAGAAGATTCTTGAAGAGGGTCATTACATCAGTTCTTCACATGATTAAAGGCTGTTGCTCTGTCCTAAAATTTAAGATGATTAAGATGTTTTCCCTTTTGAATTAATTCTGTTCTCTACAATAAAAATTCGGGTGTGTAACACAGTGCTTTATTCTATGCAGTTGTCCGTTTTTAGCAGCCAGTGGCTGAAAGAGTGTAATTAATTTTTAAGTATGTGTTGCCTTGTACTTGGGGCATTTTTTCGTATTTTGCTTTTCTGCTGCTTTTTGCTCATGTAGGAGTAAGACTGTCAAAAAGAAACAAGAGTTTCTATTGCCTTGTTTAGACTTTTCCTTTGGTCTTATCCTGAAACATCTGAGACAGAGCAAGCAGCAATATGTTTTCTCAAGTTGATGCCCTCTCTGCTGTCCATCAGCATTGCATGCAACTCTCATCAAAGCTCTTCATCAAATCATAGATTCATCATGGCTGGAAAGGACCTCCAGGATCATCAAGTCCAGCCTTCATCCCAACATCTCCCTAACCCGTAGACCATGTCTTTAAGTGCTCTATCTGCTTGTGATATATAATTTCTGATGGTGATCTGTTTATCTAACTGTAGATTACTCTGACAAAAGGCAGGTGGTCATGGGTCTAAGCTTAATGCTAAAAGACCAGTCCTTCTTTGGGAACTTTTTGTGTGTGGCCTGAGACAACCAGTTTTTGCCTTTGGAAATGACTAACTTTGGCACTGCAGTTGCCCACCTCTCCAGTTGTGTGTAAAGGAAGAGAGGGCTTGGACTTCATGTAATCTATATATCCACTGCGCAGCAAGGTCATTAGTAGTCACTTTGCATGTGTCACTATGCCAGTGAGGTGGAGAAGTGATAGCAGGTGATATCCCTGGTGTGTTTCTCACACACACTGGAGACATGGGGCAGTTCATTTGGAGGAGGAGTTCAGTTAACATGTATGCTAGAATTGCTTCTATGAATTAAATGTGGTCATGTATTTAGCACCACCAGTGAATTTACTGTAGTATTGAATTATTTTAATCTCTATCATCTGAGGGTTCATTATTGTGAATTATTATTTAATAAAAGAAGTAGTGAGCCTTGCTAATTGTGTTGCAGTGCCATAATGCCGACTTCTCTGCAGTTATCTAGTAAAAGACAGCTTCTGCTTCACAAATAAGCTTGTCCCACTAGTTCGTGTCCCTCTTTTGTTTTAGGTTTCTGCTGGAGGTAGGGTTTTCTTGTCTATGTGCATTGATTACTGATGCTAAGTAGTAATCAATGTCAGAATTCAAGCTAAACTGCATTCGAGGCAATTTTTTTTCTGAACTACATTACCCATCAGATTTTGATGCAGGTTCATTGGGTAAAAGGTAATTACAATGTTTGCATATTGCGTTTTAGCTAACAGCCCAGAGTGATGATACAATTTTTTAATCCAATGCTTAATCACAGTATCACCCAGATTGGAAAAAACCTCTAAGATCACTGAGCCCAGTGATCAGTCTAACAGTGACAAGCCCTCGACTAAACCATACTGTTCAGCACCATATCTACATGACTCTTAAATACCTCTAGGGGTAGGGACTCTACCACCTTCCTGGGCAAACTCTCCATTAAAGACATTTTTCCTAATTTGTAATCTAAACTTCCCTTGGCACAACTGAAGGCCATTTCCTCTTGTTCTGTTAGGTGTTACTCAGTTGAGCAGTTCCACCCCTAACTCACTACAGCCTCCTTTCAGTTACTTGTAGACAGCTGTAGGCTTATAGACTGACAGTCTTATAACTGAGCATCCAAGTTTCATGTGCATCCTGAACTTGATGATGATTTTTATCCACATCCAAATAAGTTAGATTTCTGTTGGGAAACTGACCACCTGCAAACTAGATGGAGAGAAATAAAAGAGAGCAACATGAGCTTTGCTTCTATATAGAATGTAATGTAATATTGAGTGTATATAAAGAAAAAGAATGAGGATTTTTTTGTAATTCAGAATTTAATGATCTAGAATGGTATTCATGATATAAACTGAGTGCTCTTCTCTTTTTTTTTATTTTTAAAGTAAGTGAGGAGGATCCAAACAGTGATCATTTAACAAAAGACATGTATTTAAAATTGACTTAGAGGTTCCTGAATGTGATGGAAAATAGACTTGCTGTTCTTGGAGTGTTGGCTTACATAACTCTCTCATCCTAATTGCTGGTGCACACTGTTACTGTGTTAGGATATGTACACAAAGTATTTATGACTACCCTTTTGAAACTGAAACAGTAAAACATGCTGTTCTTGGAAGACTGTCTAAGAAGCATATGTGTGGTTGGTTTGCCATTGCTAACACATGCTTTGAGGAGTATGATTTAGATCCTGCCTGTCTAGTTGAGATTGCAGGAATGGTCCAGATCATTAGTAGCTTGTCACTTAGGGCAGGATGCCCCTTAACCTGAAAGAACTATCGGTGAAGGTTTTTGAGAGACAAGCATGAGATTTACTGAAAAGTGTAAATCACTTGCCAGCAGGAGCCCTTTGTCCATGACTTTAGCTGGTCAAGACACTCCCCAGCAAGTCCAGCCAGACAATGGTTTAAAATAGTGTTGATTTAGCTACAGAAAATGTTTTTCCATTTTTTTACAGATGTTTTTTGATGTCTTTGTACTAAAAGGTATAGAACAGGTGCTGCTTGTAAGTTCTGTGCTTCACTGTGAGCTTGTTTCTAGAAGGGTTAAACTTTTAAGGCATGAGCTCAGTGGGTGTGGGTGGATGGCCCATGCTGCTTACCACTGCAGAGAGCTTGTCTGTGCTGTGGGGTGGTTGTTGCTGCAGAGTGGAGGTGGAGAGTCTCTGCAATTCCTTGCCTTGATGTTGATGTCAAGAAAAACAAATCCCTCTCTCCAGTCACATACAGAGGTGTCTGACTCATGTCATATAGCTGGTGCTTTGTCAAATAGGTAACGAATGGATTGTTGCTGGCAAACCTTACTCTCCCTTGCCATGCTAATCGTGGGCAGTACTGGACTGTAGTGCAGATGTTTGCTCTGACTGTGTGGTGGCTCTGTCATGTGAGACCCCTGATAGGCTGCTGGGGAGTGTCAGCAGCAATATCTTTAGCCTGAAGTTGCACCAGAAAGAAAATGCAATTAGAAGGGACAACCAGCTGTTGGGAATTGTAGTCATCTTAATGTGTGAAGTCTCTTCACTGTGATTAGTGCTGACCAGGAGGATCAGAGCGTATGTCAAACCTGGAATGATCTGGAGCACTTGGGTACAAACCTTTGGGATGACCAGGGACTTTCCTCTGTAGATACGAAAAGAGCTTATCCTGAGGCATTGCAACAGCATGCAAATAAGGTGTCAAGAGAATGGTACCAGACTCTTCAGTGGTGCCCAGCAACAGAGCAAGGGGCAATGGGCACGAACTGGGACAGGAAAGGCATGTGTTGAGGGGAGGATAACCCGACAATCTGGCACTGTCTACCTGATTGTATCGTCTGCTTTCAGTGAACACATCTGTGATCTGATTTTCCTTTTTTTGTTTGGATGCAGTTGATGTCTTGACAAAGGATGGTGGGAGCAGTATTGATCACAGATGGCTGAGTTTGGGGGGGCAAAGGTGTGTAAGTGGGAGTTTGGCTGTCAGATTGATCTGTTATAAAGTTGACCACAGTATGCTTGCTAAGCACGACTTCCTGCTAAGCCCTTGCAACATGAAGCAGGGATCATGCAAGAAGTTGATCAGCAATAAGAAGGGAGCCAAGCAGGAAGAGTGGGCAGAAGTAGTGGCTGATAGGTAGCATTGTGCAAAGTTGTCCACTCTGTTCTCTCTAGATCCATGTGCAGATGTGGCAGATAGCTCTGAGGAAGGCGGCAGCAGTAGCAGAGGCTGCTAGGTCACATTTCTTGGAACTTAGCACTGGGGATAACAATTAATGCCAGGACAATATCACAGGATGCCATAACTTAGAATGAATATATTCTCTTGGTGATATTGCAGGTCAGTTTGTGTTAAGGGCTGACTGGCTGCTTGAAAGTTTGGGTGCAGACTGGGCATCTGGGTAAGCTGTTTACCAGTGAGGTGGCCTGAGCATTGCTGAAGGAAGTGCCTCTTTCCAGAAAGCTTGGAGGTTGGTTAGGAGACACAGTGCATCTAATATTTTCATTAATTATCTTGGCATAAGAGAGTGAGCATGTGATAAATTTTGCTGAGGACACCCTGTGGGAGGCACTGTCAAATAAAGAAGGACTAGAATTTAGAGAAGAACTGGTATGTACTAAAGGTCATAGTAGTAGAAATGGGACGAAATCCTAGATTTATATGTGAAGCTGAGAGTTTCTGTGGTGAGCAGGTTGCTCATCAGCTTGTCTGTGGAGGAGACTGTCCTAGCTTTGGCATTTAATTGCAGAATGGCTGTAAGTGGGAAAAAGACAAATTCTGCTCTGTCTGCTCGTTCTGTTCTAATCAACACAGAGAAGTGTTGGGCTGATTTTCATCAATGTGTGGTTCAAAGCCTTGGGACACTTGTCTGGAATAACAGATGTATTTCTGATTGTTTGTATTCAAGATGAGATTAAACAGAAGCGGGTACAGAGGAAATGCTCAACAGATGAAAGGTGGTGGAACACGGCAGACTGGAAAGAAGAGGTTGAGGGGTTGAAGGCAAAATGCTGAATGACCTATTTTCTTTAAAAGTCAGTGTTGGTGTAAGAATGGATGGTCATCCTTTAATAAAAATGGAAAGTCAGCTGGGAGTTAGAAAAAAAATTCTTTATCCTGAGAGCAAAAATGTTCTGGAAGGATTTCACTGGAATTACTAAGGACAAAGAATGAATTAGCGTAAAATTGGAACTGGGGTTTTGTTTGCTTTTTTAAAGGATTCATAAGCAGAATTGTCAGTATATGAGGACTGTGGGCTTTGGTCCCCTTCATGTCTCTATTGCAGTGTCTTTAAAAACCGTAATGAGTGTTTATGCGTGTGTTTGACGTGATGTCTTGACCAGTTAAATGTGTGGGACTTTTATTTATTTTGCAGTATTTAATCTGTGTATGCGCTTGTGACTTGAGATGGTTGTGCTGTGGGAAGAAGCATCTGAATTCTGATGGGAAGCACAGATGATCAACTGAATGGTTCCCAGTGCACAAATGAGTTATTTGTATAGAATGCTATCAGTGGAGCAGAATTCAGGACAAAAAACAAAACCAAAAGAATTAAAAGAGCTATCTGTTCATTAATTTTCCTTTTCGAGAGACTGCTGGCATACTTAGAGGTTGGAGATTTTATTGTAAGTTGTAGCTTAAACCATTGGAGATATTCTGGCATAAGTCCAAACAAATGTCTCCTTTTGCTGTGAAGATCAGAGCAAACATCACTAACTACATTTAATCTCTGCAGTACAGAGACCTTATACAGCTGTGTCTTCATTAGAATCATAGAACCATAAATTTTGGAAGACATCTCCAAGATCATCAAGTCCAGCCGCAAACCCAGTGCCACCATGCCCCCTAAACCATGTTCTGTAGTGCCACAGCTACGCATTTTTTTAACATCTCCAGGGACAGCAACTCCACCTACCTCTCTGTGCAGCCAATTCCAACACCTGACCACTCTTGGTTGTCTCATATTAGTTCCCAAGTTGAAAGCCTAGGTTATAATTTTGCTTAGTTGCTGATTGTATGGTTTGGCACATGAAGTTGCTGGGGACCAGGCTTGAATTCATTACATGGTGAACTATTTGGTTGTTTTTTTATCTTGAGCGTTTGCCTTAACCGTTTGTGTCTGAGATTAATGTAGAGAGATTATAAGTATTTAACAGGAGTTCACCTCATATGAGAAGATTGTTAAGATGTCCCACTTGAAAGCCACCCTTGGAAGAACCCACAGGGAAAGTGAATGGCTCACTTTTTAAATCTGGGTACAAGAGAGGAAAGAGAGCAAGGCTTCAGCATGGAGCTGTGTTGAAGCAGGAGAAAACCAGAGCACTGCTCTTGAAAATCTCTAGTCCCTTTTCTGTGCTTCATGTGACAAGATTCCTGGGGAGAAAGCAGAGGATGCTGTGATCTTCAACTCAAGGAGATAACACAGATGGCAAGAAGACTGAATTCTAGTATCGAATACATGAGTTTGCAGCCCTGAAGTGTTCTTTCAGCTCTTTCACTGTGTCAACGATTGGGTTCATGTAGACAAGTATAGATTTTTTGTTTTGCTTGGTAAAAAAAGTAATTTATGGCATTCTATACTTTCACTTCAAATGGAAGTGGAAAAATTATTTTTGTTTACTCTTGTGTCTTTTGGCAATAGACATTCTCTGAAGGAATAGTAGTGCGTTGTCAGCAGAAAAGGAGAGCAGCCTTAACATCGTAATCACCAGTGTTTGGCACCAGTGATATGGCTGAGCAGCCAGATAACTGGAGTGGGCACTCTGCAAATTGAGCGCATGGGTAGCGGTGCTGGCAGTCAAACCTCTATCCTGTCACTTAAGAATATCAAGGATGCTGGGAAGAGGAGGCCAGGCTAGGGGGACAGGAGACACTGTTGGGACTGTCCATCTGTTCACCCTGCTGATGATGTTACATGCCTGTGATTTCTTGGCTGGAGAGACTTGAGTAAATAATAAAGAAAAAAGCATCTGTGACTATTAACTGGTGCCAGAAGAGGATTATATCTATTAGGGAGTTAAAACAAAATCTTACCTGGATGTTGAATGACAGGCAAGAGAAATGATTTTGCTTTTCCCCATTAAGACCTTTTAACACTTTGGTATCTTACTCCAAGCAGTAATTGCATGTATTGGATCTGCTAATGCACTGTTCTTACAGCTACACTTTCCATGTGGGAGATGCAGGGCTATTAACGTAACCTCCTGCTGAGGATATAAACCTTGCTATTACACACTGGAGGACTGAATTGCAGGGAGCTGATTTGAAAGACACAAAGATTCATTTCTGCAAAGGCGTTCTGTGCTTTTAGTTCAGCACCATGTGTCTGTCAGGAACCAGGATGTGAAGCTGACGTAGCTGAGAAGGTATTCAGTACCTACAGAGTAAATTACAGCTCTGATAGGTAATCTGGTGAGTTTGGTAAGATGGAAAATAGAGGCTAAACTCCATTATCAACATGCTTAATTTTAATTAACAGTAATTACTTTTAATTAAGAGTACTAAGAGGATGACACTGATATTACTGAAGCATTTTCATTAGCTTTTTAAGATTTCTAATGTCATTGCACATCTCTAGATCCTCTCTGAAAGTTAATGAAAACCAGTTTAATTTACGTTCTTCTGGCTTCCAGGATTATAAGGTTACAGACACTTTTTTTCATGCTAATAGTAAGGAAGACAAACTGTTTTATTTTGGTAATTGAAGTTTTCTTGTGCTTGTGGCCCGCCTAATAATCTCTTTTGAGTCGTGGAATCGTAGATGCATTGGAGCTGGAAAAGACCTGCAAGATCATACAGTCCAAATTTTAGTCTGCTCTGCCAAACCCACTGCTAAATCATGTCCTTAAGCTCCATATCTCCATGACTTTTCATGAGGCAATGTTCTGTCTTTCATGACCTTTTGTTGAATCTTCTAGCTTTTGTTTTTGGAAGTCAGCATAGCCTACCTACCCCTCTTTATGAGTTTCTTCAGAAGTGATGTGCTGTTTGAAGATATTAAGTCACAGAAGTGAACAAGGAATTGCAGAAATTTCTTTACGCTTCTGTGGATTTATAGTTAGGAAATGTCATTATGTGAAGAATAGCTATTTTTATTTACAGCTCATTTTGTTCTTTAATGCAGGAGACTTCAGTATATAATAATTTTTAGGGTGTGAATGTCATTATGCTTGAGATAGTCCTGATGATGAAGAATTGTCAATATCTGTTGCATCTGGTGACGTAATTTCTTGCCTGAGGATAACTCTTGAAGAATAAACTCTGCTGCAGCATACCATAGTTATTTTACTTGCATGGGAGTGCAAAGAAACAAACACCTCCAGAAAAATGTGGGGGTATTTAATTATAAGAGTCACTTCTTACTATTATTTCATTTGCTTTTAAGGAAAATAGCAAAGGGGTAGAAAAAAGCTAAAACCCTCCTCGGAAACCAAAAGCTTTTTAGATGTCTTTTGTGGTTGACACATCATGCTTGTTAACTCAAGGATTTGGTTTCAAACCCCTTTTAATACAGATGCTAATGAGATTCTTCTCCATCTTACAGATGTGTGATAAGAGATTTTTACGTGAGCACAACATGAACAGCAAAGGGCAACATATTATTCAATACCACAGTCCAGTTTTCCATAAAGCTGGTATTATTGAGTAGTATTTTATAAGATGAGGGAATGACTCTTCTGCACGCATTCTTTATGTGCTTGTTTGGTGCTTGCCAGTTTGCTGGACATAGTCAAGAATCACAGAATGGTAGGGGTTGGAAGGGACTTCTGAAGATCATGTAGTCCGATCCCCCTGCCAGAGCAAGGTCACCTGGAGTAGATCAAACAGGAGAATGTCCAGACAGGTTTTGACCACTTCCAGAGATGGAGATTCTACAACATCTTTAGACAGCCTGTTACATTACTTTGTTACTTTACCTAAACAAATATTTGCTTATGTTTAAGTGGAACGTTCTGCTTTCCATTTTGTCACCATTGCCCTTTGTCTTGTCATCAGACATCACTGAGAAGAGTCTGGCCCCACCTCCTAACACTCACTCCCTTGGATATGTGAATGCACTGATGAGGTTTCCCCTCAGCCTCCTCTTCTGCAAATTAAATAGACCCAACTCTCTCAGCCTTTCCTTATGCAACAGATGTTGCAGTCCCTTAATCCTCTTAGTTGGTCCTAAAATGTGTGGACCATGTGCTTGAACTTGTGGTGGTTGTTTAAAAGTCAAAGTCTGTGTAGGAATGAAACCAAAGCACCTCACCAAACACTCCAGGTAGATAGCCCCTCAGCATGGCCCTTGTCACCTACTGACTGAGGGCTCACACCTGGATACTGTTGTCTTTCTTCCTGCAGTTGCAGTGATCTACTGTAAAGAAACCAGAAGTAATTTGCCATAATAGCTTGGTCAAGTGCATTAGCTTGATTGCAGAGCCAGGAGCTTCCAGTGGAGCTAATTTACTTGGTTTTTTAGGGAGTTTCCCTATTCCTGCAGGTCAGCTGCTGTTAGTCTCTAATATGGTTTGCATGTCCATCCATGGACTAGAACATCTGAAGCTCAATGCTCAAAGTAGATTTAAGGACAAGGAGGTTACTTCCTATGAACTCTTCTTCTAGTTGTGCTCTCACCTGGTCCATCTTCAATTTGTAATCTGGCTCAGTGTTTAATCCACATACTTAATCCTACATGGATTAAGCCGCTGATGTTGAGACTTCAGGAAAATAAAATCTTACTTTATTGGTCTTTCGTTTTCTTTCTTTCACATAGCATCTCAGGTCCTTCTGGGATGTCTTCCTTAATTCGTATTCATTCCCAAGCAGCAGTTTTGTCTAGATGCTTGTGATTTCTGGTTTCTTTTCAACTGTGACTGCTATAAATCCTTTCCAAGTAACATGTCTGACTATCAGATGCTTTCCCAGGTCTGTAGTGTTAACATCAGGTGTGCCCTCTCTACGTCTAATACAGCAGGAACTGTTTTCCCCCATGATGAAAACACAGAATTAGGTTTAAATAGAAAAATCAAATAAAGGCAAATTGGGAAGGAGAAAGAACTGACATGAGCTGCTGAGGTGTGGGTTTGGCACATTGTGTTGTAGGCTGTAAAACTCCTTACTTTAGTGACTAATATAACTGTGGCTATTCAGCGTAGCATGGTGCCTACCCCTGCGTTCTATTGACCCGGTCCTTTACAGTCCTTAAAAATGAATTTGAAGTGCTACCAGCAGATACTACCTTACTTTATTTTACAATATTCACCTAAAATTTTACAGCTCTTCTGTGTTGTGAGAACTACTTGTTGGCAAACCTTTCTCTTTATCTTTTTAGAGATTTTTTTTTTTTTTTGAAAGATAAAATAAAGGAGATGCAGATAATTCCAGAGAAGGAATACCACCTACCACAAGGGATTGGCCATTCTTCAGCGGTACCTGAACAGACTGGCTGGCCATTGCTCTGCCCAGCAGTGCAAGGCTGGATACCTGGCTTCACAGCATTTACTGCATTGCCAGTGTTGGTTTATCAGCTGTGATGCTAACTTTGCAGAAGCAGGCTGCAATGTAAGTCCAGGTGCCTCTGTGATGATGAGACCTTCGTTCTGATATACGTGCCTGTCTCACATCACATCAGAGTTTGAGCTAATGCAGCTATTCTTGATACGTAAAGTATGAAAATTGGAGGACCACAGCTTATAGAGATGACTGAACTTTAATGGTGTTTTATAGCCTCATATGCATTTTTGTGTTGTGAGACTCCTGTTTTCCACTTTATTTTCCTGATGATTTTCAATGACAACAATTGTTTTCTTCTCTAATAATGTGAAGCAAGCGATGAGTGAGAATTTTTTTTATCCAGGATGCAAAATCTGTTTGTGAGTCATGCTTACAGGTAGTGTTAGACTGATGACTACAGAGGATGTATTTTCTGTAAAAAATGAAATGAATTGAGAAACTTGCTTTTAACTCTGAATATACACTGATTTTGTTTACTCATTCATGTCAAAATGGCAGTTTCTTATCTGTCTTGCACCTTTTGAAAAATCAAGCGTGGTAGCCCAGCGGAGTGCAGCAAAGATGATTGGGGGCCTGGAGCATCTCTCTTGTGAGGAAAGATGGAGAGAGCTGGGACTGTTTAGCCTTGAGGAGACCTAATCTATGCCTATAAATA
Source organism: Rhinopomastus cyanomelas (assembly GCA_013400115.1). NCBI lineage: Eukaryota > Metazoa > Chordata > Aves > Bucerotiformes > Rhinopomastidae > Rhinopomastus > Rhinopomastus cyanomelas. Next base: position 689,516 of record VXBP01003261.1, on the reverse strand, counting down.
TCTGAAGGGTGGCTGTAGCGAGGATGAAGTCGGACTGTTTCCAGTTGTGCCCGGTGACAGCTCGTAGAGGGAATGGGCATAAACTGAAACATGGGAAGTTTCATTTAGATATGAGATAAAACTTCTTTATTGTGAGGTTAACAGAGCACTGGAACAAGCTAACCAGGGAGTCTCCTTCTCTGATTGAAAATCTGCCTGGATTCAGCCCTGTGCAATGTGCTGCAGGCAGTCCTGCTTTGGCAGGGGGCTTGGACTTGATGATCTCTTCAGGTCGCTTCTGACAGTTCTGTCTACTGGATTATTAGATGAATGTTGTTTTCTTGGAATTCTTTTCAGGAATTGATCAAATCTACATTTCATTTAATCTTGGCCTGTCACTTAAGTATGGACCTGTTCCTACTTTGAGATGAGAACTGATTCTGGGTGTCCCAGGTTTTTGATGCAGTCCAAATCTCAGGACAAGGGCCTTGAAAGTCATGGCCGTATCTTTCCCGCCTGCCATAGCTCTGCCACCTTTGTCCTGACGTACTGAAAAATGGGATGTGATAAAGCACAAAGGTAAAAGCAAAATAAAAGTAGGAATTGCAACAATTATGGATGAAATAGCTTTCAGTTTTTTTAAGAAATTCTAGTAAAATTATTTCATGCTAGTTAACAACTCAAAACTGCATCAGCCAATAATTAAGATTAGAATACTGTAGAATGATGAAAAACTGAAGTGAGGCTACTCTGAACAGAAATGGACTTTTAAGGTACCAAATAAGCACCTTTACTGTTGCAGTTTAGTATGGGTAAGTATTTCCTGATTTACCAGCAAACTGAAGCAGCAGCAGACTCTGGTGCTGATTTTTTAACAGAATTTTTACTTCAACAGAAAAGCCAAGTTTTCGCGGTATACCACTTGCATGTCACTAATTGAGTTTTAAATTGAGTTTTAAAGTCTGTTTCCTGCTGTAGTAATGGTTTATACAATTCTAGTTAATGAGCTTAGATCATTAGAACATCCATGTTCAAGGACTTCCTTGAACAGCACGGCAGTCCTACAGTCTTCTGAAAACTTATCTTGAATGATGGTTCTTTACCCTTAAAGAAGCTTCCCTAAAAGATTTTTGGCTAGTTAGATATGAAATAATCCGCAAATCATTAACATGAGTGATCTACAGAAAGAAGACAAGGCTAATCTAGTTCTTAGACTGCCTCTTCAGGGGTATGAGATGTTTCACATGATCTTCAATGCCTGAAAGCTAACCATAATTAAAGAAAGGGAATAAGATCATGGAATCACAGAATCTCTTTGATTAGAAGAGATCTTTAAGATCACCAGTTCCAAGAAGCTGTGTTGAGTCAGTTTATGCATGGATAAAGACTTTCTTGTGAAAGGACTGTGGAATGCTAATAAGTTTCTCGGATGTAAACTGCCCACTGATTTCTTTAAATGGCATAAATTCTGTTTGTTTGATAAGGTAATTTTATATAGTAGTGCTGTTTGCATTCAGTTATGTGCAACAGGCCACCCAAGGAATAGTCTTGACACATGGAGTACACTGGTTATCACGAATCATTGATCAGAGGCAGATGAAAACTGGTCCCTATAGTTATCTGTGTGGCTTATGGGTCATGATAGTGTGCTATTTAAGCAGTTTGTTTTGAGCAGAGATATGGTTAAGTGGTGGCTCTAATAGTGAACTTAGTAGAGTATATGGTTGGACTTGATGATCTGAAGGGTCTTTTCCAACCAAAATGATTCTGTGAATACCTACAGTAGAACTTCAGTGAAAACTGCTTTCTTGACTTTTGCAAGACTTTTGCCTACAGCAGGAGTCTTTCTAGTCTGTAGAAGTCTGTTGCAGCTTTGTTCTTTTATTGCCTCATTGCTGCTGTTTGTTGTAAGGGTGGATCAGTGAGAGAGTCTTATAGTCCTGAATACATCCTGGGTGAAGATCAGTGCTGGAAGCTGATTCTTGCTCAGCTTGGAAGAGCAGTTTGGACTGTCCCTACACTGCAGGAGGATTTTCTAGATCCTGGACAGAGCTTGGGATCACTTATAGCTACACGTTTGATTTATCAGTCCTTAATGGAATAGATGACAATAATGTCCACAGTGAGTTTCTAAACCTGTAGGAGAAATTGCCTAAACAGCTCCAGAGCCTTAGATCTTTTTCCTGTGGGCCAGTTTCAGCGAGTCTTGTAAAAAAGAGTTTAATCAAAGCTGAACAAGTGTTTAAAATGAATGAATAAGAGTTTTTTCATGTACTTAGTTCTTAAAATAGTCTTTCAGACTTTTATAATTCTTAAACAAAGTACTAACATTCATGAAAGATGACACTGTCTGTTCTTTTTAGCAAGAGTTGTAGAGATTCATTTCATCTTTTATAGTCTCAGTAAGATGCCATTCCAGAGAGCGTGTACTTATCCTCCCTATCGATATTTTCTTACCTAAATGGCTTTTTGTTACGTAAATTTTTACTGTCTTTGATGCTAAAGTTCAAAAATTCCCTAGCGGTATGTGCATTCTTCTGAGTTAAAAGAATTATTTCTGGAATGTATTTTAGAATTGTTTGTTGTTGGACCCTGCGTGAAAAAGGCAAAACCAGATTGAAAGCCCATTCTTTTGTTTTTCCATAGCAGATTTATCAGTTCTGCTTCCTATAATGCACTGATATATCAACTTATCCTGGACCCCAGAAAGACAGGCCCACGATTAGTTTCTTTTGTGGGTGAATCTTCTGAAACCTGGTTACCTTACTTGTGTGTTCTCTGCAGATAAGGCCCTGTTTGCACTGACTCAGTCACAATGATGTTTCTTCCTTTTTTTATAAGAAGCTTCTGTTGATTTAGCACTTTTTTTCTCTTTTGGCCAGATGCTCTTCAGCTTTCTAACGGTTTGTTTAACAGACCATTGTCATTGAAGGTCTTCAATTAATTTTCTCTGTGAAGCTCAGTAACATAAATATTTCAATTCTAAATATATATATATATATAAAAGAAAATCTTATAAGATTGTCTGTGGAAATATAGGTCATAATGCTTCTAGAGTGCATGAAAACTTTGGGTTGTAATAAATACAGGGTTACGATCCAAGCAGCGGGGCTTTTTTTATTACATGGCCAGATACAAGAGGCTAAAAAAGAGACTGGCAAGAACTTTGTAGTTTCAGTTAAGCGCAGGCGAGCTTTAACAAACACGAAGATCCATTAGAATTGTATTATTTTTATGTGCCTGAAAGGTTTCTGCCTTGCAATCACTTCAGATAACTGTTACTGCGATCCAGGGGGAGTAGCAAGCAGCCTGAAGAGTCACTGAAGTGCAAACAGTGCATTTGTTTTCTTATCGCACTTTTTTCACTTGACAGTAACAAATCCAGGAGAACTGTTGCTCTCAAATCGCCCAACTACTGAGAGCCAGAGCTGACCAGTTGCTTGTACTAACCAGCACAAGGGCGAAACAGCAGTTGGAAGTCTGTGCTTCATAGAGAATCTATAATGAGGGCAAATGATTTTGTTTCATGAAATAAGGACAGTGTGTTCTTGGGTATAAGACCTGTTGTTTGCTTGCAAGCAAGAAATAGAGTAGCCAGAAATATGCTTAAAAGATATCATAAAAATTCCGTGATGAAAATGTGTCTCCAATGTAGAAGACTGCAGGTCATCTGTTCTCCTGTGGAGGAACTGGTTAGTTAAGCTACCTACACATTGTGGAAAAGAAAGGAATTAGTCATAAATGAAAGAATGAAAGAAATAATGAATAAAAGAAAGCTTTTTTGTTGAAGGTCTGTTGCACCCTGGCTGCAGTTATGGTATCTTGTCAATCCTGAGGTACAAACTTTCTGGCTGATAGGCAGTAAAGGCAGTAGTATGAGCTCTCTGGCAGTCACTACCAGTTTTGACTCTCTTGAAAATTTACCTTAATTCCTTTTTTATTAGCAACAAAATAAGATTTAAGCAACTGGAAGTATCAATTGACCTATGAAGGCTTGTAAACCCCGGATAGATGTAGACAAAAGGATAGGTACTCAAAAAAGATAGTGGAGTGTTCTGTGTTGGCTGTTTTCCTGGCCACTTCTGTTGAAGGCGTATGGTCAGAGTGACTCCTGGTTGTCTTCCTAAGGGCCTGTTTTGAACACTTTTTGGCTTTTGGCTTGACTTTGACCAGAGGCTGCACAGCTTTGCTGAGCAGAAGCATGTGCTGCGGAGGTCATCTTGTCACCCACCCACATGGGATGGAACTTCACAGCCTGTAAGAAGTGTCAGAAAGTGGCATTTATCTCTGAAATCTAATGTGGGTGAGGAGTCACAATTGCCTGACAGATTGGACACTCCAGATGGGTTAAAGTAAAAGAAATACTCTTTAGCCTCAAGCATTTCAAAGTGTTTCCTTTTGCCAAATAATTATTTACCATTAACATTTTCAAGGTCCTTGTTTTCTGCAGCGGTGAGCTGAGTGTAAAGCAGCAGCAAGGGAGTTGCTAAAGAACCAGAGAGATGAGAAAAATAAATGCAACTGTTTAGCATGGAAAGGATTTTTTCTGTTGTTTCTGTGCAGGGCAAAAGTAAACTCTCTAGATTTGGGGTTAGTATTACAGTAGTTGTAACTGGAAGAAACATTTTCTGGAATGAATTCAACTGATAATGTGTTTGATCTTGGGCAAAAGTAGACAATGTTCTTTCTGAAAAATGAGTCATTGTGCAGAGCAAGAAAGTTAAAGAGGAAAGTTTTTCTGAAATAAGGGCTTCACTTCTTCAGTCACTGCATGAACAAATGGAACTTTGTGAAATTCAAACAAGGAAACTGTCATCTTGGAGTGCCCTGTTAAAGCATCGTTTTGCTGTGTGCGCTGGCGTGATGGTATTACAGATAATATTGAAAGTACGTAGGTTGTGGTCTCAAGTAATGATCACAGCTCTGGTTATCCCAGTGTGTTTGGGAAATCCAGCTGATACAAGCCCAGTAAGGTTTGAACAATAAGTGTTTCCTGCTAAAACACAAGCTGGCCATTTTGCATAGGAAATGCTAGTCATTTAGCTGCCCTCTGCTTCTCAATGCATGTTGTCTTGCGGAGTGGGAGCATAGTACTCGCATCTAGTAGCTCACACACCAGCTTCCAGGAAGGGCAAGGACAGAGCACATAGTTTCAGGAGTGACTTCAGCGATTCAAGAAAAGGAACAGAACTGAAGAAAAACTTTGTGGGTCATGTTTTTTATTTTCTATCACCTTACTATTAAAACTAACAGATATGAGAGATTACAGTTTATCCTTGAACTAGGACTTGAAATTCAGTCTTTTTAGACTGTCCCAATGCTGAGCTGTACTGTTAATACAGACAGGTGTATCTAGAGAAGATGAGAGTTCAACGAGGATTTCCCAGTCTTTTGAGAATAACCACTTCCTCTTTACAGTGAGAGCGATGAAGCACTGGAACAGGCTGCCCAGGGAGGTTGTGGCGTCCTTCTCTGGAGATGTTTAAAGCCCTCCTGGACATGTTCCTGTGTGACTTACCTAAGGGATCCTGCTCTGACAAGAGGGTTGGACTAGATGATCTTTTGATATCCCTTCCAATGCCTAATGTTCTGTGATTCTTTAAGCCAAGTAACTGTACTTGCAACCCAGACAAAATACTAATTTAATTATCCGATAGCTTTTTCTTGGTCAATATGACTTCACAAAATGCCAGTCTAGGACGTAATTTGTTTATCTACTTCATAGCAGTTTGGAAATCCCTGTGACAGAAGGCTGTAACAACAGAAACAAAGGCAGTGTTAGTTGAGTGGAGCAAAACCAAATTTAGCAGAAGCCGGTGATTGAAGTCCATGCCAGTAGTTACCCAGTGAAACTGCGTATGTTCATATCTTTTAAGTCAAGCAGGAAGGAAGTAGATATTGCATAGCAGTAAGTTGGCCAAAACACACTGTGGTTTGTGTGTTACAGCAGGGCACTGGCATGCAGAGCCCACTGCTTATCTCTAAGGTCACACCAGATACGATGTTTTATTTCATACTGGTCTGGCAGCCTTTTGGTACAGCCATACAGGTATGGCTACTCTGCTGTCGGTAACGCACACCTACTGCTGTGTGCTGCAGTTTGGGAAAACCTACATTTCAGCAGTTTCATGCTTTTTTTTACCTTTTTTTTTGGTCAGAAACTTTGCATGGTTTTGTATTCAAGGATGGTGATTGTTTCTTCTGGTGTGTGGTATAATTTAATCCTTCTCATGGGATTTACTCCTTTTACGTTTGTGGCTGAAATTGCTCTCTCAGAAAAGGTCTCGTGTTTGAGGACATTAGTTGCTTATCTCACCTCTTGTGTTTTCTGCTGAAATCACATTCTTATGAATGGTGTTTCTTTAAGAGGAAATGCATTGTGCTTTCAGATGGTTCTACTATTATACATGCTGCATTGGTGTGTGTTATATTTAAACCAGAATTTCATAAGGTCCCAGAAATACACCATCTGCATATGAAGCAATGCATGTCCAGCATTCTGGGATTCTGTATTCTTTGAAACTAGATAATCTGGGAAATGCTCTGGAAGATGTAATCACACAGCTCCTATGAGAAAGAATGAACTCCCCTGAACTTCCTGAAAACCTTGTCCTTGCAGTATGAAAAGCTGACTTAGGAGTTTATTTGATGTCAGAACATACCGCTTCTTATCAAAATCCTAAGACCATGAAATTCCTTTTCTCATCTGGAACTGATGTTTTCAGGTTGTCTTTTCTGACAGCATGATTTGCATTTGTGTGATCTGTTCACCTAAGGCTGGTTCAAGCAGTGAAGGCTTTTATCCTGCAAGTGCAAAAGGTAAGGTGGTGCTGATCTTTGCACTGAGATAGAGTTTAGCTACACGTATGGGGGACTCTAGTGATGGGAGAAGGGAAATTGGTTTCAAGATAAAAGCATAGATTTGGATAAAATTTTAGGAAGAAATTCCTCATTGTGAAGGTGCTGAGGCACTGAAACAGGTTGTCCGGGGAGGTGAATGCCCCCTCCCTGGAAGTGTTCAAAGCCAGGCTGGATGGCCCTCTAGGCAACCCAGTCTAGTGAGAGACCTCTCAGCCTATGGCAGGGGTCAAAACTAGATGATCTCTGAGGTTCCTTCCAACTTAAACCATTCTGTGAGTCTATTTAATTCACATATCAAATTCAATATAATCAAATGCCAAATTAAATCCTGTTTGGATGATTTGTAAGATATTAAACTCTAATTTACCTGTCTGTAATTATTAAAAATATCTGATAACTTCATATTAGAAATTTGAGAGGTTATTATATTTGAGATTATTGATAGACTGCAGAGCAGAAGAGTGCAATAAATGCCAGTTCAGTACAACAGAATAGTTTTTCCATTCTTTTAAACAGATGTTCTCTTTGAGCTATTTTTATAATGACCTTTTCTTCTTATCTTTGTTTCTGAATAGCAGTACTGCGATACCTCCTAAAACATCTTGCTGCATAAGATGTGGTTGGTAGCTGTCCACCAAAAGAGTATTTGTCCCCTCTTCTGACGTTGTATTAGAGTTTTTGTCCTCTTCAGCCATCCACTGGGAAAACATTTTTCAAGATAGTGGGAGAGACAGGTTATTTTGGTTGAGGAGCATGCTGCAGGAGCTAGTCCTCATCTGTCTGGGTGCAACCTCTAATGCTCCCCAATGTCCTGTCTCAGTTGCCTACCATTTGCCTAATTAGCAGGGTTAGACAAAGAAACATAATTAAGGCTCTTCTGTTCCTCAGTGTGACTTTTTATGTTCATTATTATATTTGTTATGGACTGATAGCAGTTTTTTTATGGAGTTAAATGATCTTTAAGGTCCCTTCCAACCCAAAATATCCTGTGATTCTGTGATTCATGTTGATTTAGTTTTAGCACGTGAACCTAACCACCTACAGGTGTGTAGGTATACATTTTCGGCATGAGGATGTTCGTGGAGTCAACACACTACTGCACTGGCCCCACTAATTGTCATACAGGTTTTCACCAGTGCTCTGATTTGAGCTGGAACAGAACTGATTCTTTTCAGTGATTTTTAGTTATCAGCTCAGTTTCTTGTAACTAACTCCACTTTCTGAGGGGAGCATCATATTTATTCAGACAGTGTCTGCTTCTGTGAGTAATAGTGTGTGATGTTTACAGCTCTGCCAGGGATTGGTGTGCAGAAAGGCTCTTGCTCCTGTGAGAACTAAGGTCACTGTTCAATCTAGTGTCCCACATTCACGGTGCAGTGAGAGGCAGACAGAACAGGCGACTCTGAACTGACAAACAAGGTTTTCCATCCCATATACATAATACCTGGTATAAAGCTGAGGCATCACAAGGGTGGTGCTTCTTGTTCATCTTCTTCATTAGCTGTCATCCATGGAGGACTCTGTGTTCTGCCTTCCATCACTGTGTGTGCATTCCTGAATTCAATTCCAGAATCTGCTGCTAGGTCCAGTCTGGGACTTATCCAGCATACGCATCGGTGGTGACGGTGGTGTAATTACTATCGGGAAGTTCGGTTCAGTGTTGGTTTTCTTTAATATCCTTAGATCTCTGACCCTTACTCCCTTCCTCTTATCCTTTTGAGGAGAGAGTGAGAGTTACTAGAGTGTCTGTCATTTGTCTAGTGGCTGAACCAGCCTCAACCTGTGACCACCAGGATATAAATTACTATGGAGAGCTGTCTCTTAAATTAAATCGTTTTCCTGAAAGCTTGATCATTTGTCATCAAGAATTAGTTTTGTGTAAGGCTTTATGGAATTTAGATCCTATAATGTTAAAAAGTCATCTTAGAGGGCTTGAGATTTGGGAAACTTGCATGTTATTTGCTTTCCTTAACCCTGTACCCGTGTAGCAGCCCAAGAACGTCTGTAGTCACAAAGGTTAAATTAAAACAATAGCTCAGGCCCAACAAAGACACAGGTGGAAAAGCTGAGGTTAAAGCTCAGCAAGTCTTTGCTGCCATTTATTTTTGCTCATGACTCTGAATACAGACCATTAAACCTAAGTGCTGAAATTCATAGAGTGTCTTTGAAGCTTGTTGTGCTGGCTCCTTCCACTTAGTGTGCATCATGTCAACATTGCTGGTTGCTTATTAAGAGCCCAGGAATTTGAGAAATAGTGGTTTTATTTACCCTCACCATGTTTCTGGGAAAAGAGGCAGAGCGCTACAGATCCAAAGGTAATGAACAAAAACATCTGGTTTCGTGGAGCAAACATTTCTTTTCCACTGACAAGACAAATAGTTGTACTGAAGGAAGGAGGATTCATTGTGTCATGGAGTAATGCTTCTGTTTCTTTATAAAATGACAGTGGGATGGAGAGCATAAAACAGGTCTGTGATGGCACAGAATGAGGAAACTGTGACAACAATTGTTATCCTCAGGTCAAAATGGAAACATATATCCAAGCCAACACGAATGACTGGGTTTTGCAGTTGTTTTTTGGATGCCAGGCAGTCATTTACTGAAGCTTGACTTGCTAATGCTGCTACCCATAAAATCTTGTGCATTTCTGGGTGCTTGGAAAGTAACTGGATTGCAGTGTGCTAGAGTAATACAGCTTTAAAATTCTACAGAAGAGCAAACAGGGATGCTCTCATCAATCCCAAGGGATTCTTTGGGCTATATTGAACTATTGTATATCGCTGTGATACCAGTACCTTCGTTTAAACTGTACTGGTGCCATGGTTTGCACTGCTGGGAAAAATACCATGTATAAAAATTTAACTCGATTTTAATAGTTCATTAAGCATCAAAGGGGAAAAAAAGTAGTGAAGGACTGGCTACAAACTACTTTTCATGTAAAACTGCTAACTGTGGAAAAATACTGTGTAGAAAAAATCTGGTGGGGGACTCTTCAACCGGGTTAGCGAGTAAGATGTAACTCTGAGTACTTGCAGTAATGAACCTGTCTGTGACAGGTGGACAATCTTACAGACAGATCTGTGCAAATAAAAGCTACTCCCAGAATAAAACACAGCATTGAATTTTATGCTTCTTTTTTCTATGGAGTTGAGCATAATTGAGCTTCTCTTCAAAAGCCTTTTATCCTGTTTTGCATTGTTTCACCTTCCCTAAATGTCACTGGCACTGTCGTGTGTGAAGCCAGGCTGTGCCTGCTTCTGTGTGGCACCTTCCTCCCTTCCTCATTGGAAGGGCTTTCTTCTTGTGGTACATTGAATCGAATGGAGCACAGTCAGGATGTATTTTTCCCTGCCTTCCCACTTGACTGAACTCAGAGCCTTGTAAATGACTATGCTTCCGCAGGCTTTCTTTATTTCACATCTGTAAAAATGAGGATAACAGCAATACCCTATTGCTATAAATAATCTGAGGACCTGAGCTGGGAATTCTGACCCATGCACCAATGAAGCACTTCCCTCACAATTAATCTTTCTGGTTCTGTGGTTGCAAGCATTGCTCCAACACAGAGGGTGATGAGTGTTTGCTTTTCCATTTGCTATGGAGGATGCTCGGGGGCAGTGCTGACCTTAAAAGTGGCAGGAAAGAGCTGGCTGGTTCTTTGGAGTGTATGGGAGTGAATGCTGGCTTTCTCCCGTGTGCTTTCTTTCTTTCCCAGTGACCTGATCTTCAGTTTGGTGTGATGAGAGCACCTTTCCCTGTTCATCATGGAAGCGTTAGGTATTCTACCCAGCTCAGCACTGGTGAGGCTGCAGGTTGTGTATTGGGTTCAGTTTGGGGCACCTCGAATAAAGAAAGACATTGAGGTGCTGCAGTGGGTGTAAAGAAGGGCAACAAAGCTGGTGCAGGGTTAAACAACAAATGTGATGAGGAGTGGCTAACATAGCTGGGGCAGCTTGGTCTAAGGAGAGGGTGTTGTAGAGGCGTTCGTCCTGGTAACTAGTGACAGAACAAGAGGAAGGTCCTCAGGCTTCACCAGGGGAGGGTTAGACTGGACTTTTGAAAAATATTTCTTAACTGAAAGAATAGTCAGACAAAGGAAAAGGCTGCCCAGAAAAGGGTTTGAGTCACAGTCCCTGGATGCATTTAAAGATCTTTTAGATGTGGTGCTTAGCAATATGGTTTAGTGGTGGACTTGGTAGGGTAGGGTAGAGTTATGGGTTGGACTTGATGGACTTGAAGGTTGTTTCCAACCTAAATGTTTCTAGAATTCTGCGACCCGGAATTGAAAATTTCCATTTGGCACTTTGCTGCTGTGGTAACCACTTCACCTCCTAAAAAATTCAGGTTGGATAGGAGCATGGAGAGAAGATTTTTCTCTGCCATTGTATGTTTTTCAGCCTTTGTAGAGGCTGTTTCCTGACACCGTGTTGCTTCTGCTCTGTTTTAACAGGAAGGGTTTTCCTTGGCTGACCAGGATTATTAACAAGGGGTTTTATTTTGGTTTGAGACACTGCAAATAATATTGTGACACAACAACTAATTTTTTGGAGCTATTTTTAAAAACTTGATGCTGAAGATATTTTTGTAGCCTTAACATCTTGAGGGGCTTACTGGCACATGGTTTAAGGCTTTATTTGCTTCCTCCTTCACCAGAGAATATTAATGACTGTTGTCCTGAAGGTCTTTTCTGATGTGATGTTTTCCCTTCCCCACTCTTTTTCACTCTACCTCTTCAAATCAAGTGTCATTAATTTGTTCTAGCCTTCAGGAGCTGCTGAGAGAAAAGTAACTCCTATTGCAAGCAGTGAGCGTGGGTTGATCTTTACAGACATGAATGTTTTGAGTGTTGGCAAAGCAGAACACTCTATAGTGTTTTCATGTGTTGCACAGAAAACAGCTTTTCCCAAGATGATACTGGGTTTTTTGTCTCAGTACAAGGAAGGAAAGCAGCAACTAAACAAAATTGTAAAACAAGGTGTTGATAACCCATTTGCTGTTTCCTTTGCTGTGCCTGTATGGCTAATGGTGTCTGGCTTTATCTTTGCTGGAGGATCATCTTTATTAAAATACGTAATTGCACTTTTTTGTTAGTGCCAATTCACCCTGGTAGTATAAACTCATCAATTTGCATGCAGTGATTGAAGGGTAAAGATAGATGAAAATCTATTATAATCGTGTTAGATAACCAGAGATGAATATGAATGAGATCAGGCCTCTCTTGAAAATACAGAGCTGTGTTGTTCAATATACTCAGTACAACAAACATTCATCTGAAAGCCCACTGAGCCTAGTAGGTGTTTTCTTAGGGTCGTAAGTTACTTAGTGAGCTATCCACATGATTCTGACTTTAATTTGAGTCAGTAATGAAGTCTGCAAGTTCTTTAAATGTCTCTCTTATAAACCAGAACTGCATGTCTGTAAAGGCCATGTCCATAGCTGTGCATGTGGCACTGGTTGTACTGAGTTTGTGCCTTGAGTAGTACTTCAGTGAGCAGCTACAAATAAAATCTTCTGTGGTCTCTTCTTTTATATTGCACTTCTCCTTCCTTGTTGTTCTCCAAAGAGTAAGGAAGAAAAATGCTCAATCTGTAGTGGTTAGAAAATAGATTTTAAAATGTATGGAACAAAGCTGGGGCATTGCCAGCAGTACTGCTGTGGCAAGATAGTGTTCCTCAGAAACTTGTATGTTTGGAAACAAAGCTTATTAGAGCTCAAAGACTGTGTAATCAAAGACTTGTAACTCCTGTATGTCATTTTGTTCTTAAATCTTGGGGACATGAGAGCTTCCTGGTTAATAGTTGAGCCCTTTGGGAGCAATGCAGTAGTTATCCTTGAAGCACCTGAAAATTCCATACACATAACTCTTGCAGTTGTTTCCTTCTCATACTTACCAGTCGGCTAAGGAAGTCTTTGACTTCTCAGCTACAGAAGTTCATCTAGTTATTTTTGCTTTGCCTTTATATGTTAACTGTTGCTTATAAACACTCCTTCCTCACTTGGCTTCTTCCCTTAGCCTTTGGTAAGTTCTCGTTGCTCCAAACTACTTCCCTGGAGAAATGGGTGGGACATTTTTTTGTCAAATACTTTATTTTATACTTGCACAAGGCCCTCTTGTGGTACTGGAGCACCTGCTATCAATCAGCACATTCAATTATTAACAAATATTACCATTTTTCCATTAAATAGTATGAAATAAAACCCAGCACAGTGACTGCAGAAATGGAATTCTTAGTAGAGATCTCCAGTATCAACATACTTATGGATCTAAAGTATAAACAAAGGGCACAAAGCCCACAGTCTGTGTGTATGTGGAACTGACTTTAAAAGCAGCTGAGTTTGTATGGAACAAGTTTATCACAAAAGGAGGAACGGAGGGCGCTGTGTCTTCTATCAGAAATTCACATACTTTCCTTTATCACTGGTTCAAGAAACACTGTATGGTAGTAGACTCCTTAGAAAACTATCTCAGTTCAAGTTTTGATGGAAGACGTGAGCTTCTTGAAAAGATTTGCAAAACTGGTCACGCAATTAGTGAGCAATCACATTTCTGAGCAGCTTTTCCTGCTTGTTACTGGGGTGCTTTGATCCACTACACTGTCCTCACACCACAGAACTAGAACATTCGCAATTCCATTGTCTGTAAAACAGCATTTTAGTATAAAAATAGAAACTGGACATGGAGAAGGGAGAATTGTTTTTCATTTATTTCTAGCAATTGTCATCCTAAAACAAATTTAATGATGTTTCTGGTGGCTTCCCTATGAGGATTTATGTGACAAGAACAAGCAATATTGAAACAGGATCCACTAAGTTTGAGTTGTACTAGCAGTGAAGGAAACCCAACACTTAGCCAGAGGTATTGATAGTTTATTTACAGAAAGCAGAGCAGTAAAGCCATGATTTGGAGTATGGTGATCATTACAACAAATAAAAAGTCTGAAAATGTTTGTTCTTCAGATACCTTCCTTCAGATAACTAAATTTTCCTCACTGTGTACAAGCTCATCTCAGTGATTATTCTATGTGGTTTCCCACTCCAGATGGATATTAAGAACAAAATTTATATTCATAGCACATTAAACACTGTCAATTTAAACATTTTCTGTCTGCATCAGTTTGGATATGCTGCATTTATTTTCCCATTTATCATGTATGTACTTAATTGCTGTGACATTATAGTCCGATAGTAAAATTCCATTAATGTTTCAAGCGAATTTACGTGCCATGTATCACAAGATTATATTCCCATCTTCAAATGTCATCGGGGATTAGAAGCAAGCATGCGACACTCCATCATCAGCTTCAGAAGCAACATCTGCAAACTCATATATTTATGACAATTAACAGTAATGAAGCAAAGACACTTTTAAAGAAGAAATTAGCAGTGTGTAGGGAGTATTATCCATCACTTGACAACTTGTTCTTTACGTTCACTAAGCTAGGAATGTCTTTGCACTGAGCCTCAAGAGACTGTACTCTGTACTCTGGCAAAGCAGCCTGCAGCACCACAAAGCGTAAGGAAGAAAAGCACTCTGAGGGGGTACACTGCAGCACACAGACTGCATATCACAAAGGGCTTTGCTTTGTACAGCATCTAAGAAGTGCTTAGCTGCTCACTGTTTCACTAGTTAGTATGTGCTTCCCAGAGCTGAACTGTTTTCCAAGGGCACCTGGTACTTACTCAGCTTTCAACACAAAGGGATGGGTGCACCACCTACACATGTCTGAGCAGCTCCTGCAGCTTTATTTGTCCAGGCCTACAGGATTAGGTGGTAAAGGGGCTTCAGACCAAACTGAGAATAACAGACCCGGTGGTAATGCTTGTAAAGATGGAGCATAGATATAGAACAATTAGTGAGTTTGCAGATGTTTTTCTATAACATGAGGGAGGAAGGTAATAAACCTAAAGAGCTTTGTAGAGGCAACATGGAGTGAACGTGGAATCATCTCCTTGGGCTCTTGGTGAGAAACTTCAGCAAGGCTCTGTGTTTCCTTCACTACTAGTACCACCTGAGCTTAATGGTTTTCGTTTCAGTGGAATGCCGTTTTGCTCTTGGTGGTGGGAAGTGGCAAGTTCAAGATGTGAAGGGTATGGCAGTTATTGGCTGAGGGATATTTCTGCCTTTATGAAGGGAAATAACAGTGCTGGTTCTCTTCTTCCCCCACCTAATGAAAGATAATTAATCTGCTTGCCTGGGAGATCTCCCAGAGTTGAGATTTGTAACAGTTGGAAAAGAAAGGTGGTAGAACTATAGCCTTAGAAGCAGTTGCTTTCAAAAGCAGTTGCTTTCAAACTGCAAATGGAGTGTAGTTGTGTGTACGTACTGATTGCCCATTGCATTATTTATAACAAGACGATCCATCAGAACGTTGTAAGGATTTTTCAAACCTGCAGAAGATTCAAACCTTCCATGCAAACGTGGAAAGTGTAAGATCCTTGCTATTCTAGGAAAAATACTGATTGGATTAACTGTGTGTAGCATTGAGGTCTGGTAGGAATTCTGAGAGCTACCCTTAACAAATTAAATATCAGTGTTGAGTGTCTTCTTCCCACTGCTTTTACTTGCTGATTTTACACTTCTCGTTTGTAACTGCTGTACTTGCTTGGCAAGGTTGAGTCTAAGAGCTTTTTAACTTTCCATCCTTTCTGTTTTCCTTGGATTTTTTTCTGCATCCTGTCCATGCCAAGTACTTGGAAGATCTATTGACTATTGATTCTCAAGTTCAGCTCAGAATTTTGTAAGTCATGGGACTGCAGGGCTCCTCACTTGTTTCTGTCCTCGTCACCATGTACTTTCTGCTTTTCTGACCTGTGACAAATTCATGGCCACGGAGCTACTTGAAAAAAACTTTTAACCTTTTGGTTTCTCTATGACGGCCTCAGTGTATTTACCTGTTCACAGGTGCCTGCATAGCCCCCAATCCTTGTTTCTTTGTGCATGGTGAAAGAGCAAAAGTTAGATCCATGCAAAATTCTTCCAGCCTTGTTCAGATCCAGGTTTTTGCAGTTGGAGCACATGGGGGCGGGCGATAATTGGTAGAACTGTACAATTACATAACTGAAAGCTTTTCTGCGGGAAGTTAGGAGAGCAGATTGTTTGGCCATCAATATGCCACACATGTTCTTAATCTTCCCACAGTGTCCATGCAGAGGAGTGCAGTCAAGCATTGGCTCGTTAGATTAATGTGTTCAAATAAAAATGCTATTAAAAATTGTAGTTTGCGGAACTTTTTTTTTTTTAGAGAAAGAAGGGTAGTGTTATCCTGCTTGGCCATTTAAATAGTATTTATTTTGAGTTATTAATGGAAGATGTTTTTCTTAGAAATTATAACTGTCAATGACTTCCAACATGAAGGTTGTCATCAAAACCCTTGCTGGGGGGAAGGGAATCAACTAGGAAAAAGATTGTACGATGTAGTAGTGTGATGGTGGGTACTGTCGGTATTTTGTGGGAGAAGTGCCCTGTTACTATCACAGAAGAATGCTCAGCTAGCGAGCACTCATGAATTGTGTCACCAGTTTCACATAAATATTCATGAAAGTTCCGTGCCTGGAACATTAATGTTTGTATCTGTACCCAAGAGGTGGTTGCTTGCTTGGTTTTGGTTTGGGTAGGGATTTTTTTCTGTTTTTCATTTTTGATTGGAATGACAATACTGCGCTGATCGTGTTATTAGTGTATACATTCAGAGAAAAGAACATGAGTGAAAAATGGACCAGACTGAGATGTGACTCAGTTCAGTGATTCTGGACTGAGATGAAAAACAGTAACGGATGAGCACTGTTTGCAACATGATTTTGTTGGATTTGGTGTTATAGCTTTGCTATATCATCCTAGGTGGAGATGTGACTTTAGCTTCTCCATGGCATGCAATAAATGTGAGATTTGTCTGTCTGTGATGGAATAAGACCTCTGTGTAAGTTTTCAGGTGAAAATTCAAATGAGAGCACTGCCCATATACAAAAGCTTATCAGAGATAGCATCTGAAGCCTTCTCAATAATGTTTTAACAGTAAAAAAGAAGCTGTGCTGCTGTGTAAGGTTAGGTCTGTGTCAGATTCCTTGGTTTATTCATCATCGCCTATCAGGTTTGCAAATCAGATTATTTTTGTCAAGTCCTGTTGAGTGAAGGAGAACCAGTCTAAACAGAACTCAGTATCAGTCAAAGCTGTTAGTATTTTGTTTAAGGATCATTACCAGAAGAGGTCCAGGTTTGGCCCTGAATTTGGGGGGTTCTCCTCCTCCTTTTGGGTAGAAGAAACAAAGCAAGGCAAAAGGAAGCAGATGTGGGCACAGCACAGCCTTTTAAATGTAAGTGGGGGCCTCCAAAAGCATTGTCTGCCTTCTTTCAGGTGCTTCAAAATCACCTACTCTATAGTTTGCAATTTCAAAAGATACCTGAGCCCATCTCTTAACCCTGTCACCAGAAGAGAGAGCCCCACTCAGCCCCGGAGTACGTTACTTGTGCGCTTATATGTTTATTGGGACCTGCGCTTTCTAGAGAAGCCACTTGTTGGATGGACTTGACTTCAGTGAAGTGACACAAGTTATGATTACGTGAAGTGGTAGAGATTTAAGTTTTAAAAGTAATTATATTGGAAAAGGCCATTTTTGGATACAGAAAGAGAAGTCTGAAATTTCTCAATGTAACCAGTGGCAAACACAGGACAGGCAGGCTTTGCGTTTTACAGAAAGCTTGATGGTAGTGTTGTGGGTTTCAGCTGAGAAGAAATAGATGAGTGATATCAAAAGAAAGGTAAACATTACTTGAACTTGTTCTGTTATTGAGGTCAAGTTTGGTTTGTCTTACTACTCTTGCTGATACTGTGTGCTCTGTTGGGCAGCAGAGGAGTGCTTTACTTGTGTAATATAATTAAGAGGTCAGATTTACTTAATGGCTCTCCTTTAAATAGCTGGTAGCCTCCTGCATGCTCATATGGGGATGCACTTCATAGAAAAACAGTTTCTGCCAAGTAGCTGTCAGGCCTCACTGGTCATTTGACTAGAGGAAGGTGCACAGAATTGTCATAATGCATTTCTTAAAAGACAGAGACTTCAGAATGCATGAGCCTGAGATGATCTTTGCATAGTAAATCTCAATATAGCTCTTTTTCTCTTTTAGTTTGTGGGGACATCCATGGTCAGTTCTTTGACTTGATGAAACTGTTTGAAGTGGGAGGTTCTCCTGCCAACACCCGGTATCTCTTCCTGGGGGACTACGTGGACAGAGGGTACTTCAGCATTGAAGTAAGTTTCTTATTTCTGTTTTGCACTGTAACTTAACCAGTTCAGGAATACTGAGGCTCTTCACAGATACCACCTGTGAGCAGAAGTTGTTAATGTTGCTGCCGATGTTTTCGTAAATGGTGTTTGGTATCCAGCTGTATCTGCACTGGAAAGCTAATGGATAATGGACCTTGGTACTAGGTACAGGCCGTCCAAATACAACACAGAAGTCAGTCTGCTCTGTAGCTTGCAAATAGACATGAGCTATTAAAAAAGAGACATAACAGGAAAAGTAAACTAACAACCCGTGGTTTGGTTTGACTTCTAAGTTTATTTGAGCTGAGTCTCATGGATGTGAAAATTTATGAAAACAGAAGGACTAGATAGAAGGTAAATTGGACAAAAACCTAGCAAATAATGTGCTGTGCCTGATGGAGTGAGTTCTGTTTGGATACAGCATGCAGGAGTGTGTGGTCTCTGGCTTTTGGATGCAGCACTTGATTCCACAGAGAAGTGAAGCATATGTGCCCTGTTGAAGGTACAGAGATCTGGGACAGACTTCAGTATCAGGTAGTAGAAGGTCAGGGTCAAATGACAGTGTCTTTAGCTGGCTTGTGAAGGAAACAGTGCCCCATCTAACCTGCTCTTCTTTGACTAGAAGTGAGTGAAATACCAAGAATAAATTGTTTGTTCCAGTTCTCATAAACAAACTGAATTTTTTTCTTCTGCTCTGTGTTGCTGCTTGATTACACAGCCTGACAGATGAGGTACACTATTATCAAATAAAGGCTAAACTAGATTAATCTAGTTTAAAAATAAAAGCTAAACTAGATTAATGTAGTCACTGAATGGTCAGTCAGGAACCCTTGCATCAGCTTTTGAGCTACAGCTGGACTCTTTTCTCTGAAACAGTCAGACTCTAACCTCTTCTGAGTCAAGAGAGGCAACCCGTTGCCTGTTAGAAGCCATATAGCTGTGTTTCTGTGACAAAGTCAGATGGCAGCATGCAAGAACACATGTGCTGCTGTTTCATTCTGTGTACCTACGGGAATTCTGCACAAAAGGCCACAGAGCTTGTGAGCTTGAGATTCCTGGTATGTCTAGGAGTGAAGATTCCTTGAGCTGCATAAACAATGGCTGAAGGCTGGAGTCTGGTGAAGTTGGCTTTCTTCTGACTATCAAAGAAAGCAAGCAAATATTGCAGGTCTCAGTGACCAAGTGAAGATCTTTGACTGATTAACAATTAAATGAATGACTATTATATGTCATGTGACTCTGTTACTCAACTCTTCACCCAAGTGATGTTAAACCTCACCAAAGAGGCAGAGGCAGTTAGTAATGCTAATGTGGGGGGGAAACACTGAGGACCTAGCAGGAACCGTCAGTGGGCTGTATTCCTCTTCCTCCACTCAAGAGAATCAATACCTTTAGCAGTACCTCGATAAGAATAACCATACAGTGAAAATACCCTGGTGTCTTTCTTTTTGCTAGTAGTTATGAGGCCTATTGCAACAAGTGTATTTGTCAGTGGTGATTTGGAATCTAGTACATCTTTAATACAGTTTTTATTTACTTGCAAAACTTTCAGCAAAAGTCCTCTCAGGCTCTGTCAGGCAACTGCCAAGCTGTTAAGCATTCTTTTGCTTCAGCAAGATTGTTTGAGTGCAAGCCTTTTGGACTCTGGCAGGCAGAAGTTAGACTCCTACCTTTAATGTGGCAGTACCACATCTTAGTGCACTGTTGCCATGTTGATATAAAAAGCCGTAATCCCAAACAGCAGGGTTATTTATAATGTGTTTGTAAATTGCATCATCTTGTCAGTTTTCTATTTATCGTATAGAGGGAAGTTTCTTTAATATAAAATTATGCAAAACTACTTTTCCTTAATGAATTGACTTTAAAATGATTCTATGATTCTAAAACTTACTTTAAAATGTTAACAGAATCTTTGGGAGGTGGCACATTTTGCAATTAGAAATGTGCAGTTCCAAGTGCAAATACTTAAGAATTGCAAGATTATTTCACCCACCTGCCAAAACTCAGTGTAGTTAGGATTTAGTCTCATACTTTGATCATGAGGTTTTTTTGAGCCACATGTCTGCTTTCGTTGCCTTCAGTGAGCGGTGAACTGTCATCACCGTGTGGAGGACCATGCTGGATCTCTTGGGAGAGGTTAGGAGTGTTGGGGGTGGCTTCACAGGCTGAAACTGTTGTGCAGCTCAGTTTTGAACTACCATTTTTTCAGCTGCAATAAGCTAGCTTACATCTCTTGTAGACATTCACCAAAGCCAAGTTGTGTTTCGAAGAGGAGAGTTTTGTCTTCTTTTCTGTACGTGTTTTTAATATAAAACCCAGAACAAGTGAATTTGCTTCAGCTTTTGAGTGCTTGCCTGACAGCTTGCCAAAATCTACTGCAGGGCCATTACCGACTCAAGACAATAGCAAGCCACGTAAGACAAAGCAAAATAATTTATGGGTGGGGGATTAGCACTTTAAAATTTTGCAACCTACAGATCCATATTTTAAAAAATTATATTCCAAACTTAGTTTTTCCATTTTGGAGTACTGCTTTTTCACTGGAAGCAGTACTGGCTTCTGCCAGTGCCAAAGAAATATCTAAGCTGCTGTGTAGATTCTTTCTTTTTGTATTGAAGACTCTCAAATTACTCCTTTTTTTGTCACATAACTGATTCTTCCCACCTGTCACCTTGATTAAAGAATGCCTTTGGAAGGGGAGGCACGTTTCGTAAGTGGATGTGGATGTAGAGCTATGCGCTGAGGCATGAACTCGGCACAGTAAGTAGTGACAAGGAAAGAAAAATGGTGACAAATGCAAGTTGGCATGTTGGGAACGGGGGAGAGTGTGGCGCTGCTTTTTTGGAGAAGGGCCTCTGAGCACATGTAGCAGACACCAGCTCCTGCCACTGCTTTGTGCTGGAGAATATCTGGTGGTAAACAGTCCTAAGTCTGATCTGGATGCATATTCCTACCATGTCAGTCACACCGTGATCTTTGTTCCATCACTCTGTTCTTCCCTTTCTGCTCTGCAGACACCAGACTATTACAGTTCTGGGGTCTTCCCAGAAGTATTGAGTAGCTGGGCCAAGATAACAATCAAAAATAATAGAAGCTTAAAAACATGCCTTCGACTGCTGTGTGCTAGCTAGCGTAAAAGTGACACCATTGAGCCTAGACCTTGCCGAGTTCTGATAGTGGGCGAGATAATCCTTGTCTGTGGGCTGCAAAGCATTTGGGATTCTTCTGGATGAAAGGTACTGTATAATGTAAGCTATTATCATTAAGAACAGGGGAAGAAATTGCATAAGGTAGGTGGAAGACATTTGATAATGCTGAGGGAAAAGGGAGAAGTATTTGTATAATGCACTCAGCAGAAGCGACGCTCCTTGCTCCACGAAGCTTAGACCTTCACATGTGCATTCTGGTTTTACCGGAGTTGGCTCCACTATTTGAAGGGGAACTGTTTTGTGTCTTTAGAATTAGTCCTAAGCACGGTATCACAGGGTGAGAGACAACAATCAAGGAATCACAATTACAATGTTGTCTGAAATGAGGTTTCTCAGCACAGACCAAATCTTCATCCTGTAGCTAAACTTTGTTTTGTTTGTTTGATCTTTAGGCAGAACCTGAGTGTTTCTTCACTTAGAAGCAGAGAGTTCTGCCAGTTGCAATATCGGAGAGAGCATGCTTGTTTCCTCAGCTCTGAACTTGATAACATTTCCCTGCAGTGCCTGCACACCACTCCAGGGTTTTGACTGTGGGATAGAACCCCTCAGTTCTTTCAGACAAGTTTTATGGTCACAGAGAAAAGAAACCCAAATGATTAAAACAGAGGGCTGGCTTTAAATCCAAAGAACAGTTAGATCTTAAGTGGTTCTGCAGGACTGGGCTGTGAGGAAGAATGACTCTACCTGAGTCTGAAAACCCTCTTTTGAAAGGCAGGCATGAATGCTATGGGGTGTAGGGGGGAGCATGCACACAGACTGCTTTTCATTACAGCCTGAGAAAAATTGCAATCAGAGTAAATATGGACTACAATGCATTGATGAGATCGTGTAAATCTGAGATCTGTTGGAATGATTTTCCTGCTCAAACCCCTGTAAAAACTACAGGCTTAAGTGTCAGTTGAGTACTATAAGGTACATACTGATCATTTTTGATAAAGCAGATGGTTAGAAATGGAGAATTCAAAATTAACAAAACCAGAGTTGCATGTTAAGGTTCAAAACGTTTGTACAGCTTAATTTTCCAAACACAAAGACCAACATTCCAGAAGGATAAACTGATTTTATCGTGTTCTAGAAAGAATAAAGTGAGATGCCTCAAGTGAAGCTGGAGTTTGACTGCTGGACCTTTCATCAATTAAAAAAGCATCTGGTGCTTGAGACGCTTCTGAACCCAGTGAACTGTTCACATTTATTAACTGTTTTCTCACAAGAAAATAATTACATGTAAATCAATTTGGTTTAGTAAACTGTGGGTGAAGTGAATGCTTGTGAATCTGTGTGTTTGCTGTCCCTCAGGTCTCAGTGCACTTTCTAGAACTTTACTGAAGTATTGCTTTTGCATTCCTTTGTTGTTCTAGTGTGTTAATGTTTCCCAATGAACAGCTTGATTTAGAATGATTTTGGCTGGTCAGGAATAGCTTACTATTCCCTTGGAGCAAAGGAAATCTTAATACCTCAATTACTAAATTTCTTTGTCTTTTTTGCTCTGTAGTAGTACAAACATGTTTCTCTGTGGCAAGAATTGGCACCTTCTAAGATCTTTTTGCTAGGCAGTGCTCCTCAGAACCGTGAATATTCAATAATTAGCAAATTCAAGGTATTTTTATATATATGAAGGTCCCAGACTGGAACATCTGTTTGTGTCAGGGCTGTTCTTGCAGCTTGTCTGTGGCAGCACTTCCCAGGTAAGTCCCCAGAACTCCAGGAAACCCTTTTGGCTGCAGGGAGAGATCGATCATGGGAATGTGCTGCAGAGGATAGTCGCACCTCACAGTTTGCCACGCAGTGCATCTGTGTCCCTCTGGGGCCTGTCTCCTCAAGGATCAACAAGAAGAGCTAGGAGCCAGGACGTGGATACCTGTTTAGAAAGTATGGCCTAGAAGAGTTAGAAGAAATGTAAGAAAAAGACTTTTTTAAGCACTTTTTGGTTGAAAAAGAGGTCCTTCCTTTCTGGACATTGTGGTCCTTCCCCAAGAAAGTCTAATAAAGTCATCTGAGAGATGAGTTAAGAGAGATACAGGACATGGTCCTGTGCAACTTGATGTAGGTGGTCCTGCTCTGGCAGGGGTATTGGACTAGATGATCTTTCGAGGTCCCTTCCAATCCCTAATAGTCTGTGATTTTGTGTAGCTGAAGTGTAGAGGTGTTAAAGTACCTCACAGGCATCAAAACAAGATCCTGAGCAGCTTGGGAATATTCAACACACGATTCAAAAAAGGAAACAGAAATTGAGTGATCAAAATGAGATTTCTGAAAAACACTTCAGAAACAGCGGAGATCTGAACCACAAGGAGTATATTGACTGTTTGTCCACACAGAGTCTGTTACCATAACATAGCCTTTTGAATTTTTTAATTCACAACCCGTGTGTTCATGAACACTGGTTTGTTTTACAAATGCAAAAAGCAGGTAAAATATGAGCACAGTAGCAAAAACGTTGTGCCACTGAAGATTTGGCTGATGCAGGCAGCACTGCTTTGTATTCCCTGTTCTGCACAGAGCCTAGAGATCATTCTTTATTCCCTGGAAGTTGGGCAGTGAAGAATGGAGTCCTGCTTGTGCTAAAGACAGTACAATGACAGTACAATTTTTTTCTTTATTTTCAGTAGTGTTCAGAGTTTGTTTCCCTGTGCTGAAGGCATGGTAGTTCAGAAGCAGCAATAATTTGCACCTCTTGTGTTTTGTTAGAGATGCGATGTATCTTCGTCTCTGAAATAAAGCCCTAAAGAACAGCCATACCAGTACTGTGAACACAGTTATATATGTGAAAAGGTACATGGTTTCCACTGGGTAGTTACTCATAGTACAAGGCACTATGACTGCCTAATTATTTCAATGCAGTTGAAGTCACTCTTTTTTTACATTTAGATGAGGTGCGTGTTAGTCGCAGGGTGAAGAAGCAATGCCCACAGAGCAGCATCAGTAGAGAACTTAGCAATGCATGGCTCAGATTATCCTTCTGAGTATGAGTTACCTTGTGTTGATTCACACTTAATTTCATTTGCGGGGGGAGTGCCATCAGTCCTTTGGATGGAGAGTCCATATTTGTTACCCATACAGAGCTCCCGTGGCTAGCAGAGCAAGCTGCAGCTCTTTCTGCCTGCCATGATGTGCAGCCAGAACTGGGTGCACTGTTACTGGTGTTGCTGTGGTTGCAAGCCAGTGGTAATGGAAAAAACAATTTGTCAAGGTTCCTCGTTTCTAGCACGTGACTTGAGATGCCTGCAAGAGGGCTGTGGCTTCTGGTTTTCCTTTTCAAGAAGTGCTGTGATGTCAAATTATGCAAAGGCTCAAATTCAGCATGAAGCAGTGAAGTTAAATCCCAAGTCCATTGTGGCACTATGTGCCTTTGGCTTACACAGCACTTAATTAGCAGCCTTTTCTTTCCTGATGCTGAGGCTGCCAGAGCCTCAGCAGGAAAACAGCTTGATTAAAGGAACTGGGAGGTGGGCAGATTACGTCTTTGTTATAAACGTAACAGATCTGCTGTGTCCACAGCTGAAAGACACTAAGCAGGTAAGCAAGGGTGCTTTAAGGCTGGCATTTAGGAGATGTAAACTACCTTTTTTTGTTGGTGTGAAATGAAACAGGTCAAAAATACCTTAGAGATGGACAGATGGCATGGTCAGTGATGTACATTTTACACAGAGTTACAGCAAAGCTGATGTATAATAGTACAGAATCATAGAATGGCCTGGGTTGGAAGGGAGCTCCACAGGTCATGTAGTGCAGCCCCACTGCATCCTCAACTAGATCAGGTTGCCCAGAGCCTTGTCAAGCTTCACCTTAAATATCCACAGGAATGGTGCCTGCTCTACCTCCCTGGTCAACCTGTTCAGTGTTCAACCACTCTCTTGCTGAAGAACTTCTTCCTAACGTCCCATTTATATCTATCCTTCTCTAATTTGAAGCTGTTGGCCCTCATCCTATCACTCCAGGACTTTGTAAACAGTCCCTCTCCAGCCTTTTTGTAGCCCCCTTCAGGAACTGAAAGGTTCTCCAGAGCCTTGTCTTCTGCAGGCTGAACAACCCCAGCTCCCTCAGCCTGTCCCCATAGCAGAGGTGCTCCAGCTCCCCGATTATTTTCGTGGGCTCCTCTGGACCTGCTCCTTAAGGTCCATCTCCTTCCTGTATTGAGGACTCCAGAGCTGGATGGGAAAAAAGATTTTTAAATGTTGCTCTTGGGAAGCAGGATTAGCAAGTAACTGAAGATTTGTGAGCTCAGATATTCAACAAAGCCAAATTATCATAAATCTTTTGACTTACGCCAAAATTACAATATGCAAAACAGAGTTTAAAAAAAACAACCCACAGTGGAATCTTTGCTTGTGGTAACAGTGTTTGGACATAAGGGGGTTGGTATGGAGATGACTAAGTTGAAAAGGCATGAAAAATTGTCGTGTTGGTTAGTTTTCATGGGGGAAGAACTCCTGCTAATTAGTTCTTATTTACTGTTGTGCTGTTGCATCGCTGAACTGCTGAACAGAAAAGAGAGAATTATCTAAAGAAAATAGGTTTTGATATGATATCACTGAGCACAATCCAAGCTGTGAATAGTGGGCTTACATCATTTAATAAATAGTGGCAGAGAGAAACACAGAATTCTGGATAGCACAGAATTTCTGGAATTCAGTGATTGTTACTTTCTTAATCAGGTTCTCTGGTTCAAAGGAAGCATAAAAAACCAATAAATCAGTGACATATTCAAAGAGTTGTACCTGTAAGAAAGTGCCACGTGCCTAAAAGATGCAGCTTCCAGTTTTCCTTACTTTCCCCACTTCCCAAATCTGGGTGGTAATTTATGTACCCCGTGTTCATTTCAATCTTGACAAGGCTTTATGAAAATGAAAATCTTAGTTATAAGGGAAATGAAAACCACTTTTTTTTTTAAATAAAGCACTTTATCTAAGCACTCTAAATTATAAGGTGCCTTGACAGGATTAGAAGCTCTGAGGTAACTTAGATACAATTTAAAAGCTGGAACTTTTCTTGCATGGATGGAGGTGTCACTTGAAGTATCTTGTCTCACAACATGTACATCAACTTTTCGTGTTAGCCATTCAATTGAAAGAAGTTAAAGGTTCTGGAAATTATTGGAGGAGTGTAGAAGTCATTGTCAAAGAGATGGAGAATTATGCTGGTGGTGTGGAGAAGCTCAGGCTTCCTTTCTAGTGAAGTGAAATCCCCAAGTCCAAATCTCTCTCTGTGCTAGCTCCTGCAGTCTTTCTTTTGTGGTTGTTTTGGGGCACAACAGGTAGTTCCTGTGACCTAACACAGCAATTTCCTGCTAGATTGCATCAGCCTTCTGTACCTGGCCTTCTGTTAGACAACCATAGAATTTCTCTGCTTGGAAGAGACCTTCAGGACTGTCATCTCTTATTGCTTCTGGCAGTGGCCATAGCAGCTGGAAGGGTGAAGAAGTAGCATGAACTGGGAAACCTTCTGTGTGTTTCCAAGGGGGAGAATTAGTTTTGCAAGTGCTGGAAGCTACTGCCTGTACTTTCTGCTCTTTTTACCTGGCCATAGGCCTTCTGTGTAGAAGAACCAGAGGGCAGGTGTTTACATGTAATAAATTCAAGACAAAGGGTAGTAGTCTAAAACCTCTCCTGCTGTTTCAGTGTCTATGGATAGTGTGAGGTTCAGGACAAACACAAGGAGGTTGTATTGGTTTTCCTTTTATTTTTATTTAAGATTAAGACTGTGGAGCGAACGAGGGAGCAGAAAGCAAAACACTGACACATGATCAATGTACCACTCTGTTTGTCAAGACATTCTGAACTGTAGGAGGGAATACTGTACAAATACAGAGGCATTATGTTGAGTAAAATGCTGATGTGCTCTACGTGGAAACTTTGATTAGGAGCACACTTTGAATTTTAAATCTATTGATTATTAAGGTAAGTAATTCTGTTCAACAGAAGAGTTAGTAGGTAGTTGAAACTGGAAGTGGGGCTTTTTGAAATCTTTTGTTTTTCATGCAACAGTTCTACAGGTCATGGATATTTAAGAAAGGAAGGGCTGGAGGACAGATGGTTCCATCAGTTTTTCTAGCTTGTGTTTTGAGAGGCTGTTGTGGTCTGTGCAGTGTTCTTGCAGGTGGTGGGCTCGTATCATGGTGTGAATGATGGGTCCTATTTCCATCATCTCCCATGGAGGTGAGAGTTTGTCAGCCACATACCTGAGTAGGGTCATCCTGCACAAAAGATAAATCTGTGAAATGTGTAAGTTTCCTTCTTTGTCAAAAGTCTCATAATGCTTTGGCATCGTTACTCTGTCAGATTTGTTTTCAAAGCAACCCTTTTAATCAGATGGTTTTGAGAGGTCTAAGCAGAGAATAGCTTCTCCAGATCTTCCCTTTTTATCTTTAAAAACATGTCTAGAAGAGAAGAAATGTCATCTCAAATAAAAATCTTCTGGGAAGATAAAAGGCTTTATAGAAGCTTTGCAGTGGCTTCATTTAATTCAAGGCATTTGTGATTTTTTTTTCTTTGTGGTTTGCACAGAACAACTAAGTGAAAAATGAACGAGCGTTCACGTAAAAACTGTAATACTGGAAGCTGAGGCATTTCCTGAAGTGGGGCTTAAATTGTTCCTTAATCCAGGAAATGCAGAGCTTGTAGTGCAATTGTTTCCATGGCAGGTTTCTGCCGTACCTGCCAGATGGAGAGCTCACGCTTCATTTTAGAGACAAGCAGCAATGACCTCTTGAGAGCTAGGCTTGCTGGAGGCACTGAACAGGGATGTACCACTCTATCAGGGTATGTTGGTACCAGTTTCAGCCAGCCTGTGTTGAATGGCAGGGAAATGTTTGCATGTAATGTATGAAGAATGAAGTTCTGACTTGTTGAAAACAAGTGTTTCATATAGTATTTTTGGTTCTGCTAGATTGTTTGGGGGTTTCATTTTTTAATGGAAGGGATTGTCAGTGGTTGAATTACATCATTAATTATCAATAATATTTTTCTTTCTTGTTTCTGATCTGCAGTGTGTGCTGTACTTGTGGGCCTTGAAAATCCTTTACCCCAAAACACTGTTTTTACTTCGTGGGAATCATGAATGTAGACATTTAACAGAGTATTTCACATTTAAGCAAGAATGTAAGTCTACCTTAACCTTTCTCCTCTTAACTCCCTTTTCCAACAGCTTGATTTATTATTTTTTGTTTATTACTGGTTAACCATCAGCAATTTAAAATGTAATTTTTATATGAACTATGTTAATTTTGAACAGTAATCCCTGTTCCCTAAGAAGGCAGTCATCTTTTGGGGGCTCTAGAGGGTGTCTCAATGGTTGAGAACTCTGGTGACTAACTATCTGTACAAACCCAACAGTGTATTCACTTGGTACTGGTGATATGGATGCACTTCAGCTTGCTATCCTGGCCTGGGAAGCGACCTGGTGCTCCTGCAGGCCCTGGATGCTCTTGGTAAACCCGTGCTGCTGCTGTTTTTTGCAGTTGCTGCCAGTTTTCTGCCCCACATAGCAGCTTGGCAGTCAAAACCTGCCAGCATGGCAGCTCTGCAACAGGTCCCCAGTCACTAGTGCAGGAAATGAAATCTCACCTTCTCTCATCTGCAGCAGGAGAAAAATGCAAATAGTTTTTGTGTTCTGTTTTGGTTTTTTTTTCCCCCTTTAATACAGCATTTTCACATTTACCCTGTAAGCGGGTTTAAACCTTTTGGAATGCTCCTTTCATAGGAATTGCTTTCTGTGTTGCGAGGAAGTAGGCAGTGACACATCAGAGCTCATTAGATGTGGCCCTTGACCTGCATAATGAAGCTTCTTTTTTTCCATGGCACTCTAAGCTAAAGCTATTGCCATTAGACTGTGTTCCCTTTTAGCATCAGGGATAAAGGAAATGTTAATTGGCTCAAAGGCTTCATGGTTTACTGAGTTTAATATGCATATTGGTAAATTAACATTTCAGCTTCATTGTACCTCCTCGTTCACTTCATAATGGCATTTCTGTAGATAATTAATTACAAGGGACTGAGCTACAGTTTCGCTTACTTCATGGAGAGTACATTGAGTGATAGTGTAGTAGATGATAACCATTCAGCAGACTTTTAGAGGCTTGCTTACAGATTTCTTGGCAAACTTGAATGGTTATATTAATTTGTTTATTTGCAGTTTTTTAGAAAAATACAGTAAAGTGGGCAGAACTTTTACTGAGTTTCATATCAAGATCTGAACAATCTTTAGAACAGTGAGTAACAATAATCCTAAGGAATTTTTTTCATGAGCCAAGATTTGGTACAGTCCTTAGTGCCAGTGAAAGCAAGATGGAGATATTAAGCAGCATCATAGTATCTTTTCTTCCTCTTAAAAGTTGATGGCACTTTCTGATACCGTCTTCATCTTTAAAAGGTAAAATCAAATATTCAGAACGCGTATATGATGCCTGCATGGATGCCTTCGACTGCCTTCCCTTGGCTGCTCTGATGAACCAACAGTTTCTGTGTGTACATGGTGGCTTGTCTCCCGAGATCAACACCTTAGATGACATCAGAAAAGTAAGTCTGAATAGTGCTCAGGTCTAGTAAGTGAATCACCAACAGCTAACGCTCAAATCTTCTCACTATCAGTCATCTCTGTGAAGTGCTTGTATGTCATTGATATTTGTGTTGACATTAGCACCTTTTAAAGGTCTTTAAACACAAAATGAATTGCAATTAGTTGTTTGTTTTTGGGGTGAGGAAATCGCCGACATCCAGTAAAACAGACAATGTATCATCTTTAAGAAAAATTGTTTCTTTGATATATAAGTATTTAGGAATGAATTAATAAATAGCATTCATTTCTCCAATGTGTTACCTACTAGCACAGTGTGAGCACGCTGTCTGATGACTCCTTGCTTCTTGTTAGGCATTCTGCATTTTCATGGAGAAGAAATAAAAGTAGTTCTAGGAAAAAACTCACAATACTTAAAAATATGAGAAAAACATGGTGTCATTGCAATGAACATTGTCAAAACAGCATTATTGTCTTTTAAAGAAAGTCAGGAGTTTCATTCCATTATTCACTACTATTTTTAATAGTACTGCACTTGTGCCTAGCAAATTGTCTGACTGAGACTGAGTAACTTGATGCTCGTGTTGTAGAATCATTTAGCTTGGCAAAGACCCTCAATATCATTGAATCCAACCATTAAACCAGCTCTACCAAGGCCGCTGCTAAACCGCGTCCTTAAGCTCCACGTCTACAACAAACAGTGGCTTGAGCCTGTAATTACAAGTTTTGGTTTAAAAGCAATTATATTAAAACAGTAACTGTTGTTAAATTACTGAATGTAAAGTTTTGTTTCTGAGGTAAAGGTTCACTATCTCATTAAGCAAAAATATTCTCTGCCCCAAAAGTAGCTGGCTTAGCAACAATGTAATGGCACAGTAAAGCTGTTTAGCTCTCAGATTCTAGATGAGCATCATTAACAGCTTCACTTTGCCCTGCCCCCAGAAGGTTTATTCATCTCAAGCAATCAGCAGGAATTGGGTTTGTGTCTTTATGGATTGCTGTTAATTTAAAAGAATTGTAGCTCCAAAAGCATTGCTGGGTGGAGGGCAGGAAGAAGTTACAAGTGTGAATTTGCTGTGAATATTTCATGACATAAAGATAAAATTGTAGACGTCTCTTGCTCCAACTTTGTAAATTGAGCATCGAAAATGTGTAAGCCACATTCTTTGAAATTTTTTTTGGAAAAAAGCATGCTGGGTATGTTACTAAATCATTACTTGGTCTTTCTGGCCACGGTAGAAAATGTCATCTAGTGCAAGCCTGAGGGGTGACCTCATAGTGAAGGGTGGGTGTCAGGAGGATGGAGTCAGGCTCCTCTCAATGTCATCTGGTGATAGGACAAGGGGCAATGGATGTGAGGTGGCACATACGAGGTTCCATATAAATATCAGAAGGAATTTCTTCATAGTAAAGATGGCAGAGCACTGGAATGAGCTGCCTAGGGAGGTTGTGGAGTCTCATTCTCTGGAGACATTTAAAACCCACCTGCATATGTTCCCGTGTGACTTGATCTAGGTGATCCTGCTGTGGTGGAGATATATTTGCAGTATGATTCTGTATAATGTGGGTTTTTAAATACCAACAGTTAAGCTGAATGAGGAGGTTTTAGCTGCTCAACTTAGGGTTAAGGTTTTCAGAGAAACAGGAATGTCATAGCAAGACTCTAGTGCAGAGATGTCATCTTGGTATTTAAATAAAAGCTTTAGTGAAAAATTTGTTAAATCAGAATGGAAACTGGCTTTGAAATAACTGCATTTTTTTCTTGAAGTGTCTCACAGAAATCAAGTGCTGTGATATCTCTAGAATCATGAAATACAGACATACCATCTTCTCTGTTGCCCACTGAAATGCTTGCAAGTTACAGTAGAAAAGGGAGAAAATATACAGAAATGCACTTAAAATGGGAAGCCACCGTATCTCTTAATTTGCAGTTATATCTGTTCCTGCTCCTCTTTGTCAGTGTTAACAAGGAGTCTTTTACTGTTGTTCAACCTCCGTTGCTTTAAAGCTGAGAGCAACCCATAGCTGAATAATAGATTGCTTGGGGTCTGTTTACCAGCCCATGGAATGAAAAATTAGCCCCTTTGCTTCAGTGTGTCTGTGATCCACAGCTGAAAGAAGTTAGTATTTCTTTGTCTCCTATTTTTCTTAGTTAGATCGATTCAAGGAACCACCTGCGTATGGACCTATGTGTGACATCCTGTGGTCAGACCCCTTGGAGGACTTTGGAAATGAGAAGACTCAGGAACACTTTACTCACAACACAGTCAGGGGGTGCTCATATTTCTACAGGTGAATATTACTAGTTTTAATTTGTTGTGGTTTTGCAGTATAAACACTTGCTTGCAGTTCATGTCACCGTTTAGATAATTTGGCCTTTTTTTCTGCATGCTTGCCTTGTTTCCTGGTAAATTCCTGTGTGCTTGATTTGTGTCTTGCTTTCATCCCAAACTGGAAAACCCTAAAATGATGTAATTTACTCACTAAGGCTGGTGTGTTTTACTTGTCTTTGTAAGTTAGAGAATGAATGGATCACTCTTAAAAAGGTGTGGGTAACTATATTTCTGGTTAGAAAATTAGAACTTGTCTAAAATGTATGTAATTTCCTCCTGAATATGCATGAGACAGAGTCAGTGTCCTGAATTGTATTCAGAAAAGTGCTTATTTCAGGAAAAGAGGAAACAGTTGGAAGGTACCTGTCAGGTCACGTGTGAGGGATGTGTAACTGCCTAATGCCCTGGACTCAGATTACCTGACATTATACAAAGGCAAACGTTACTCTTCAGAGAAGTGGGTAATTGCTCTGGAAGGTCACTCATTGCTTACCTAATTATAATCCCTGGCAAAGAAAACTGCATCAGCGTGCAACATCTCATTTTGCACTCCTTTTCTAGTTTTTCTTCCTGAGGAAAGGAGCAGATTTCCCTAAACAGCCAGCCCACCTCATAAAGGACCTCCCGGAGTCATGCAGTAGGCTTTCAGGAATGTCTTTTGATAGGATGGACTTTGTTTATTCTTCAGTGAATAAAACCTCTTACTTTCTTCAGTCACTTCCAGAAAGGAAAGTTAACAGATAACAGTAAGTGTTTTAAAGGAAGATCAGGAAAATTTCAGGCCCAGTTGTGAGCGAGAGAAATGATTTCTGGATTATTAAAGTCTTTTAATTAATTGCAGGAAATACCTGTAACAAGTAACTTTCATTTTCTCAGATGTGTTCATTATAATGGCAAGTTTCAAGTGACTTTTCTCTGATGTCAGGTTCTTTCCTGTATCAAAATGAGTGTTTCCCTAATATGGCTTTCTAACTGCGTACACGCGTCGCCTTAGCAGGACTTTCCAGCTCAGTAGTACGTGAAATCTCCTTTCAGCCAAAATCTTATCTGTGCAAATGTTTAGGCATTTGTGTGAGGTAGTCCGACAAGTTTCTCTCTACATTGAAGTGATCGCTTACATACAGCCCATTGACTTTCAGGCTGATCAAGCTTTTCTTCGTGAATTTTCCTTTTGTATGAAAGTTCTTGAAGCTGCTGTGGCTAGAGCTGTAAAATACCAGATCTTGAAACCACAGGCCAAACCTTGTCATTTGTAAAGAATCACCAACTTAATTTTCAGGGCTCCTTGAAGGGTGCCTTTCACATTCAGCAGCATTTTGAAGCACAGAATGGTGAAGTGCATGAGTCCTTAGAAACAGTACCAGCACGATGCCATGGGGAAAAGTAACCTTGAAATTTGGAAATTTATTAAAGTTCTTTCCACCTGAAAGTGAAAAATGATCAACAGTGATGAGATTTTATTTCCCCTTTCTGAAATTCAAGGTTGTACATCCTTTGCAGTTGTGGTCATTTTTGATGCAATTGCTTGAAAAAATAAAAGTGACTGGTAGAGTGCTAATTGTTCCTTAATTACAAGTGAAGTGAAACTTTTCTGTCATTCTTACTCAAAATAATGTCACATTCAGGAAATGTTATGAACAAGATGGAATTAATTTGTGCCTGAGTGATACTACCCCTCTCCTTCCTCCCACCCTGATTTTTCATCTCATCCAGCCCAGCTCTTTGTTTATGACAGTATCTAGTTTTGCCTTCAATTTGTCTACCAAGCTTTTATTTGCACTTCAGCTTGTTGTACTGATCTTGCCAGTGACCCATTGCACTTACTTCATGGGCTATCAGTAAAGCAAGGCCTATGTGTGAGAGGTGCATCTGACTTAGCAAGATACACCTCTCCTTAGCATCTTGAGAATGGCTTCTCTCAGGGATTACAAAGCTTGAAGAAGTCAGTTTGACTTTTTTCTCTCTGAAAAGAATATTAACTTGGGAGGAAACAGCCTCTACACGGATTTAGGCAATTGTTGAGGCACAGGGAATACTCCTTTCTCAGCCATGCTAGGATGGGGAATGTCATGATTCCCAGAAGATGTACTGGATGGATGAAGAATTAAAATATTCTTTCATCACATTCAGACAGTCCCTATGAGCAGGCATGGTCCTAACCATGAAAAATTGCACTTGGATCCCTGCCCAGCTTGTTTCATTTCCTTTGTGTCGAAGCTCTGTTAAAGAACGTTGAGAGTTGGGTTGCACCACTGAGTTAATTAGCAGTGTCTTATCCTCTAAAAAGTACATCAAGGGCTTCCTATCAGGAGTGAGCACACGTGCAAGCTTAACACTCGTTTTCAGGGACCGCTGATGTGTAAAAGACTTGGTTAATTACTGACTGTTAACAAGAGCATGAGCCTGGCCAAAGTCAATGGATAGTCTCAGCAGTAGAGCAGGTACTACAAGTTTTCTGTAGATGTGGTTCTTCAGCCTCTTGAGCTTTCTTGGTCAGTTTAATATCCATTTTTAAGGAATAATGAGCCTTATAAAGCTGTTTGGCTGTTATACTTTTAAAAGCAACTGAAGTGGTTAGCAGTGGCAAAGGCAACTGTCTTGCAGATGTGAAGAACTTCATTTGAGAGCCTTGGTTTCCAAGTGAAATGCAGTGAAGTGGTTCCTCCTTACAGATGTTCTGGGGTAGAAGTGATGATTTTGGCCCTGCCAGCACATCAGCTCAGTGGTTTGTTTTACACACATGTTAGGTTTGTGAGTGTGCAAGGACCAGAAAAATGTCTGTTAAAAGCTTTTTGAAGATTGATGCATGTTTCACCTCAGGCTGTGAGGCACTCTAAATTACTTTAAATATTTTGAATTATTTGTTTTTAATGATTTTTTTCTGTAGCACCACTTTAAACAGATTGTTTTGCCCAGTTTTCCACTCTTTCCAAGTCATAAACAGCCCAGATATACAATCGTTCATGTGCTCCATCAGACCTGGAACACATCCAGTTTTAAAAGAATGACTCTGCAAAAAACAGGTGTATTTGTTTGTTCTAATCCTGCTCTGCTCCTCCTCAGTGCAGCTCTGTAGACAGCTCTCCTAAGGGCAAGCAGAAGCAGGTGGAAAGAGAGATGCTGGTAGCTGCCGGTGACAGCAGAAGGATGTGCTTTTGGCCTTGGAGTCCCAAGTGTGAAGCTAATGGGCTTTGCTGAAAACCTGGTTTTACATGTGTGTGTAATATTAGAGAAACTGTTGGACTAAATTTGAATGTCCTCTTTTTAAAGAAATGTTTACATCTCTGCTTTAATGAAGGATATGAAAAAACTAATATATTAACCCCATCCAGTTTTGTCAGTGATTGGTGGAAGAGCAATTTGAAAACATCTGCCGTTTAGTGCACGTTAACAAGGCACTGCTTCTCTTCCACAACTGTGTAGAAGTAATTAGTGATCATGCAAGAGACCTCAGAACTAGTAAACTATGCATGAGGCATTTTAATGCAAAAAAAGGATGTCAAAGTAGGGAATATCACAGTCACGTACTCCTTGGGGGAAAAACTCTAATTTGACAGTGGGGTATTTTGTTTTCCCCGTGAGTCACCACTCTTGTGTGATTCAGCATGACACATGGAGCACAGGCAGAAGGCTGGGTTGTTCTGGAAAAGCCTGTTGCGTGGGGGGGTTCTGTTTGTTTGTTTTCCCTCTTGGCCAACTGCTTTATTTCTGGCTCATCTGAATTACAGTCTGGGCTCTGCAAAGCAGGGCGAGGAGGACAGTGTTTCTGCAAGGAGAGACAATCAGAAAAACGAGCAGGGAATTTGATTACAAGACAATAATTTTCATTAGAAAGGCTAGGAAAAAAAAACCTCCAAGCAGAATTCTTTTCTGTAAAAGCTTGTATCTGAGATATTTTGCCATCATCTGTTCCATTGGCATTTTGCAGGACATCCTGCAGTTTACCTGGAGCTGGTATCTTTTTATCAAGGGAAATGTTGTTTCGTGTGTATTTGGATGGGACCAAACTGGTGTTGAGATAGTGCTGGAAATTAAAGCCCTGTGTTTATTGTTGCGTAAGTGGAACAATATGGAATGGAGTAGATGCCTACAGTGAAACCTTTGCTTCAACCGGCTGCACTTCAACAAGGAGCTGAAGCAAAATGCCTGGAAGTTCCTTTGCCTTTTTCAGAATAAACTATCCAGATAGACTGCTCAAGAGTTGTACTGCTCTGGGTTGATATGAGTGATTGCTCGTTACGGATACTCTGATACTTACATAGAAGTGGTAGCCTGTCTAGGTGTGTGAGCCTTGTGGAGTCAGCCAAATTCTGCCAGCAGAAGGTTATTTTCCACAGATGGATGAAGAGTAGGATAATTAAGGCATAAAACCCCACACTTTTGTATTTTGAAGTGGAAAGAAGAACCTGTCATATCTAGGAGCATTATGTGTTCTTTAAAAGCAGTACTTAACCCTGGACAAAAAGAACACTATGGGGGGAGAAAGTAATAGGCTAGACGTTTTGAGTAGCTGCTCTGATAATGAACATAATCAACTGTCTATCAGATTTTTCATTATAGACCCCATTTTTCAGAATTTAATGCAAAAATTCCTAAACAAAGTGTACCATAAGTCTACATTTAGTCACAATTAATTACGAAAAGAAATGTATGCAAATTACTTCTCATTTGCCAGTGGTTTGAATGGCAGCCTGACAGCATTTGAGATCACTGCACTTGCCAAAATGATATCCCACATAATTTTGGAATTGAAATTATTTTATAATGGCTAACTTTTTAGACAATTCCAAATACCTGCTAGAGTGGGTCAAGTCCAAAACCAGCAAAACGCTATTTTGCGGGGCTTATAGCCTGTATTTGCAATCGACATTTCAGCTTCAAAATATCCACAACAGTTGGAAGTAAGGAGCAGCATGTTTCTTAGATGAACTGAAGGAAGATGATGCAATACATTTTGCTTTTGAGCACGCGTGAATTTTCATCTCTTTCACGTGCGAAGTTAGAAACTGATGTGACTGACAAGCAATTGTGGGGGTGCGGGTGTTAAGTTCTGAAAGTTGTTGTCAAATCATGGCTGGGACAGCAGGTCTTCAGTTGAGAATTATTTTGGTTTTAACCTGCTTAGTATGGTTAACAGCAGCCTTTACTTCAGTACTTTGCATAACAGTGTAACTGTAGGACTGCATCCTGCCCTTAAGGTACTGCAAACCAATCTGCTCTCCCCAGGGTGGCTGATAATAGGGACTAGTCCTGTAAGGTAATGCCTGCGGGTGAGTTATGCTTGGGGATTGAGAGACTCTACAGCCTGTTGTACTCTGGAACCAACCTAGAAGTCATCATGGAAATGCCTTACTGTCTTTCCCGAAGCCCTGTATTTTCTTTTGGCGGTTTCAGAAGTCACAGAATTTACATTTTAAGTTGCCAAGATGGGGAAAGATAATCCTTGTTTATCAACGAGATACCAAGATCAACTTCACAATATCAAACATTTCCAGGGTGAAGACTGATTTGCCTTTCTTCCTTCTGCCTTGCTCCCTGCTTTTCCACAAACCACCCTATCACCTGCTGTCCATCAGCAGCATCTGCTTACTCTGGGTAGCAGGCAAGGAGGTTTCTGTCGCAAGCAACCATGGTATTTCTTTTTTGGACTACACTGAATCTTAAAGTATAATAGGAGAAATTACTTTCTTTCTGACAAGCGATAAGGTGATTGTTGCTGTGTAATGAATTGACTTTCCTGCGTTCCTTTCCACGCAGTTATGGGGTGGAATTAAACAAGGTGCTGCTGCCAGAGTTGCCTCTGCTGAAATCTGCCTGCAGAGCAGGGGCTGGTTTCAATGAATGATGCATGTTGGGTGAAACAGTTTTTGAAAGCTAGAGCTAAATGTGGTGTTCCTGATAATCCGTAACAGGTGCTGTTATTTTCCTTCCAACAGTTACCCTGCTGTATGTGAATTCCTACAGCACAATAATTTGTTATCTATACTTCGAGCTCACGAAGCCCAGGATGCTGGGTGAGTATGTGTGGAGAGAAGATGCTAATCCTGGGTGATGGCTAACCAGTCAAACAGAGCAAGGAGAGCAAGAACAACTGAGTGAGAATGAACTAAAAAACTTAAGTTGTAACACTTCATGCTTTTTATTAGTGCTATAAATACACACACTGGCATTGTAATGTCTTCTATATTATTATTGCTGAGTTACAGGCTTAAAGAATCCACTTAGATCCCACTTCTTTAGCCTTAGTGATGACATAGAAATGACCAGAAGGCATTTGGATGCCCAACTTGGGAAGGAAACAATTCCTCTTAGAGAAAGAACTTTTGCAAATGTGCCTGACAGTTCTGACACACTGATTGCCACAATGTCTGGGAAGTGATTTGGCTTGCAAAGCCTAGGACGTCCATCTTTTATACCTACCTGAAACTTCTGGGCCTACTGATTTTAAACATTAACAGTAAAATAAACTTGTGGAACTCACTAGCCACATGGTTTGGCATTAATGAATGTATTAAGAGACTGTGTGCAGTAGCAATCCGAGACAATTGGTCCCTTCCAATCCCTAATGATTCTATGATTCTGTGCAATCCCTTCTACTAAATTCTGTTCTGCAGTCTTTATTCGAAAGCAATACAATAGAAATAAAATTTCATTACCCATGGGGATTTCATGCCAGTTATTTTTGGCAGAGTAATAGCTTGGTTTTAATTGCACCAACATTTTAAAGTATGTGATAACTGAAACATTCAGAATAGCTTTTGATATGCACAGAGAATATTGACCTCAGTCCTACAATCTTGCTACTTCATCTTTTCTTATTATTCAGATTGGATAAAGTTTCTACCTCTAAATAAACACTTCAATAATTTATGCCACCAGCATCACCTGATGCTTGTTTCCCTTCCCCGTCTCATAATCTCAGTCTCCCCTGGCCTTGCCATCACCCACATGTCTAGCGAGGACAGACATCAGTTTCAAGCGTATTGTAGATCCCTGACCATCCCAAGTGGAAATAATGAAGACGTCTGTAGGAGATAATTTCTTCCATGACTTTACAAAGCACATATGCAAGTTTGTCGGTCTGGTATTTGTTAACAGATAGTAAAGGAAGCTACTAGGGCTTTTCACACTGGATTCAGCCAGTGATAAATGCGCATGCGACGCTGGGCAATAATGAGTATCTTCTTTTTCCTTTCAGGTATCGTATGTACAGGAAAAGCCAAACAACAGGCTTCCCGTCACTAATCACAATTTTTTCAGCACCAAACTATCTAGATGTATACAATAACAAAGGTAAGAATTTACTTCCTGTTAATGTACTGCAGACTGTATTTCTCTTTACTCAAATGTATTACATCGGGTTTCTTTTTCACCCCTTTATCAGTTAATGCTTGTTTTCTTTCTTTATTAGTCCATGGCTATTGCACTGATTGCATAATAGGAGTCTAATTCAATTTCTTCCAGACACAGGTGTACCTCTGAACAGAGTGGCACATTCTGATACGCCCTAGGATATTTCTGTATTTCAACTGCAAGCTATTAAGTAAATGTTACCGGGGAAGCAAAACTCAAAAGAGTTGTATTAACTACCAGAAGTAAACTAGGAAGTGCTGTGGTTGAGACATTCATTAGCCATAAGCCTAACAGTTCCTTATAATTAATTATTTGTCCCTTTGCTCCTTTCCCATAAGGAGTTCATGTATGCAGACCCTCTAGCCAGGTAGTGAACTGTGACAGGTCATCAGTGGATAAAGATACTGGCTGAGTTCCTTTATGTTTCGGGTTTTTAAAACACTCAAAAACTTTTATGAAGGGAATGAAATATCATTAGTAAAAACTACATAAATAACTGCACAAATAAGCAGTCACAGGTCACTCTGTAAGTAATCTGCTGGATGAAAGTGTTTGCAGCTTCTCTGAGTTTATTTATTTATTGCATTCCCCAAAATCTCCTCTAATGGAGTGAGGAAAAAATAATCATGTTTCTAAACATGAAGCATTCTAATAAGCCTGTCCTCCGATATCTTGAAATGAGCATTACTGTTTACTTTCTCTATTCCCAGTAAAGTGAGAATATGTGTTCCTCTGTGAGCAGAACAAAATCGTTTTATTCTCAGAGATATTCTTGAAAGTAGCTCCCTTGTAAAGAGATCAATCTTGCTTGAGAAGAGACAGTTTTAATTTGGACACTTGCCTGCAAAGCAAGTAAGCCATTTGTGATTTATTTTTTTAACTTGCAAGAGGAAGTTTCTCCGGGCATCATTTTATATTATAAAACTTGTACATTTTAAAGCTGTTTTGCCATGAACCGTCTGTAGACGGAAACACTTCCCTGTTAGATAATGGGGGTTGTGTCCTTTGGTGGTCTTGATGCACACATTCACTTTTGGGAAAATTAATAAAAACCTTTGGCAAAAACTGTGCAAGCAGAGCTGGCAGGAGCAAGTCAGTAATACAGGGACTCTGCTGAAGGTGTGCAGCAATTTTCTTAGCAGAGGATTGCGCTGGCTGCTGGGGTTGGCTACGTTAGTTCAAAGGCAGACCCCAATGGGATCTGTACAAGTACAGTGACAGCAAGCACTCACCTTTTGTTTCTTTGTGCCAGTTCTGTGCACGTACAGGCAATGAGTGAAGAATGTGAGACTGTGTCATGTCATGTAGGCCAACGTTAAATATCAAGCAGTGCTTTATAATACTGAAAATCTGGAATTTGAAGCCCCAGAGTTTAAGGCGGTGAAGAGAACTGCTTCTGTTAGCTCTGTTTTGGAAGAGAGGCTTGTTCCCCTTGTTTCTGGATGCTCTACGGTGGTGGGCAGATTTGGAAAGTGGTAGTAAGGGTTTTCTGCTGAACGGCAGTAGGCCAGCTGCTGAGAGGCTCTTGTTATCTGCAGCCACAACTGAAGTTTGGATTCTTCACTGGCAATATCCACTACTGAGTTTGCTCAGGCAAATCAGCGGTGGTACGAGATCGGTGCTGGTGTGCCACTCTTTAATGAATGACTTGGTGTAAATTTAGAGGCTGACCTTTAGCAGGTTCATAACGAATTTCCGTTGAGTTTAACTGCCTTCTTTTCTCCCATTAGAAGTTTTGATGCATTATTTCATGTGACTGATTGCACTAGCTCTTGGCATTTAAAGTACATCAAGCATAGTTTTTCATGCTGCATTGCTCATGCGTCTTCATCCGGATTGTGTTTGGGTACTTGCTTCCGTCTGCAAGAAAGAAAGGCACCACTATTGTCAGTCAGTCCGAAATGTGGCTACTCATTGGCTTCCTTGATTTGCAGCTGATAAATTAACTAAGAATTTGATCAGCGTTTTGGTTTTTGTTGTTGTGTGTATGATTTGAGTTGTTGATTTGGGAGGTCCTTTCCAACAGGGAATGTTCAGTGATTTTGTGATTAAGAACACAGAGCTTCTGACTGACTGATTTCAGGAGAAGGAAGGCTCTTCCATACAGAGGTGTTACAAGACAGCAGCTCTGGCTGATTCATCGTGCACTGGAGCAAAGCCTGATTAATATTTACAGGGCATTTGGGGTTTTGGTTGCTGCCAGTCCTTAGAAAAGGAGTCACTTTCCTCATACTTGGGACTTTTTAGTTTGGATAAAAGAAGGCTACAAGGAGATTTAATCACTGCCTATAAATACATGAGGGAGCACTCTCTCTTCAGTTGTGTCAGACAGGACAATGGGTAATGGATGCAAGCTTAAACACGGGAAGTTTCACCTCATTGTGAGGAAAAGCTTATTTACAGTCAGGATTATTAAGTATTGGAATGGGTTGCCCAGGGAGGTCAGTGGAGTCCCCTTCTCTGGAGATGTTTCAGACCCATCGGATGCAGTTGTGTGTAGTTAATTTAGGCTTTTTAGGCAATTATGCTTCTCAGTAATTTGTGTTCTGCTTGAGCAGGAGGGTTGGACCCAATGAAGGCCCCTTCTGACCATAATAAACTGTGTAATAGATGCCTTGCTTTCTGGTATGGATCCTTAATATACTTCTAGCTCTCACTTGGCTAATAAAGTCGTTCTAAATAACTTCTGGAGAGGCTCAGACTCTCACTCACATGAATGGGTAGTTTCTAAAAGAGTTGTTGACTAAGGTAAATGACTGCATCCTTTTGGATACTGGTCGTTGCCATGTGAAGATCTCCCACATGTGGCTGTTGGTCCTGTCGCATCCCCAGGCCACACGCTCACACAGCTTTGGGTGCCAGAGATTGATTTTTCAATTAGGAGGCTCCTGCAAGGAGTTCCCTGTGTGGTTCATGGAGGCAGAGTTGGTTTCAGGGCTTAATTCAGAGACTTAGAAACTGCCTAGATATGGGGCGGATAGTGCTTCCATATTCATGTTAATGGAGAGTT